>CANSNZ010000089.1:1082500-1682500 GCA_947646795.1 Beta lomatogona
CCGATGATAATACGACGAACATTCCGGATACAAAGTTCGAGTTCTAATTCCACAAGAACGAAATTTTCCGGCTAAAAAGTCCGGTGGTGCATCGGTTAGGAATTAGGATAGAGAATATGTTTGAATGAGAAAAGGGTAATTTTCTGATGTGAGATAATTGTGAGGCGAGAGAAAAAATTAATTATGTTAGGTTCCAATTTGGGCTAATTTAATGTGTTTAATAAAATTTATATTCATAAAGATTCTATTTATAACTTTTTGTTACTAATTAAATAGTTAAAATAAAACAATAATTTATTTATATATATGTCTTTATTATAAATAATTAGTTTTATTTAAAAAAAGTTACATAGAACACCAATTATATATACAATTTAGGTGAGTATAGTTTAAAAGTGATCAACACCACTATTATGAAATTTTTTTCGGGGGTGATACTGATTACGTTTGTAAGAAGGGCGAGACTCATTGAATTCAATAAATGTAGTATTATTACTTTTGTTCATATTTATATATAATTAGTTAAATCCAATAAATTTGATCAAATAGTTCTCGTTCGTATTCACATAAAGATTAGTCGTATACAATTAAACAATAACAATAGCGATCAAACTCCGATCTAGCAAGTTTGTTAGGAAGGATAGACTGATTAAATTCAATCCTATAGTTTTCGTTCACATTCATATACAATTAATTAATAATAATATTATTGCTTTCACTCAACAAGAGTCATCAATATCCTATAAAACAAGATTATTACTTTAGCAAGACTAATTAAATTCAATCTTATATTTCTCGTTCATATTTATGTACAATAAGTCCATAACTAGTTTTATTCACATTGAACAATGAGTGATTAATCTCCGATCTAAATAATAATTTAGGAGAGCGAGACTAATTAAGTTGCATAAGTTCAATTTAATAATAATTTAAATAATTTTTTTTTTTGAGGAAATAGAACTTATTTAAATTAATGTGTGTTTAATTTCATGTTCAGATTAAGAACTATTATTATAAGTAATGTGAGTTAGTAATTGACATTGAATCATAAGTTCATTTTCAGTAACATAATATGCATTTTAAATGTTTATCAAGAATTATTATTAGTACTAGTGTGTGTCAGTAATTGACATTTATAATTGGAATCATAAGTTTATTTTTAGTAAGGTGTAAGTAATTGACATTTATAATTGGAATCATAAGTTTATTTTTTGTAGCATAATATGTATTTTAAAATGTTTATTATGGCCTGATAAAGGAAGGCAAAAAAACGTTTCGTACAACTTCATTGTTGTGAAGGTTATGTTATGTCGGGTTTTCAATGTTTGAACGACTTATATTTCAAATATTTTTCGTTCATAATCATATACAATTAATTAATAACAATATTGCTTTCTCTCAACAAGTGTCATCAATTTTCAATAAAACGAGATTGTTACTTTAGCTAGAATAAATTAATTAAATCTTATAGTTCTCGTTCATATTCATATATAATAAGTCAATAGATAGTTTTATTCACATTGAACAAACTAGTCGTGTTGTCATGTTCATATGTACTATTTGACAAGTGTGTGCTTATTATTAGGAACCAAAGTTAATTTTTTTTTTTTAGGAAATAGAACTTTTATTATTATTAATGTGTGTTTAATTTCATGTTAAGATTAAAAACTATTATTATTAGTATTTTTGCATCTATTCATAATCAACTTTGTCCTCCAATGTTATTTAGGAAATTAAGTACAAAAACTAGGACAAAGATGTTCAATTAAAAAAATTCACAATTTATTGTGGGAAAATTAAAATATAGAGAGAGTAAGAAATTTAAAATGAAAAAATTTATATGATAGAAAAACAGAGGTCGAAAAAGTTATCCTACAACTACAAATATTTTTCCATGCCCAAATATTGTGATACGAAAGAAAATATTATGTTAGTATTAAAAATAATGTGATTCGAAAGCAAATACTATGTTACTACTAAAAATGTTGTTATACTAAAAAATTTATTATGTTAGTACTTTCAATCCGAAATCCCAAATCCGATGACAAAACGAAAAAAATTCCGGCAACAAAGGCCCAGATCTAATTCCGGCAAGACTTCCGATGATAATACAACGAACATTCCGGCAACAAAGTCCGAGTTCTATTTCCGGCAAGAACAAATTTTTTCGGCTAAGAATTCCGGTGGTGCATCGGTTAGTAGAGAGAATATATTTGAAAGAGGAAAGGGTAATTTTCTGAGGTGAGAGAATTTTGAGGAGAGAGAAAAAATTCAAGTACTAAAAATAGTGTGATTCGAAAGCAAATACTATGTTACTACTAAAAATATTGTGATACTAAAAAAATTATTATGTTACTACTTTCAATCCGAAATCCCAAATCCGATGACAAAACGAAAAAAACTCCTGTTACAATGGCCCAGATCTAATTCCGGCAAGACTTCCGATGATAATACAACAAACATTCCGGCTACAAAGTCCGAGTTCTATTTCCGGCAAGAACATAATTTTCCGGCAAGAACAAAATTTTCCGGCTAAGAATTCCGGTGGTGCATCGGTTAGTAGAGAGAATATGTTTGAAAGAGAAAAGGGAAATTTTCTGAGGTGAGAGAACTGTGAGGAGAGAGAAAAAAAAATCAAGGGGTTAAGTCCTTGGGACCCTCAACAAATTTGAGATTAAAAATCAAATTTTCAGATTTGGTTTGAAATTCAAATGAAAATTTCAACTTAGTGGAATTTGGACCTCGCTTCTTCTAGCAAATGAAATCACTTATGTATGTGGTCTAAATTATTTGGGCTAATTTAATGTGTTTAATAAATTTATAACCATACAGATTCTATTTACAACTTTTTGTTACTAATTAAATACTTAACTTATAACTTATTTCTATATATATCTTTATAATAAATAATTAGTTTTATCTTTAAAAAAAGTTACATACGTCACCAATTTATATATACAGTTTAGGTGAATATCGTTTAAAAGTGATCGACACAACTATTGTGAAATTTTGTTATGGAGGCGAGATTGATTAAGTTTGAAAGGAGGGCGAGACTCATTGAATTAAAAAAATTTAGTAGTATTATTATTTTTGTTCATATTTATATATAATTAGCTAAATCCAATAACTTTGATCAAATAGTTTTCGTTCGTATTCACATAAGCATTAGTCATATACAATTAAACAATAACAATAGTGATCAAGCTCCGATCTAGCGAGTTTGTTAGGAAAGGTAGACTGATTAAACTCAATCTTATAGTTTTCGTTCATATTCATGTACAATTAATTAATAATAATATTATTGCTTTCACTCAATAAGAGTCATTAATATCCGATAAAACAAGATTGCTACTTTAGCACGACTAATTAAATTCAATCTTATATTTCTCGTTCATATTTATGTACAATAAGTACATAACTAGTTAATCTTATATTTCTTGTTCTTATTCACATTGAACAATGAGTGATCAATCTCCGATCTAAATAATATTTTAGGAGAGTAAGACTAATTAAGTTGCATAGGTTCAATCTTACAGTTCTCATTCATATTCACATACGGTTAGACAATACATAACACTATTGATTTCACATTGAACAAGAGTGATCAATCACTGATTTAATGATTGTTTTGGGAGGGCAAGACTCATTCATGAATTCAATAAATGTAGTATTATTATTTTCGTTCATATTTATATACAATTAGTTAAATCCAATAAATTCGATCAAATAGTTTTCGTTCGTATTCACATAACCATTAGTCGTATACGATTAAACAATAACAAGAGTGATCAAGCTCCGATCAAACGAGTTTGTTAGGAAGGGTAGATTGATTAAATTCAATCTTATAGTTTTCGTTCATAATCATATACAATTAATTAATAACAATATTGCTTTCACTCAACAAGAGTCATCAATTTCCAATAAAACGAGATTGTTACTTTAGCTAGAATAACTCAATTAAATCTTATAGTTCTCGTTCATATTCATATATAATAAGTCAATAGATAGTTTTATTCACATTGAACAAACTAGTCTTGTTGTCATGTTCATATGTACTATTCGACAAGTGTGTGCTTATTATTAGGAACCAAAGTTAATTTTTTTTTTTAGGAAATAGAACTTATTATTATTAATGTGTGTTTAATTTCATGTTAAGATTAAGAACTATTATTATTAGTATTTTTGCATCTATTCATAATCAACTTTGTCCTCCAATGTTTTTTAGGAAATTAAGTACAAAAACTAGGACCAAGATGTTGAATTAAAAAAATTCACAATTTATTGTGGGAAAATTAAAATATAGAGAGAGTAAGAAATTTAAAATGAAAAAAATTTATATGATAGAAAATCAGAGGTCGAAAAAGTTATCATACAACTACAAATATTTTTCCACGCCCAAATATTGTGATACTAAAGAAAATATTATGATAGTACTAAAAATAGTGTGATTCGAAAGCAAATACTATGTTACTACTACAAATACTGTTATACTAAAAAAATTATTATATTACTACTTTCAATCCGAAATCCCAAATCCGAGGACAAAACGAAAAAAATTATGGCTACAAAGGCCCAGATCTAATTCCGGCAAGACTTCCGATGATAATACAACGAACATTCCGGCTACAAAGTCCGAGTTCTATTTCCGGCAAGAACAAATTTTTTCGACTAAGAATTCCGGTGGTGCATCGATTAGTAGAGAGAATATGTTTGAAAGAGGAAAGGATAATTTTCTGAGGTGAGAGAATTGTGAGGAGAGAGGAAAAATTCATGTACTAAAAATAGTGTGATTCGAAAGCAAATATTATGACTAAAAATACTGTTCCTCTCAAAAAAAAAAAAAAATACTATGATACTAAAAAAATTATTATGTTACTACTTTCAATCTGAAATCCCAAATCCGATGACAAAACGAAAAAATTCCGGCTACAAAGGCCCAGATCTAATTCCGGCAAGACTTCCGATGATAATACAACGAACATTCCGGCTACAAAGTCCGAGTTCTATTTTCCCCAAGAAAAAATTTTCCGGCAAGAATAAATTTTCCGGCAAGATCAAAATTTATTGGCTAAAAATTCCGGTGGTGCATCGGTTAGTAGAGAGAATATGTTTGAAAGAGGAAAGGGTAATATTCTGAGGTGAGAGAATTGTGAGGAGAGAGAAAAAATTCAAAGGGTTAGGTCCTTGGGACCCACAACAAATTTGAAATTCAAAATCAAATTTTCAGATTTTGATTTGAAATTCAAATGAAAATTTCAACTTAGTGGAATTTGGACCCCACTTATTTTAGCCAATGAAATTACTTGTGTATGTGGTCCCACATAAACCTTGTTTATGTGTAGCATTTCTCCTCCAGGTTGCATCCTTTGGGGTTCGTTGCTCAGATTTCGAGAATCAATGAAAGCTTGTATTATATCTAATCAACTATTATTTTGCCAAGGACGAGAAGTCTCGAGTCTCGTTTCTCTCTTTTAAGAAACCCCCAAATCTTCCCATATCTCAGGTCAACCTGGGTGGCTCGCCGGCGATTGTTCACCTTCAATAAATCATCTCCGTCCCGGCGAGCCCGCCCCTAGTCCCTACCGAAGTCAATAAATCATCTTCGTTCCCATTTCGGTCCTGTATTTGCTGCCGATACCCGAGCTTTTACGGAGCTACTCTCAAGCTTGGATCCATCCTTTTGTAAGTTTCAATTATTGCTTTAGTTTACAGTGTTCATACTGGTAGGTTTCTTGCTCTTTATGTCTAAGGACTTGGTGGTTTTTCCACTGTGATTTCGACCCAGTTGCGAGGTTAGCTGTTTTGACTCCTCTAAATAAATAAATTTATGCTTGAGTCTTTCAAGCTTGGACAGGGTTGATTTATCAGTTGGATTAGTTACAGTTATGCTTTAGCTTTCCTTGTTGGTTGTTCTGTTGCATAATTAGTTGCTAATAGAGTGTAAGTGTTAGGTTAAATCTTGTGTAATTGAGTCTGCAGTATTTTTTAGGGGTTAGGTGTCTGGGTTTCGTGATGTTTTCCTTGGAGTCTTATAATAAGCTTAAGGAGGAACTTAAATGCCTCCTTTGTGACGGGGAGGGTCTAATGGAGGAAGATGAGTTCTTGCTTGATTTAATCTCAAGTTCTAAGGATTCAAAGTGTGTTCTTGGGCTTGCAAGAGAGTTGAAGGAGGAAGGGAATCTACTATTTAAGCAACAGAATATTGATGATGCTCTAGAGAAGTATGGTTATGCAGGGGTCATTCTTGCTCCGTATAAGTTTGTAGAGGAAAGGGACATGATTATGTTTTGAGTTGGCTATTTGTATCCTCTTAAACTCTGTAGCTTGTTTTAGTAGGAAGAATGAATTTGAGCAGGTAGGTCGGATATGTTCAATTGTCCTAGATTTCAAACCAAATAGTGTTAAAGCTTTATTTCAAAGAGCCATGGCTGCAATTGGACTAGGGAAAAAAGATTGGGCTTATTGGGATTTGATGTTGGCTGCCAAGTTAGAACCCGGAAATCGAGAGGTTCATATAAAACTTGATGAGATTCAAAGCTCTCAATGCAAGGAGAAATCAAAAGCGCACCCTCAGGATGAGGATATTCCAAAAGGGTTAATCCTAGGACTTTCTTCCCCAAACAAAAAGGTGAAGGTGTCGTTGGACAAGAAGGATAGTTCAGAGAAGAAATTTGTTTTGGGTGTGAATGATGAGCATGAAGCTCATGGGGTTTGTGCTACAGATGTCTTGGGGCTGCACAATTGTTCATCTTTAAAAGGGGAAAACACTTCTATGGAGATAAAGAAAGAAGTGAGGCAAGAGAGGATGAACGATGGTAAGAACATCCTCGTTGCATACGACTCTTCTGCTGTTGGTATGAAGCAAAAGGTAAGCCTGAAGTCTCCGTGTTCGTCTGGCTATGTGACTTATACTAATAGACATAGATCTTCCTTGTTTCTTAACATTTCACGGGAAGATATGGAAAATTTGCAACAGGGAAAGGTGTTGCATTACCATTCTCATTTGAGGTCAATGTCAATTCGTACCTCAGATCTTAAAAAAATTATCAAGAAGGAGACCCCCCGCAAACAAGATTTGAGGGAAGCAGAGGTCTCTCCTACAGTGACTTCGGTGGAGAATGTTACCCAGGAGCCATGCTCCATGACTCACTCGGGGTTTAAGCAGGATTAGGATCGTGTAGACAAGCTGGATGATGTTCCCATTACTGAAGTGAACAACACACATCATGTTATGCTGATCAAATTGCAGGTTCAAAGCAGACGGGTCATGTATCGTTGGCAAAGAGGAAAGCAGCAAAGGAAGCTAGGATGAGAGCGTTGCGGATTGTCCGGTGCAATATGAGGAAGTCATTGCCTAGTGCCAATGTTAGATCTTTCAGCAGCCGATCGTCAAGGAAGCCAAGATTTTAGCAGTCACTAGTGTGTAGGTTCACCTTCTTTGTACCGTGTTCGTTGCAAGCGCAAGTCAGAAAGTTCTATCCCTTGTGATGTATCCCCTCCCCCCTTTAAGAAGTTTGGTCCTACTGTGGTATTTAATAACCTTTGTAGTAGGTTTAGTGTGTCGACCCATGTTATGATGAGTCATCACTCGTCTGTAATCATGGGTTAACCTGGTTTGTTGTTTGTACTATTTCCTTGTTGTCAAAAAAAAAAAAAAAACTATTATTTTGCCATATTCAAAGGTTTATAGGCCCGACCGCAATTTAGGAGGGCTTTACAATGCCTTGGGGTGAATTATGGGGTGCAGGATGCTTTATATTGCTTGAAAATGTATTCCATGACTAGTTTCACATCTTTTAGTTTCCACCCTGTAGTGACTCCATAGGCATTTATATGCTCGTTATTCTAAGGCATGGATAATAAAGACAGTCTAAAATATGGTATGACCCAAAACCGATCTAAACTTGAACATATTCAACTGAAACGAAAATAGATCCGATAATATATTTACTCGAATATTAATGGCGTCTACTCAAAAAGTAACAACGAGTTTTTAATTGTCTTTAACTTGATTTTTTGTTAATCTTTTTATTGTTGAATATGGTTATTTATTTATCTTATCTTTAACTTATAGTTAATTTTTAAACCATTATATTATTTTATTGTACTTTTTTACTTTTTTATTTATGGTCTTTTATATTAATTTAATCATTAAATCTCACATATGCTAATTCAATGACAATATTTTTTAATTTAACAACATTTATGAGACCATAATTTGATTATATCCAACACGACTAAATATAATAGATTTGAACTTCACGTGAATAGAACTAACTTGACTCAAAAACCATATATACCAGAGGGGCGTCCCAATTCGAATGCACCCAGCTTGAGCACGTCTCAATAGCAGAGAAGGTTACTCAATTTGATCAACTCAATTGTCACTTGTCAGCCTCTCGGCGTTAGCTAAAAATGATGGGAAAATGAAATATAAAGTTTACCATGAGTATAAGGCTTACATGTAGCTTAATTTATCCATACTAAACTTAAGTTATTGTTGAACTTCACTTATTATTACTTAATTAAACCTCTTATTTTGCTGAATCTAGCGTATAATATGCTATGCAAATGAACTTTACTTACATGAACTTCTCTTAACTTATTATAATTAATTAAAACTTATTAGCGTTTACTATCTCCGTTCCTAAATAATCTACACACTTTGCTTTTCATTAGAATCAATAGAAGTGAAAAATGTAGGAGAGAGAGGATAGGAATTATGAAAAGTGGGGACGAACAAGTACAAAAGGTAAATAAAAAAATAGAGAGAGAAAAATTGGGTACATGGGGGGGTTTTTAGTGGGTTAATTTATTTGGTGAGGGACCACATAGAGGGGACAAGAATCGGGAATAATGATTGGGCATTTTAACTTATATAGATAAAGTAACAATGTAACCATTAAAAAGGAACGGCCCCAAAAGGAAAGTGTGTTGATTAAAAAGGAAAGAATGTAGTATATCTTATGCAAATTATAATTTAGAAACAATACAAAATTAACTTATTAATTAATAACCATTAATTGTATAATTCCCGCTATAATTACTCTATATGCTTATAAACTATACTTTTGAATTGATAAGCATTTTGTCCTTTTTTTTATGAACAATACAATAGATTCAATAATAACAATATTTTGATGTAAAAAAAAAATAACAATATTTATTATTCGAATTATTATTTTTTTATTCTAGAAACTTAATTATGAAGTTTTATTGAAACTTATAAGAACTCTATACCAACTTATGTAGACCTATTAGAGATTAATTTTGATAACTTTTCTAATTTTTTTTTAAGATTAAGTCAATATAAGTTGAACAAACCACCACCGTAGTTCATTTTTTTTGCTTAATTTAACTATTTTTAAAGTCATACAAGCTTAATTTTGTTGGAATCGTTTCTTTATTCAAATTGAGTTAATTGATGGCCGGTGTCTTATCACAACTTATCGAAGCTTATATTATTCTCAAGTATTAACTCTATTCACTTCGCTTGAACTTTACTTAACATAAATTATTTTTAAGATCAAAACTTCTTTGTAGTCTTTGAAACACATTCTTTTTACTTCCTCATTGTCTAGTGTTTTGTTTTATACTGTATATTAGTTTTAATATTTTTGAAAATTGGATGATGCTGAACATAACTAGTACTACATCCTTTTCTTTTTAATCTACACACTTTCCTTATCGAAGCTTATCGACTCATATAAACGGATTTCCAACGTGATTGGTGAGTGCTAAGTGGTGACTCGACTCATACTCACTCACTTATAAATTGACGGAGTAGCTTGGTGTGCCGATCCTATTATCCGGATTTTCTCGACTCAGGGCCCGCCTCTTAATCGGGCCCACCGGTGACCTCCTCTACAATTACCTTATGAGTTATGACCAAAAAATGCAATGTGCAATTTCCCGCTAGCATGGAACCTTCATCATGACCTGCAATACTTGAACACAGTGGACATTATCCAGGAAGCACACACATGAACATTTCTGTTCATTGTTTGTGCAGCACTTCTCTGACACCCAAACTAAAAAGCAACTAAACCTAAAGAACCAAAAAAAATAAAAATTTGAAGATCAATGATATACAATTTGAAGGTCAATCAACAGTTGACTGAAAAAATTATACCGGTTTTTGTCCTGACTCTACGATTTCCAAAAGCACTCCAAAATTCCAAAGTAAAAAAACTATAGAATATAAGTATCCCTTTAAAAAAAGAGACACCGTGATACCATGGGACTACGTATATCAATGCGTTGCTCTTTTACTTTGGTCCTCTCGGGTAAATTAAATTTAGATTAAATATTCCTTATATAAAGGAGCTCCTAAAAATATACTCCCAAGAGATAAGGTGAAAAAGTATAAAAGACAGAAAGGAAATAAAAAAAGAAGAAAAAGGAAGATAAAAACAAAGAAAAGCTATATACGGGAAAAAATTAAAGAGAGGAAAGTAGTAATAGTAAATAAAATATCACGAGAGAATTATGAAAGTACAATTCTCAAGGCCAGTTGTAATCCTCTTAATTCTTACTACGAACTCTAAAATTCCTAAGAGGGACTACAAAAAAATTTGGAAGATGTGAAAGAAAGGGTGGAAGTATGAATGTGAAATGTGAATGAGTGGATTTGCATTCAATTATTTTAATCGAAATAGGATTCAGTTTTCTTCCGTTTTTTTCCGCTTTGAATCATATTTCCTCCATTTATAAATAGTTGCACTATTTGCATAATATTTACTATGTTAAACTTTGATTGTTTTGGTGATATTTAGGAAAAAACATAGTTATAAATTATCTTGTTAAACTCGTCTCAATGTATTTTTAAAAAATATTAACTTTTTGTAATTTTTACTTATTGATAATTAATTAATGTTTGAAAACACACATCGTCAAACGTGAAAACATGAAATGATACAACTATTTTTAAACGGAGGTAGTGTTATTTTTTTTTAGCTGAGTTATTAGTAGGAGTGTTCATCTCGGATATCTGATTCGAAATTTCGGACTGGGAAAATGTGATGTGAATCCGAACCGAAAACCGAATATCCGAAATTTTGGATCGGATTTCCGAAAACTAAAAACTATCTTCAAAAACTAAAAAAACGGATCAAATATCTGGAAAAATGGATCGGCTCCACCGAATCACGGATAGTATCGACCAGATTGAATATTTATGAACACCACTAATTATTAGCCATTTTTTAGTCGGATTGAAGTTATGACAATACTTAAGGAGCGTTTGATTGGGTGAATATTCCATTTTTCTTTGTTGGGTTTGTCAAGAGTTGATGATAGTTTTTCAAACAATGAAATTTGGTTCTCCTAATGATTGAAAATATTTTCCTTATTAATAAAGCAATGTCACATTTTCTCTAAGTATATTCTTTACTGAAATGTTTTTCCAATTTAGAAGTTTTCAATCCAACCAAATGGAGCTTCACTAAAATTAAAATTTTTTAAAAAATGGGTATAATTATAATATAATTGTATGTTATAATGTAGATATTATTTTATGATCTAGATGAAGTAGCGATAGTAATTAGATTTTGGTTAGATCTTTCAGATCTTAATGAAGCTCCCATCTTAAAAAAGTTCAGATTGAAATATTTTTCCTCACATACAAAATTTGCAATAAATTATATCCTTTCGTTTCAAGATATAGGCTATGTTCAGTTTACCTTATTTTTGCTTATTTCATATTATATCAGATCAGATCAAATCAAATCAGAAAAAATAAGTTAAGTTCAGATCAGATCGGATAAGTTCAGATCAGATCAGATCAAATAAGTTCATATTATGCTTATATTTAAAAACTTATTATTATTATTATTATTATTATTATTATTATTATTATTATTATTATTATTATTATTATTATTATTATTATCATTATTATCATCATGATTATTAGTATTACTAATGCTATTATTGTTATTGTAATAATTATTATTGTTGTTGTTGTTGTTGTTGTTGTTATTATTATTATTATTATTATTATTATTATTATTATTATTATTATTATTATTATTATCATTATTATTATCATTATTATTATTATTAATATTACTTTATACAATTACTATTAATATTACTATTTACTAGTACATTTGTTCAAAAAGATTATTATTATTGTCGTTGTTGTACTTATTAATTATTAATATAGGTAATTATTATTAATGTCGTTGCTATTATTATAAATGTCATTGATATTACTATTTGAAGCTATTTGTGTTCAAGAAGAAGAATGTTCTTTTCATCTTTTGGCATTTGTAAGTGTTCTTTTTTATATTTATTCTAATTTATAATTTAGATATGTGATGTTCTTTTTTATGTTGTACATGTAACGAACATGACAATAGTATATGATGTTTATTTTTTAAAACAATTTTGGTAGAATAATATAAATTATATATTACTAGTTTATACTCCCTCCGTTTCTTTTTAATAGTTACACTTACACTTTTCACGCATGCCAATGCAAAACTTTGAGGATATATATCTCTAGTTTTGTATTTGTAAAAATTATAAAAAGTACATATTAATAAAATACATACTAAGACGATCTAACAAGATCCCACATGACTATGTTTTTATACATGCATAAATCACAAATGAGAGTCAAAGTGCAACTTGTGAATAGTGTAAAATGTCAAAGTGTAACAATTAAAATGAAACGTAGGGAGTATAAAACATGTGTAGCATGGGATAACCTAATGGTGTTGTCATCACGTTTAAAATTTTCCCTACAAAGGATTTCAACTTATCTTTAAAAACAAAGTTTATATAGAACAAGATAACAATATAAGAAGAATATTTAACCGTACCATTTTGTTTAAGATAATATGATTATATATATTTATAGGTTTATTTATAATAAAAAAGAACAATTTATTGATACAACAAAGAACATGTTGTTAGTTAAATCCAAACATGTCATCAATATATAAATAACATCTATCTTTTATTTTTAAAATGTGTTCTTTAAATAGATCTTGTATGCTCTTTCAGTATATATATATATTTTTTAATATCATTATATATTCTTTTCATTACTACCTAAATTCTTATTATTAACGGACCTTGAACATGAGTGTTCTTTTATTTTTAATTTTTTTGGGCCCCTTTCAAGAATCCCGTGGTAAGATGAATTTTCTCTGTGCTGCCCTCGCACAGGGTCACTCACCTAAAGACCCAACAAGCCCCAACCCCCCTCCCCCACCCACAACAATATTGAAATATATGCTTCCACCAAGATTTGAACCTTGGTCTCCCATGTGCGAGGTAAGAAGTCATACCATTGGACACAAGAGTCCTTAGTCTTATATTTTTAATTGTATGCCAATGCTATTATTATTATTATTATTATTATTATTATTATTATTATTATTATTATTATTATTATAGTATTATTTATATTATTATTATTTATATTATTATTATTATTATTATAAAATTATTATTATTATTATTATTATTGAAAGTTGTGCATAGTAAAATGATAGTAATAGTAATACTAGTAATGAAATACAAAGTAATAATATTATTAGTAATAATATGTTTTTTAAAAGATAAGTTCAGATCAGATCAGAAAATATAAGTTCAGATCAGATCAGATAAGTTCACATCAGAAAATTTCAGGTGAACTAAACATAGCCATAGTTATTGTTTCATTTTTCATGGTCAAACTTTAAAACCTTTGACCAAATATTCTCATCGATATACACAAAAAATATACTCAGGTTCTATCTTGTTAAATACATCTCAAAGTATAATTTGTTATAATTCTTATTAGTAACACGTGACTAGAGAAATTAATAATTAAAGATACGTGTCAGAGACTGTAAAAAAGAAACAAAAATTATATTAAAAAAACTAAAAGAACTACTCCTTTCGTTTCATTTTAATCTACACACTTTCCTTTTTGGTCTGTTTCTTTTTAATCTACACACTGTTACATCTACTTTGCTTTTTCTATTTTAGGTAACATGTCACATCTACTTTCTCCTCTTTTTCCACCCATGTCATCCACTTTTTAATATTTTAACCCACTTTTTACCTTCTCTCTCTCACTTTTCAGTTTCTCTCTCCACCTTTTCAGTTTTTCTCTCATACTTTTGTACTTATTTCTTGGTTCTCCCCAAAGTGAAATGAGTAATTTAAAATGAAACGGAGGAATACTATATCGTGAGAGGGAGGGGGGAATGAAGAGTTAAATAGCCAAATCAGAAAGAGAAACCATACCCTGGCAAAGCTGAGCACGCCTGTAAATAGCCATGTCGATCGGGAAGGAGCAAAGAGCGAAGACGTCGGCTTTAAATAGTTTTATGGGTTTTGGACTTTGGTAACGCAAGTACTATGTACTTTTTGCAGAACGTTATTTAAGAAGCTTTTGCCTAGCTTTGATTGACAATTGTAACCACTAACCCAACCACATCAAACCTTGCTACTTGCTAGTTTGTTGAAGGCAATAGTTACTTTATTTTCCATCTTGTCTACAACTTACTTCCTCCTTTTTATAATAAGTGACACAGAGATAAATGATACACTTAAGAAATTTATGAATTTTTTCCATGAATAATGTCAAAAAGAGTATTAATTCCTCCTATGCGCTAAACTTTAAATTAATTCCATAAATACCGTCCACGTAGGATAGCACGCCATAATTTTGATTTTTTAACAAAACCGCAACTCCAAGTAGCGGTTAATACCAATAATGTGAAGTTAACCGCTATTTTAAATAGCGGTTATATTATGTCCCTAAGACAAGCTATAAGGCATGCATATAAACCGCTACTCAGAGTAGCGGTTTATTTCGGAACATAACACACGCAAGAAAGAAAGGGGAAAGCACGCCACGTAGGCTGTGCGTCGAGCGCACGCAGCAAGAATGCGTGCAGCGCATACTTACAGCCTACGTGACGTGCTTTCCCCCTTCTTTCTTGCGTGTGTTATGTCCCGTAATAAACCGCTACTCTGAGTAGCGGTTTTGCCTCGTAAACCGCTACCCCAAGTAGCGGCTTAACTTAATGTTAACCGCTACTCCAAGTAGCGATTTGCTTTGCCGAAAAAAAAATTTCTCGCGTATTGGCCTACGTGGACGGTACCAATGGAATTAATTTCAAGTTCAACACATAGGAGGAATTAATAATTTTTTTGACATTATTCATGGAAAAAATTTAGAAATTTAGAGAGAGAAAGTTGGGGACCACAATTAAGTAAGTAAACTAAAAACTTAGGGCCTGTTCTCCCCAGCTTATTTTCAGTTCAGCTCAGTTCAATTCAGTTCACTTCAGTTACTTCAGTTGCAATCAATTCAGTTCAGTTCAGTTCCTAATTTATTTATCTGATAATCAAACAATGATAATAATAATTATTATTACAATTACGATTATTTTATCATTAATAATAATATTATTATTATTATTATTATTATTATTATTATTATTACTACTACTGCTATTACTATGAGTACTATTATTAATATTAATATTATTATTACAATTACTATTATTAATGTTTATTATATTATATTATATTATATTATATTATATTATATTATATTATATTATATTATATTATATTATATTATATTATATTATATTATATTATATTATATTATATTATATTATATTGTTAATACTATTATTGATTTATTAATTTATATTTATTACTCCCTCCTTCCTAAAATACTTTTGACACTTATCAGTCCACATAGTTTTAGATGATAAATTGTTGTTTGGTTATCAATTGTTTTATTATTGAAAAGTAGTAGTTAGTAAAAGTAGTATTATTTTATTTTAAGGAGAGAGAGTGTGGGCCATGGTTAGAGTTGGTGGGTAGTAGGAGTGATATTATTTTATTTGGAGAAGAGAGAGTGTGGGCCAATGCTTAAAAGGTAGAAGGATTAAAATAATAGTGGGTCATATTAAAAAATAGAAGTGTAAAGAGTATTCTGGGATGGAGGGAGTAACTAATAATAGCTAAATTATTATCATTACTATTAGTTATAATTTAATTCAGTTCAATTGTTTTATGCCGAAGAGAACATCCCCCTAATCAATACTCTAAACTAATTTGCCTCACCAGATTTGCCACGGGACCCAAGCACCAACGTCACCTCAACCCAAGCACCACCGCCACCTCAACCCAAACACCACCGCCACCTCAACACAAGCACCATCGACACCTCAACACAAGCATCACTAATTTTCCACCGTTGACTGGCTTGAATACATCATCCTCAACCATCTGTCGCACCGCTGCCAAAATTTTTGTTCACCACTACGAAAATCATTTTCCATGTCGAGATTTGTTGCAATTTTCGAAAAGAAGGTTGAGGTCACACCATTTTCGTACTATCGCCTCAACACACTGTCACACCACTGCTAAACATACAAATTTCAATTTCTGGATTTCTTAATTTATGGATTTACGGGTTGAGGTCACACCATTTTCGTACCGCCGCCTCAACACACCCATTTTCGTTTCAATTTTCGAGATCCAAGCTACGAAAAGTGGTGGAGGAAGACAGAAGGAAAATAAGGGCTCAATTTGGTTTATGTGTAAGAGAAGAAGGTGGAGGAAGGAAGAGAGGAAAGGAAGAGAAGGGAATTGTGAGGTGATAGTGGTGGAGGAAGGAATAAAAGAAGGTGCCGGAGTAGTGGTGCGAGCGGTGGTGGGGGCACCGGTGGTGCGGGCGCTGGTTGGATGAGTGGTGGGCACGGTGGTTATGGTGTAAGGAGGAGAGATAGGGGGTTGGGTTGGATGATTGGGTGGTTGAATAAGGGTTGTGAGTGGTTGATTAATTTAACTTAGGAGGGAATTAAAATTAATGAAGGTTAGGTTAGTGGGTGAGGGAAATTAATAAGGGCAGATTTGTAATAAATTTTACCATTTTGAGCTATGTGTCACTTATTATGATATTTCCCAAAAAGGAATACGTGTCACTTATTAAAAAACGGAGGAAGTATTACTGTACATAGGTAATCGGATCATCCCCTCGCAACAAAGGTAATTAGATTGTTTGAATCGACTTTTTATTAGGTTAATTGAGATTGTTTTGTTTGCAAGTTGGGTTTGGATCGAATATAAATGTACATTTGTACTCCAATGTCAAGGGATGGGCTTAGCCTACGTGGGGTGCTCGACCGGGCAGGGCCCCAAAAAAAGGGCCCCTGAAAAAATTGTATGTATTCTTATTATTATAATTTAGTATAAAGATTCATTTGGACTAGCGGTAAATTAAAGGGCCTTATATGTTAGAGGAATATGTAAGAGGTTAAGAGGTTAAGAGGTCCCCCAACACCCTAGCCCCGGCCCTGTCCAATGTGATCTTGTAAGTTTTGAGATCATTCAATATGTTGAGGTTTTTAAATGGCATGTGATTTAATTGATGAGCTACCAATGTCGACATTATATACTTCATTTTTTCCTTTTTCTAATTGCAACTATTTGAATTTTGTGCTAGTAGTTATATACTTTACTTTCAATGTCGACATTATATACTTTCCGTTTCAATTTTCGAGATCCAAGCTACGAAAAGTGGTGGAGGAAGACAGAAGGAAAATAAGGGCTTAATTTGGTTTATGGGTAAGAGAATAAGGTGGAGGAAGGAAGGGAGGGAAGGAAGAGAAGGGAATTATGAGGTGATAGTGGTGGAGGAAGGAAGAGAAGAAGGTGTCGGAGTAGTGGTGCGAGCGGTGGTGGGGGCATCGGTGGTGCGGGAGCTGGTTGGATGAGTGGTGGGCACGGTGGTTATGGTGTAAGGAGGAGAGAGGGGGGGCTGGGTTGGATGAGTGGGTGGTTGATTAAATTAACTTAGGAGGGAATTAAAATAATTAATGAAGGTTAGGTTAGTGGGTGAGTGAAATTAATAAGGGCATATTCGTAATAAAATGTAAGTTTTTTTTACCATTTTGAGCTATGTGTCACTTACTATGATATTTCCCAAAAAGGAATACGTGTCACTTATTAAAAAACAGAGGAAGTATTATTGTACTACATAGGTAATCGGATCATCCCCTTGCAACAAAGGTAATTAGATTGTTCGAATCGACTTTTTATTGGGTTATTTGAGATTGTCTTGCTTGCAAGTTGGATTTGGATCGAATATAAATGTACATCTGTACTCCAATGTCAAGGGCGGGGATTAGCCTGCATGGGATGCTCGACCGCACAGGGCCCCAAAAAAAGGGCCTCTGAAAAAATTGTATGTATTCTTATTGTTATAATATGGAAGTATAAAGATTCATTTGGACTAGCGGTAAATTAAAAGGGCCTTAATTATACGTTAGAGGTTAAGAGGTCCCCCAACACCCTAGCCCCGGCCTTGTCCAATGTGATCTTGTAAGTTTTGAGATCATTCAATATGTTGAGGTTTTTAAATGGCATGTGATTTAATTGATGAGCTACCAATGTCGACGTTGCATACTTCATTTATTCCTTTTTCTAATTGCAATTATTTGAGTTTTGTGCTATTAGTTATATACTTTACTTTCATTGTCGACATTATATACTTTTCGTTTCAATTTTCGAGATCCAAGCTACGAAAAGTGGTGGAGGAAGACAGAAGGAAAATAAGGGCTCAATTTGGTTTATGGGTAAGAGAAGAAGGTGGAGGAAGGAAGAGAGGGAAGGAAGAGAAGGGAATTATGAGGTGATAGTGGTGGAGGAAGAAAGAGAAAGCGTCGGTGGTGCGAGCGGTGGTGGAGGCATCGGTGGTGCGGGAGTCGGCGGTGCAGGCGCTGGTTGGATGAGTGGTGGGCACAGTGGTTATGGTGTAAGGAGGAGAGAGAGGGGGCTGGGTTGGATGAGTGGGTGGTTGATTAAGGGTTGTGGGTGGTTGATTAAATTAACTTAAGAGGGAATTAAAATAATTAATGAAGGTTAGGTTAGTGGGTAAGTGAAATTAATAAGGGCAAAATTTGTAATAAAATGTAAGTTTTTTTACCATTTTGAGCTATGTGTTAGTTACTATATTATTTCACAAAAAGGAATGCGTGTCACTTATTAAAAAACGGAAGATGTATTACTGTACATAAGTAATCGGATCATCCCCTCGCAACAAAGGTAATTAGATTGTTCGAATCGACTTTTTATTGGGTTATTTGAGATTATCTTGCTTGCAAGTTGGGTTTGGATCGAATATAAATGTACATCTGTACTCCAATGTCAAGGGCGGGGATTAGCCTGCATGGGGTGCTCGACCGCACAGGGCCCCAAAAAAAGGCCCCTGAAAAAATTGTATGTATTCTTATTGTTATAATTTGGAAGTATAAAGATTCATTTGGACTAGCGGTAATTAAAAGGGCCTTATATGTTAGAGGTATATGTTAGAGGTTATGTTAGAGGTTAAGAGGTCCCCCAACACCCTAGCCCCGACCCTGTCCAATATGATTCTGTAAGTTTTGAGATCATTTAATATGTTGAGGTTTTTAAATGGCATGTGATTTAATTGATGAGTTACCAATGTCGACATTATATACTTCATTTTTTCCTTTTTTCAAATTGCAACTATTTGAGTTTTGTGCTATTAGTTATATACTTTACTTTCAATATCTATGGAAATTTATACAGAAGGAAAATACAAATATGTGAGATCTTACTTTTCTTTTGAAGTGAAAATTCATTCATTAATATGAAGTCATATGACATCTACAATAGAAGTCAGAAACTAAAAAATACAGATCAAATTGAAAGAAACTTAATTTTAATTTGGCAAAAACCACAATCTTTGAGCAGAAATAACTTATCTAAATACCCTGTTTCACATTACTGTCTGATGCAGCCTCTACGAGGGGTTCTAACGATATGATGAATTTAGATGTAGAAGTCGAGCTAATTCAACCGATTGTACACGAAGTACTTACCGCAGTTACAATCCCGCACAAAATCCTATCAGCAAATCAATTGCCAATCTGAGCTAAGATCTAAACCCAGCTAACATACAAATAAACCAAACTAATAAATTGACTGCGAAAAGGGTTACTACAAAACTCATATGGGGGATTAAAACCATCACACAAATAAGACTTATTGAAAACAACGAAAAAAACAAACTAGAAACTGCAAGAAAAAAAGGGGAGAAAGAAGGGCTTACCCCTCTAGAGGGTTTCCTGTGGAAAGAGGATAGAAAGAGAAAAGAGGAGATGATAGTAGCGGGCACAAAAGTTCAAAGTTAGGTTGACAATTAAATTTTTAATTGATATCTTACTTGATTCATCTCAATATGTATTTTCATGGTATAATTTTTTTTTTTTTTCTTATTGAGCATTAAAGACATTAATGGTCAAAATATTGAATTGATAAGCATGATAATCAAGCCATTATTGCAACTAAAAAGAAACAAACAAAATATATTTGTATAATTGTATCCACTCTATTTGATTCGGCTAAGTACATCTGAACATTGAGGTTGAGGAGGTGGAGTAGTGGCATCGCGTCCCACCTCATATCCCTGTGGTCTAGGGATCAAACCTCATGGGACTCATTTGAGGATTTTCCCTTATCCCTCCTCGAACGAGTCACTTTTATCTGACCTTAAAAAAAAAAAAAGTACATCTGAACATTGGACCTAAAACTAACTCATCAAGTTTAAAAGTTATTGAAGAAAGCATACCCTTATTCCTAAGATAACCATATAAGTGAATTTATCTTTTAAATTACAAAAGAAAAGCAAGTAGAAGATGAAACTCAACATCAAGATTACAATTTTTATGGGCAAAACATTTTTAAGGTGACGAATAAGAATACGTGTTTTTGGATTGGGAGAAACTAAACTAAACTGAATTGCGAGAAAGCTGAACATGAGAGATTGTCTCAACTAAACTGAATTGCGAGAAACTGAAATGAATTGAAGATAAATCCAAAAAAACAGGGCCTAAACTACTCCAAAAGTCACAAGTTACACCCTTACCAAGAGCATCACCTGAAATAACTAGTGATTTGGAGGTGTTTCAACCTAAATACAATCTAATATTGACTTGAACACTTGAGGCTCAAGTTGACCCGACAAACCTATAGATCAGATAAACTTAAATCAACTCGACTTGAACCCAATCCAAACTACTCCATCCGTCCCATAATACTATTCACATTTTCCTTTTTCATCTTGTCTTTGAATACTCTTTACACTTCTATTGTTGAATATGACCTACTATTATTTCAATCCTTTTACCTTTTAACCATTGACCCACACTTTCTTTCCTCCAAATAAAATAATATCACTTCTACTACCTACCAATTCTAACCATTGTCCCACACTCTCTCTCCACCAAATAAAATAATAATAGTTTTACTACCTATTCTCCAATCACGTCTACCTTTTCAATAAATTAACAATTGATAACCAAACAACAACTTATCACGTCTACCAACTCTAACCATTGTCCCACACTCTCTCTACACCAAATAAAATAATACTTTTACTACCTACTAAGGCCCTGTTCTTTTGGACTTATTTTCAGGAAAAATAAGTAAAAACAAGTTCAGTTCAACAAAAATAAGTTCAGTTTAGCAAAAATAAGTTATGTTCAGCAAAAATAAGTAAAAATCAGTTCAGTTCAGCAAAAATAAGTAAAAATAAGTTCAGTTCAGCAAAAATAAGTTCAGTATTACTATAAATGTTGTAATTATTATTTTTGTTTTCAATATTACTATTAATATTGTTATTATTATTATTAATATTATAATTATAATAACGATGAATTTGTAATTTTTTTATTTTTTTTATTTTTGTTATTCCATTTTTTTTTTAGTATTTTTTTTAATTTTTTTAATTTAATTTTATTTTTTAGTTTTATATAATATTTTTATTTTAATATTTTTATTATTTACTTTTTAGTTTTATATTATTTTTGTTTATTTTAATATTTTTATTATTTATTATTTAGTAATTATTATTTAGTAATTATTATTTATTATTTTATTATTATTATTTTTATTATTATTTATTATTTATTATTTATTATTATTATTATTTTTATTATTATTTATTATTTATTATTTATTATAATTAACTATAATTATTGATTATTTATTATAATTATAATTATTGATTATTTATTATTTCTTATTATTTATTATTTATTGTATATTACTTATTATTTATTATTTATTATTATTTATTATTATTAATATTATTATTATTTAATATTTATTTTTATATTATTATTTATTATTATTTTTATTTTTATTATTATTTATTATTATTATTATTATTAGTTATTATTATTATTTATTATATATTATTTTTTATTATTAAATATTATTATTGTTTATTATTATTATTTTTTATTATTATTTATTATTCATTATTTATTATTTATTATATATTACTTATTATTTATTATTTATTATTTGTTAATATTTATTTATTATTTATTATTATTAATAATATTATTATTTAATATTTATTATTATATTATTATTTATTTATTATTTTTATTATTATAATTATTTATTATTATTTATCATTTATTATTAATTATTTATTATTATTATTATTATTATTTATTATATATTATTTATTATTATTATTATTATTATTATTATTTTTTATTATTATTATTATTATTTATTATTTATTATTTATTATTTATTATTTATTATTATTATTTATTATTTATTATTTATTATTTATTATTTATTATTTATTATTATTATTTAGCAAAAATAAGTTCAATTCAGCAAAAATAAGTAAAAATAAGTTCAGTTCAGCAAAAATAAGTAAAAATAAGTTCAGTTCAGCAAAAATAAAATAATTTCAGTTCAGTTCAGCCAAAATAAGTTCGAAAGAATAAGTTTACCTTTTCAATAAAATAACAATTGATAACGAAACAATAACTTATCATCTAAAATTACGTGCCCTGATAAGTATCAAGAGTATTGTGGAACGGAGGGAGTATCTGCCACCTCACTTGGTGAAGATGTGAAGACTGAGGCTATGTTCAGTTCACCTTATTTTTGCTTATTTCGGATCGGTCGGATCGGATCGGATCGGATCGGATCGATCGGATCGATCGAAAAATAAGTTGGGTCGGTCGGATCGAAAATAAGTTCAGATCGGATCGTCGTCGATCGATGATAAGTTCGGATCGGATCGGATCGGATAAGTTGATCGGATCGATAAGTTCAGATTATGCTTATATTTAAAAACTTATTATTATTATCATCATGATTATTATGATTATTAGTATTACTAATGCTATTATTGTTATTGTAATAATTATTATTGTTGTTATTATTATTATTATTATTATTATTATTATTATTATTATTATTATTATTATTATTATTATTATTATTATTACTACTACTACTTTATACAATTACTATTACTATTAATATTACTATTTACTAGTACATTTGTCAAAAAGATTATTATTATTGTCCTTGTTGTAATTATTAAATATTAATATTGGTAATTATTATTAATGTCGTTCTATTATTATAAATGTCATTGATATCACTATTTGAAGCTATTTGTGTTCAAGAAGAAGGATGTTCTTTTGGCATTTATAAGTGTTCTTTTTATATTTATTCAAATTAATAATTTTGATATGTGATGTTCTTTTTGATGTTGTACATGTAACGAACATGACAATAGTATATGATGTTTATTTTTTAAAAGAATTTTGGTAGAATAATATAAATTATATATTACTAGTTTATATAAAATATGAGTCGTATGGGATAACCTAATGTGTTGTCATCACGTTTAAAATTTTCCTACAAAGGATTTCAACTTATCTTTAAAAACAAAGTTTATATAGAACAAGACAACGATATAAGAAGAATATTTAACCATTTTGTTCAAGATCATATGATTATATATATTTATAGGTTTATTTATGATAAAAAAGAACAATTTATTGATATAACAAATAACATGTTGTTAGTTAGATCCAAACATGTCATCAATATAAAAATAACATCTATCTTTTATTTTTAAAATGTGTTCTTTAAATAGATCTTGTATTTCTTTCAGATATGTTCTTTTTTTAATATCATTATATGTTCTTTTCATTACTACCTAAATTTTTATTATTAACGGACCTTGAACATGAGTGTTTTTTTATTTTTAATTTTTTTGAGCCCTTTGGAATTCGTGGTAAGATGAATTTTTCCGGGTGCCTCGCACAGGTCACTCACCTAAAGCCACAAGCCCCAACCCCCCCCCACCCACAACAATATTAAAATATTTTCAAGATTTGACTTTCCTGGGGGCATTGGAGCCTGGTCTTTTATTTTGTAATTGTGTGTTCATATACTAATGTGCTCTTTTTAAAAAAAAAAAACTAATTATGTTATAATAATAATAATAATTATTATTATTATTATTATTATTATTATTATTATTATTATTATTGTTATTATCATTATTATTATTATTATTATATTATTTATATTATTATTATTATTATTATTATTATTATTATTGAAAGTTGTGTATTAATAAAATGATAATAATAGTTTTATAGTAATGAAATACAAAGTAATAATAATATTGTAATATATGTTTTTTAAAAGATAAGATAAGATAAGATCTCGTCGATTAGTCGTTCGTGTCGGTCGTCGTCGTCGTGATCGTGAAAATATTTCGATCGTAAGTTTCGTCGATCGTCGTGATCGTAAGTTCAAAATTTGCTAATCGGAAGGGGCGTTTAAAACACAATCCATTGAAGCGGGTGAATTTTTTTCTGCAATGTATATGGCAGAACAAAAGTCATAATTAATGGTGTCTTGTATGGCAGAAGAAAGAGAGTAAAAAATAGAGAGAGAAAGAGAAGGTTAGCAGGAAAACAGCTAGCCAAAGAGAAGGTACCCTTCGCTTGACGTGCACCCAAGTTTTGATAAAAACAAACCAATGACACTTCAATTTTACCCTTAGACTTGTGACCAGTTACCAGTGTAACAAAATTATTTTGGATTTTCTCCAATTTCTATCCTCGTTTCTTTTTGTCCTCATATTTTTAAACCTTCTGATTTTTTTTTGGAACTATATCTATTTTTATTATTTATTATTTGGGGGGTACATCATAAAGACCATGCTAGTCTATCATATCATACGAGTATCCTAATTCCTAGAGTATAAATGACAAATATAGTATTTGGTAGATTTGTGTAGACAATTCGAAGAGTATTATACTAATACCAATATTTTAACGTTTCTCTTTCTCCATATGTATTGGAGTTATCTTTTTGTTTTTTTATCAATTA
Organism: Beta lomatogona; assembly: GCA_947646795.1. NCBI lineage: Eukaryota > Viridiplantae > Streptophyta > Magnoliopsida > Caryophyllales > Amaranthaceae > Beta > Beta lomatogona. The sequence continues at coordinate 1,107,722 of CANSNZ010000089.1, forward strand.
TTTTAAATCAAATGTACATGTAGTTTGTTCATTTGTTGCTGTTACCATGCATTATTCAATCATATTTGTCCCTCTTGTACTGACAACTGAGTGTCTGACAGTGAAGAAAGCATGTATGTATGTATGAATTGTGAGTGCATCTGTGCATGCATCCATTTCTTTATTCTTACCAGATTTATTATTGTCTTTTCTGCTCCAGCTTAAAAAAATACATTTATACATACATAGTAAAAATATGAGTAGTAAATTTTCCAGAATCAACCTGTAGATCAGTAGATGAAGGTCGTTTTGATTTGAAGACCAACTTTTTTCAAAGGAATGAAGACTCATCCACGGATCCACCTCATATTTCGTATCTTCTCTTTATTTGTTGACTTTTATGTTTATTCGTTAAAATTTTTTGATAAGAAAAAATAACTAAGTCTCTATGGCTATATATATAGGCAGCCTACAACATCCTACGGATGATGAAAATAAGATAAACATTAGACGACGAAAAACAATATACTAAAAGAGATCACTTCCTCTGCTTCTTTTTAGTTGCAACACTTTCCTAAAAGGGAAATTTCTAATTAGTTGCAACACTTTCTACTTTTGGTTTTCCTTTCTCTCTATCTCTCTCCAATCACATGGGATCCTCTCCTTTTTTCCTCTCTACCTCTCTCCTACCCAAATTTTGCATTGGAGTTTGTGAAAAAAAAAAGTGTTGCAACTAAAAAAAAAAAGAAGGAAGTATATCATATTATCATGGGACGTTGTTGAACTTCGCAAATCTCTTGGAGGCCTTGGTGTTGGTAACCTCTCCTAACACCCCTCGTGCTATAATTCCCATCCTAAGTTTGATCTTATGTGTTCATTCTTATTTGTTAAGGTTGAAATCAAATTCCCACGGTCCATCTTTCTTACTATCATAACGTTTCACAAATTAAGATGGTCTAATTCAAATGACAAGCAGCAATTATGGAATCATATTTTTCTTCTATTGTACTTAAAAGATCCTGACCACATGGAGGGAAGTAGAAATTAAAGGAAAATAAATTCGTCATACTAGATTTAGGATATAGTAATTGCCCAATAAGAAGATATAATTTATTCTACATTTTGCTTTTTGAAGTGGATGAAAAACCAGGAGAAAAGTTTATTTACTTAAAACATTGAGGGCATAGGCATAACTTTGATTAGGAGTTTGAAATGGGGGTAATTTTTTAGAAAAGAAAGACTAGCGGGATTTAGTGCGATTCCGCCAAGCAAAAAATGTTGCCACAAACCATATGGTAGGGTTAAAATTATTTTTCTCCACCACATGATCATGTGAAAATCATTTTCGCCTGCCACATTTTCCCACGAATCCAATCCAACAAAAATGATTCAGGAGTGTGGTTGTAGGAAATGTTAGTGATCGGAGATATCGGTTGCTAGCAATGGTTAGAGATGCAAGTTGTCAGCGGTGCTTATAATAGATCGAAGATTGTAGAAAGAGAGGACGGTAGGAAGGTGGACGATAGACTGATAGGTCAGGAAAACGGGTATAAAAGGAAGTTCATTACGTGTTTAGGGTGAAATATGGTACAATACAAAACAACACATTATTGTAGTTAGAGATGTAAACGTGTTAGACTTGGACCGAATAATGTATAATCCGACTCCGACCCTACAAGAAGTCGGATTTTAAATCCGAGTCCGACACCGACATCCGGCTCCGAAAATCCGACTTAACACCCGCCCCCGACTTAAAATCCGAACATCCGACTCCGAACCCAATCTGACTTATTTTTCCGTCCATTTTTTATAATAGAAAAATCTTACATAATACAATAATCTAATCATTACAATTTTTTTAAGAATCATATGGAAATCTTATATAGTACATATAACCTAAAATTACTATTATTTTTAACAATCATTTCTTCAATGGGAAAAATCTTATATAGTACAATTGCCTGAAAGTCGAAGTCATATTATACATACATACTACATTGATATAAATAAGAAAAAAAGGATTAATTGACTTAAAGTCGGAGTCGGATTTTTTTATGAGATCTTCCTTCGACCCTCCTCCGACTCGGAGTCAAACTTTTTCAATGGATTCCAATTATTTTTTTGTCGGAGTTGGATTCCAATTATTTTTTTGTCAGAGTCGGCTCAAAATTTTTCCTTCGGATCGGGGCGGACTAGGGTCGGATCCGGACTGGATTGCCATCTCTGATTGACATAAATCATCATAGTAAAGTAGTAACTAGTAGGAAAACACTGGCAAAAAAAAACTAGTAAGAAACAATTGATTTGCATAATACAGATATACACATACCGTATATAATCAGCCTATCCTCCATACTAAAAAACACCTTAGGACCACCAAGCTTAGCTTGGCTCACTTGGTAGGAATTCCACCTCATGACCTCAAGGTCAGGGGTTCGAGTCCCACCCAGTGAGGGGCACTTGGAGGAGAATTTCCCTTACAACTCCCCCCTCCTTCCAAGTGCCTGGGCCTCTGGGTTGGGCCCTTTACGAGGGCAACTTAGAAATTATTCATCTTACCAAATAAAATAAAAAAAACACCTTAGGACCTGCTTGCATAAAGTACACATCTGTCGGCATCACCTGAAGCAACCAATTCTATACAAATTACAGACTAGTTAATGATTTCCAGACCAAACCAACTGTAAAAACAGGAATTAAAAGGTAAAAAAGACATATATAGGTGGATTTAGCACAGTAAAACAATGTTCAAGTCTAATAATAAATAAGTTAATAAGAATCATCTCCTTATGATGAAGCCCTAACCACAATTCAAAAACAACAACAAATGAAGTACCCATCCCAGCTGGTTTGCATAAAGATAATAATGCATTAACTATTTCTTCCCACAGTCCTTTTCTTTTATTTAGCTGGTTTTTCAAAGTCAAAAGGCCCCCACAAACAATCAACATATTTTCTCATAAAGATTTGAATGTAGTTTGGTGCATACAGTATGAATGGAGTATATTAGTAGTAAAAATAGACATATAAAACTACTTTTTATGATAAAAATTTCACACATAATCATCTTCCTTCCCACTCAGTCACTACAAACTGCCTCTTGGATCTGTGTCATGTGGGTCCCTCTCTTTGCTCTTGAATCTTTGTCCTTAAGAGAGAATGTGTATCACAAAAAGGCCAAATTGAGAAGTAAAAAAAAAAAAAAAAAGGATTAAGAAGATCCAGTGTTATGGGTCAGATATGATTTGGTAATAATCATTGGATCAGCTAAAAGTAGAAAGTATTTGCTGGGTCATAGATCACCTTAGCTTGTAATTATGTTTATTTTACATTAATGTTGTTAATTACAGTTTTGACTCATTCAATAGTGGTAGTAAACTAACTATAGCCTTAAAAAGTTTAAAGTTTTTAATTCCCCTTCCCCACCACCTTTGCTTTAAAAAGAGAGAAATTTGCCTTGATTTTCTGTAATGCAACATAAGAAGAATACGTAGTAATCATAAAACCATGGTGGGATATTTGAAGTTTCAAGCTTTTTACAACAAATAAAGGTAATTGTTGAACAGTTGAAATAAAAAATAAATAAAAGGTAAAGTATCTTTATAATCATTCATTAGTTGAAAGATGTACAAGGAACACAAAATTAAATGATATTTCACAAAGTTTTGCGTAAGGTTTTACAATTATGTGCACAAACAAATGATCAAATTCATTAAATCAATATATAAGTACATTGTTGTAACATGCACACACACCCCAAATGTCCAATGCATTACTAACAAAGTAACAAACTAGAGAAAGCTTCTAATTGATCTCCTAGATTGGATTGGAACTTGGAAGTCCCATATTAGATGTTTTACTCTTGTCATGACCAGTGATGTACAATAAAAACAGATTAGCAATAAGAGAGAACCTTTTGTTAGAGTCGCTTGAAATGCTAGCTTCAAGCCATTTCACCTAGTCTAAATTGCCCTCCTATTTAGGCGTTCTCTTTACTATATTAACTTTTATCTGAATTTATCCCAACTTGTTAGCCATGATTCATGCACTTAACTAATATGAACAAACTAGGCCTTATCTCTATTATATAAGTGAAGGGGGGAGCAATGGTGTCCCCCTATTAAATTACAACATTACCCTTAATAATAAGAGATAATAACACCATACACAATAATCATATACAAAACATTCCAAAATAAATTCTCAATCAACTCAAAACCTTCCTCAATCAATGCAAAGGCATATTGGACATCAAGTTTGACAAATAAAATTAAATTGGGAAGTTACCATGTAGTAAACCCAAACACAATATACAAAATATGGAGTAATACATTGATAACTACAATCTCAAGAATGTTTTTATCTCAAAAAAATCTCATTTTCAACTACAAACACTTAAGAAAAAAAAACTCAAGAGGCTTGGAACATCACAACTTTTACGATTTGCGAGCGCGTTATATACTTTCAATTAAGTATGCAATTTTTTCTTCTTGCTATATAGCACATGCTTCCCTACTAAATTTACAAAAAAACAAATCGAGTTAGATAAATATAAGTAGTAATTTTTTTTCAAAAGAATGAGTATCACAACCGTAAATACACATAGTTTTTAAAAGACAATGCAAAATTACAATAAAAAATTCGCACTTCTGATTATAAAATAATCGTCAATTAAAAAAATGTACATAATGCGTAGAGAAAAAGACACTAGAATTTTACGAAAAATGTTACGTAAGTGCAATTTCTATTAAAAATAATACAAATCAATGTAATTTTTAAAATCAAAAATAAAATTAAACATTCTTAAAACCACACTCATACGTGCCTATGATAGTGATTCAATTAAAATAATAATCAACCAATCGATTTTATGGTATTTTATGAATAATAGCAACAAATAAAAAACGTCACCGCACGCAAAGCGTGCACATAAGGCTAGTATGAACTTATTGTAGCGTGAATTGAACTTTGTGTAGCTTTTATTGGCACAAAACTTAACAAATCTGAAAATTTTCACTTTAAACTTAACTAAATTTCTTAATTTAAGTGAAAATAAAGTCACGAGTTCAAAACTATTGTTAGAATTTATCATGGCTCTCTAATCAAGTGTGTCTTAGATCACTACAAAAGCCTATTCAGGACACATTTATTAGTTGAAAAGGGCATTGTGCAGGAACTAACAAATTTGACTATCTAACAGAAGAAGGGGGGCAAAGGTTGCTCAAAGTCCTCCCTTAGATCCAATTAATGGTGATTTTTGTGTTATTGATAGCTCCTACTACAAAGAGTTATAATGTCAAACTTATTTCAGTGAATGTCAAACTTAATGTAGTGACACAAATTCTTGGGTTTGAACAAAGAGCAAAGTGTTAGAAAAATTAAAGGAAAGAAGTACATACTCCTCAAACTTCTCATAAAGTCATCCCATCATTTCTCAACTAAGCTTCACCCTTTTGACAACAACACTCAACTACTAACTAAGACAAAGATATCGGTGCAAGTGAGTGGATGCATTACTCATTTTTTTCTTCCTTATTACAGAGGTCTTAATTTATCATGTGCTTCTATCCTTGGCCAAAAAAAGTAAAATAAAAAATGAATGTGACATTACAATCCATAGTCTTAATTGTTTATTCCTTTTCCCCCCTTTTCTTTTTCAATTTTTTTGAGGAGGACTAAATTTACCCTTTTCTTTTTGTTTCCTTCTCCTTTTATAGTTGGATGGTCAAAAGAAAGTGAAAAAGAAGCATATACTTGAGTAGATGACTACTATGATTTTAAAACACATCTTTGCATGATGATCATAGCTCTAGTCATAGTTTCCTCCATGTGATCATAATTGCAATGAAGTTGTGCATGCGTGCTAGCTAACCCTGTTGAATGTTGAGTGCTATCAAACCCTTTAATTATCTTTGTAGTCTCTACCTTCTTCACATATATATGTATCTAGCAGCTTCATGACAGGTTCACACATACAGCACAATTGCAATAATAAGCCCCTCTTCTATTCTCAGAAGCTACAAAAATAACATTTTACCAAGCCTTATTTGAGTTAATTCCATGAAAAGAAAAGACAGTAAATGCTAGAGTTGGGCATGGGCCGTTAGTACGACACGACTTCTCCTTCGTCGTGCCAAGCATTGGCATAGAGGAGACCTATAAGAATTTCAAGTGCAGGATATTTATGGTAACTCGACTCAATTTCTTTAAACTAATCAACAAAAATAATGGTACATTATTTAGAACTGAAAGGAGTTAGGACATAAACCTCTCTAGTAGTCAGTCAAAGTTGTGGTAAGGTGATTAAGCAGGCCTTGACCTCTTTGGATCATTTCATGACAAAATCATTCTTTTAAAAGGAAAAGGTTGGTTGTCCAATTGATCAAAGTTAACATCCAAGTGGATTCTACTGTTTTCTAGGCAATATATAGACTTTTGGTGTTGTCATCTTGCTTGTTAATAAGCAATAAAGATAGAATAGCTAAAGCAAAAACTATAAGCAACCGACTAAAATTAACAACAAAATCAAAGACAATCCTCAATGAAAAGCAAAATAGAACTTAAAACTTGAGTTACCCTGAAAGGCTTGAGCTAGCCTCATTTATTTCCACTGTACTCTAAGAACAGCTAAGTTATTCTGTCACACAAGCTTGAAGTGGTCCTTGGAACATCTTTTGAATTAGGGAACTTTTGAGGTTGGGGACTACACATAATGGCCAAATTTAGGGACTAAGGTAGAGTTGCTATAGTGAGACCTGACAAGAGGGTCGATGAGAGCAGTTTGTGCCTTGTGGAGAGCCTATTTCCAATCCCCACTACTTACCTATGTGAGAAAAAGAACTCAACCTTTTACTTCATAAGAACAGACGAACAGCAGCGTGCAGCTGTAGTTCAATTTATTTTATCACCTCAACAGATACAAGACATAAAATATGAAAAGAAACTGAATTTCTATTTCAACCATTGATATCAAAGTCGAGACATATTCCATGACATAATAGCGAAAGCAAAAGGGAAGAAAACGGAGAATCAATTATTGATGAAAGCCAGGTGACGATTTACTCAGAGATGGTTGTGTATAAGGATGTCAATAGGTCATGTTGTGCTAGTGCACCAATGGTAGTCATGCCATGCTGGCTAGACCCACGGGTCACCTTAAGCATTTTCCTTTATTGTCACTACTGTTCCGGTCTGCGGGATGCTATTCATGCTGGTCTTCAGGAAGCCTTGTCTCATGCTGTGCCTCCGCGAGGTATGGCCGAGCCCGCGTGGTGACACGGCCAAATATCATCTATAGTTATGTGGAGTTTAAGAAACGACAGATTTTTCAAAAGGTGTGATAGCAAGCTAAAGATCCTTTGACAGGTACTAAATTTCATCTGCTATGCAAAAAGTCTCATATAGCCACAACGCTATAACAAAACACATGATATGTATATAAATGTTAACCCTTACAAGCAGGTTGTCGTCTCTTTTTTTGAAGCAAATACCACAGCCTCCTCAGTCCTCTCAGTAGGGTGGTGGAGGGTACACTCCAGGATAATGTCCTTGAATATATAAAAAAAATAGAGTGAACAACAATGGATGGACGTAACAGAAAAGAATGTCTAAAGAACAGGAAGAATAAAACCTGAATGAGGATATGCTGGAGCATGATGAGATGGTGGATATGGGTTAGGAGGATATGCTGAAGGTGGCGGTGGGTATGCAGCCGGAGGATATGTTGACTGATCCGGGGGTGGTGGATATGGATAAGGTGGGTATGCTGATGGGTTGATTGGGTATGCTGATGGGTTAGGTGGGTATGGATAAGGTAAAGTAGACGGATACGCGGCATGTGGAGGTGGATAAGTTGTTGATGTGGGTGAATAGGCAGTAGATGGAGGTGGATAAGTTGTTGATGTGGATGAATAGGCAGTAGATGGAGGTGGTGGGTAGGCTGAGGTAGGGTTCATATGAGAAACAGAAGCCGGAGGAGGCGCTGCATACATAGATACTTGAGGGTGAGGTGATGCAGCATAAGGTGGAGCGGAAGGCGCACAGCTTGTATTTGGTTTCTGCAATAAAGCAAGATATCTGTTCATTATAGTCAATTGCCATGATAGATTGATAACACAAAAGAAACACAAAAATAGGGATTCAGACAGCAAAATTAAATTACATTGGTTTTCGCAAAGTGCATAATCAATTTAACTTCTCCAGCATGTCTGCAATAAGAAGCAAAACTGTTAAGTTGACAAGTCATTCCTTCACAATAATACTTTCATTTCAAAAATCTATAATACAAGCAGAAGAAGCAATTTGGATATGGAACATCATATCTACCTCGTGTCAGCAGTAAGATAAACTTTTTAGGTGGATCAAAGTTTGGAGTTTCTGTAAAAGTAGCATTTTGCCGCATCTTCAACAAAGAATTACCGAGGGTATCTTGCAAAAGTAAACCCCCCCCAAATTCCAGAGGTTTCACGACAATGATCAAATAGCATGCATGCAAGTTTCGTCCAGTGAAGCAGAGAAAAACAAAAACAACAATGCCAAAGCCTTAATCCTAATAGAATGGGTTCACCTCCAAGAGTCAATATTTTATCTCTGATGGTCATTCACATAGATCCTTTGCCTCCATTTCCTTTTGTCAAGTGTTATATGCTCGCACAAAACTAATTATTTCCTATCATTATACACGGCTCTATTTAATCATCTTTGGTTTCCCCGACTTCATCTACAATCTCCATAATCCCAACACTCCACTACCTTCATCATCTAGTCAAGGTTTCACATGCCCAACATAACCTGTTGTCTCTTTTCGTATACTTAATATTTTCCACTCCAACCTCCTTCCAAATATCCGTGTTTCGTGTTCTATCTCTTAAGGTGTTCCCGCACCTCCATTTTAACACACGCATCACTTCTATCCTGTCTTTCTAATACGATCCTTCTCAATTCCGACCCATATAATAATGTTGGTCTTATAGCCATCCTATAGAATTTCCTATTGATGTAATGGGGGCAATAATGTTGCAACAAAATGTCATCTTCTTAGACCAACGTCATGTTGTTGGTGAGCAAAAAGCAGAACAAGTATTTCTCTTTCAAGAGGAACTAAGCAGTGTTAAGCGTTAAAACCTTCACATATTGTCATGAGAATAACCTAGACTAATGTATCCAGTTTCATGTACAACACACAATTTTGCTTAGAGGAGAATGGCAGTACGACAATGGCCGCATTTACAATCACAAACTCACAGCTCAAAATTCTTCACTAATCTTTTAGGCTGCGATCATAAAACATCATCCTCAGATGAACAACTCAGGCAGTAACTTTAATTTTGACAGCTTGTGAATCACATCCGTATTTTAACTTCAAATACCCAAACTTGCCAGGAAAACCACAAACAATTTGTGAAATGACAAGAACGTTGCACTACTGGACCTGACAACAGAAAGCACATAAAGCAACTGGTAATCCTTCACAGTCAGCTGTACACAAACAGCAAGAGTCAAGACTTTGTTCCACCAACTGATCTCCCGCATTCTGATAGAAAAATATATATTATTTATTAAAAAGTGTTGCCAGTATAGTATATCAACCACATAACACTCTCCTTCATGCAAAGGGCTTTCACGCCATGTCGTCCCCCTGCAATTAAAAAGCGACACATGTTGCTGCAAGCCCAAACTCGCAATCTCATAATCTGATGCGAAAAACTTATTAATTGATCCATACAATCTAACAGCCTTTTCTATCAAAGAATAATTAAATATAATGTGTTTGTAACATAAGAAGAGAAACAATTGAAACAGAATCAAGACAGCAACATCATGTTACTGTTTTCCTCAATTCCCCCACATTCCACACCAAATACAAATTGCCCAGCATTACCCAAAGTAGGACACAGCACAACTAAGGACATTGTCTGGGCAACTAACTAGTGAGCTTATTGAACAACACTAAAGTAAAATGTCTATCCCATATACTTCCTCCGTTCTTTTTCTATTGCAACAATGAGAAATTTACACTATTCACCCACCACCTTTTAACTATCTATTGTGATTTTTACGTAAGAAAAAATATAGTCATGTGGGGTCTTGTTAGATTCGTCTCGATATATACTTCAAAATATCAAATTTGTATATTTTTTACTAAAAAGTAATTAAAGATATTAATAGTTAAAGGTGTGCATTGACAAGCGTGACAACTCAATTGTTGCAATAGAAAAAGAACGGAGGAAGTACTTTTAAAGCTTTCATAAGAATATAACCACAATTAAAACCAATATATGTATGTTATAGATGATGGTGGCAAAAACAATGATCTACAAAAATTGCCTCTCATGATGCTGTAAGTTTAATCCAGCTAAATGAGGTTATCTGAACTTAAATTCTTTATTGTATAGGCAATAGTACAAGCAAGCAAGTTTTTCAACCTCCTTACCTTATTATCAATTTGCCTTTGACCTTTGTGGTGTTGTTTCTAAGGTGCTTTACGTTGATTCGTTTGAAGCTATAAGTGCCAAATATTCATCTCAGACGAAAAAAATCCTCTCAGACCTCAACAAAAGCATCATAATTGCCATAGTCTAACAGCTATCCTGTAGAATCCTTCTGAGTTTTGAGTATTTGACAATCAATATGGTAGTAGGATAAGAACCCACACTCCAAACTTTTCAAACCTGATAATCTACTTAGATGGAGTACGTAAAGGAGAAAACAGAAACCATTCATTAAGCAGAATAACCATTCAAAACTCTTAATTTTCTTTTCCATTGTGTCGTAATATCTATCATTCCCACAGCGACTTCTTCTTAGTGAATGCTGATACTCCCATTTGCTTCTTATTAGTGACTTCACTGGGCCCATCCGACACCGTTTAAACAGATGCAAGATGGTCAATCTAAACTTTAGGTATTATTTCAATATGTAACTAGGGTCTCATCTTTACATTCAATAATTCCCTTCGGCCTTAAAAATTCAGAGTTTATTATCCATTAATTGTTCTTCATGGTTATAACTTCAGCACAAGAGATATATGCTTTAATGCTAATTCATTAATTGATATCCAACAACATCGACAAGGTATTGTCAACTATTCCCTCACTTTTGCAGCACAATCAAATGTACTCGAATACAAACCCATAAGGTTCAACTATTTATTCTTTGTTCCACACTAGTGACATATTCTTTGCAGTAGCTCATTACAAAGTCAATGCAATATTGAGATATAATGCACATACAAGTCAGCTTGATAACACAAAACTCTTTCCGCAACAACAACCCAATATAGAGCATTATACTCACCCCTCAAGCCTATTTCCTATAGATCTCCGGTAAAACTAATTGTTCAACCTTTCTCATTAACAACTAATAAAATCGTGACCGTGCTCCTCGAGTGAGCAGCTATAAGCCTATATCATCAACAAATCATATCATAAAACATGCAATTAAATACAAATGGCATCAAACAAAGCTTCACAATAAAGAGTAACATTAACATAAGATTGAACTTGGCATGACGGGCAACTTAAGGCATCGTGAAACAGGAACATACCGGCCCGTTTTAGTCTGAAGTGGCCATGCTCTATCATCATATCCCCGAGAAAGAACATCCTGAAGTTGAATTCTATAAACAACAATATGAAAAGCAGCAATTTAACCTAAAAAAAATTAAATTCCATAATCTCAGCCGAAAAATTGAAAATTTATATGAAATTCAAAATACTTACTTTCCACTCCCTATGTAATCATCAAAAGTGAGAGTATTGCTATTCCATACAACAACATTGATCTCTCTAAGACCCTCAATTAGCGAAAAAACAAACTTCTCCTGAAATACTGGATTTTTCCCACCATCTAGACAGCAAAAATAAATCAACCCAGATGAAAAATAAACAAAATTTTCAAATTCAATCAAACAATTTATCAATTAAGAAAAAGAAAAAAACACCCAGATAATAAATCACGCAAAAGAGAGAAACTAAAACCTGTAGAGGTGCGGGTTCGAAACTTGGTGCTAGCATATTCAAGACAAACGTAAGGATCTTGTCTTGAAATCCATTCTGTATCCTTCAATTTGTGACATCCAACAACTACGAACAATAATAATAACAGAATATGATTAAAAAAGAGTTTTTTAAGCAAAACTTTTTGATGAACAAACAATTCAAATTTTGTTAGAAAAGAAAGAACATTAATTAAAGGTTTTGCGTTAAAAAAAAGGGGGAAATATTGTTTATTGACCTGTAACTTCGAGCAGTTGACCTTGGATGCCAGAAATCGACATGGAAATGCAGCAAGGGCTGTGTTTCGTGAATTTTGGTTGACTCGACTCTTCTTTATGATTTTCCTTTTTTTAAAATAAATACGACGTTCTTTTCATATAGATTCTCGTACTATGAAGATAATTTTTTATTGTTACAAGATCTCACATATGTTTACCAAACTGGACTTCTATTCATGATCCTGAAATTACTTAAAATCGCTATATGTAAATTTTATACTCCTCACTCTCTCTCCACCACTACCTAAAATCACTAACCACCAATCGCTACCTCCAACCCACCGACGATCACCACCGACGACAACAATGTCTTCCGACGAGGTAATTTTTTTTCAAACGTTGTATCCATGGGGCCAACGTGCAGGCCACACGTTAGGCCCATGGAATTCGTTAAAAAAAATTTACCTCTTCGGGATTTTGTGCTCGCCAGTGGTGATGGCGAAGATGGAAATATGAATTAGAGGAGGAGTTAAGTTGGAGTAAACATCAAAAAAATATAGTAAGGGTATAATGGTACTTTTAGAGGGGAATTGGGGAGATTTTAAGTCATTTGGGGGCAACATTTAACAATCCCCTTACCAAACGATGGATAATTCTTGGTCCTAGTGATGTTATTTATAGTAGATTTGACTTTTTTATGTAAGATGATCAATTGTTTGAAAATGATTATGCGACTCATTTAACTTATAAAGTGCCCGTCAAAAAATCAAACTTATAAAGTGACCTTCCCGTAGAAAAAAAAAATTAGAAAATGACATTTTTAAGGGCACATAGTGGAATAGCAGTACCATAATTTATTATAAGGCAATCTTACTCAATAGTTATTAGGTTTTTTAAAAATAGTTTATACATTATATATAATTAGTACATTCAATGAGCAGTAGGGATAGCGTAATGGTGTTGGCATCACCTTTCATTCCAGAGGTTTTGGGATTGAGTCTCATCCCTCGCAAGAAGGATCCCCATATTCCCCCTACTTGCAAGCTTGCAAAGGACTTCAACTTACCTTGGAAGTTTGCAGCAAAATAAGACTATGTCCTAAGTGCAGAGGAACCAAGCCAATCATATGCCTTTTATATCTTGTTTCATAAGCTTTTGAGATTCAATTTGCCCTCTGTTATAACTTTGCTTTCATTGCTTGAACCTTTCTCTTAAGAGCTTGCTCACCCCTTAGATCTTAGCCTTGCTTTTGATAGCTTGTTTTTGCTATGGTTATGCATCAATCATCTAACATCGATATCATTGAACATTGCTATAACTTATAATCCAACCTAAATTACCTACAATGGCCTCCGGACACCACTCCATTACCCTATAATGCTTTTAAATGATCTCCTATGTCCCCAGGATGGTTGTCTGAGCCCTAAGAATATCTCGGAATGTATTGTATAGCCTTCAAATGGGTTATTTCAAGACTTTTTGGGATCATGCGACTTTTCCGGAGAGTTCTCCCAATGCATCTTGATTGCCTTGTGATGACTTTCAAACCTTCAGGTGGTTAGGACCCCCTATATTAACTCAAATACCTTATACAACTTGATTTTACATATATTCCTTTCATCTATGAATTATCTCCACATGTCGTCATTTCCCACCATACGTTTGTTCTGAGTCATGGATGTGCTTTCATATGGTCTCCTATGACCCTAGGATCCCAAGAGATTTCATTCCCATGCCTCGAGAAGGCTCCGGAACCGGTATGTAGTTCAAACCTATTTCAAGACTTTTTAGAATTTGGACAATGTTTGTATCGAGAACCTTTCTAAGGGAGTCAAGATGCATACTACTTTTCAATCAATTTTGCAACATATATGATTTAGTATATATTTTATTATTTGTTGAATATACCATTGAGAATTTTTTTGGGTGCTAAAATGGGGCAAGCGACAAGCCCCTAAAGAGAAAACCATCGAAAATATTGATATGAACAACAATTGTTCATATTAGATTTGAATTAGGCAATATTCAGTTCCTTTAGTGATACATCAATCTAGGAGAAGACGCATCTTTGCTTATTCCATCCCTATCAGACACTAATAAACTGCACAGGCATTATGCAACGTGAGCATATTATACTATTGAGTTTTACACTAAAATGATAAAATCATTCATTCTTCGACTCTTCCTATTATTTTATTCATTTGTGAGAGAAAATATAATACATTCCCCTGCTCGGAGATGGGTTTAACGGTTAACATAACCCTTTTCTTTAGGCAGTAGTCGCTCACTGATTTATTTGAAGTAGCTGATAGGAAGGGTGTGTCTTCCTTGAAACGAATCTTTTAGATTGTTATATAACTGAATTGCACTAGTATAAGCAAGTCTTCGAGAGAGACAACACTAATTTACTAAGAGATGCCAAAATTTACCACAAGGAAAGAAGACTTCATAAATGATTGATACATTTGTTTGATTGGTGCCAAAAGAAGAAAAGATTGTAACAAAGCAGAGAGTACAAAAGTACATCCCAAAAACATTGGTACAAACTACACTGCGAACCTTTATCCACAATCCACGGCGAAGCCACATAAACAAATGAACACAAAATGAATAAGGCATGAACTTCCTTAACCAAAGGAAATGATTTTGCTATGGTATTGGAACTTTTTTTATGTACAAATCAAGCAACAAGGCCCCAAGTTCAGTCACTTTCATAATCTTCATCATCACCAAACGAAAATACAGAAGCATCAGCTGCCATTGCCTTGAAGTCACTAACCCCATCAGAGTTAGGTGCCGCAAGGCCTGTTCCAGGTCCCGCAGCACCCTCACTTTTAGAGTCATTTACCGAACGGCCTTCTGTGGAACCTCCTTTACTAACTGATACCTTTTCAACTCCACGAGTCAAACTGTCCACCTTATGATCTGAAGGGGTTTTAGTTTCAGAGGGAGGGGGAGTTGATTTCACAGAAGAATCTGCCTGAGCTTTTCTACTTCCAGTGCCTGATCCATCAGCCTCGTCATCAGAAAAGACATCATCTTTGTCTTGTTGTTCACTTTCAGAGTCTTTGCCAGCTTTCGCAGTAGACGAGGCCTCATTTACGGGTTCAGAAGGAGCGCCAGGCTTATTATCATCTGGCTTCTGGGTCACGTTAACAGGCTGAGGTTGTGGTAGAGTGTCATCATAGTCTACAAGGACAATCTCAACTTGGAACCCAGGGGAAGGCAGCTTCCGCTGTACAATTAAAAAATTAATTTAAATTAAAAAATCATAACAATTCAGCCACCAAAAAAATTACATAATCATTGGTGAAATAAACATGTTAAACTTATACTATTACAAAATCGAAAGTATGTTATAAAACAAGCCGCAGTCACGATTTTACGAGTAAAATATAAAGCCTTACAGGAGGTTTGTGCTTACCTTGTCGAAACCATCCATATCACCGGTGTTCAAGATCTTTCGATTTTCTATCATTGTCGTGTTTAACCAACTGCAGGTATTCAGATTTCAGACATGTAAATACAAACAACAGATTTCACTTCCACAAGGAGCACACATGAAACAGGTGTTTTAGAAGTAGATAAGGTTCCATACAAGTAAAAATCTCCTTGGCGGTCATGAAATGTGACTTTAAAGTCCCCAGACAATTCTGTTAGTCCGGGCTCTCCTGGCAACGCAAACACCATTATCCCTTTCTTTGGTGCACTGAACCAGAAATCCTCAGTCTGCCAAAAAAAACAAGAAATCAGCTTAAAGCCTCAAACCCAAGCTCAAATATGAACATATTGTCTTCAATTTTAATGAAATCAAATAACCAACCGACAGATCCTTTGTTCTTGGATGTTTCTTTGTTGAAAATAATACACCTGCCCCAAAAGTAAAATAATTGCCAATTAACCGAGACTGTAAACATATAGGAAGGGAAAGAGCAGAGTAAGGAGGCGAGTACCCAACACTCAAAAAAGTTCAAGCATCAGGCCTCAAAAATCGATAATATCTCATATACAAGTCAGAAAAATATAACAAGACAATCACAGATTAATCTCCACAGTTCTCAATAATGTGCAAAAGGTAACTCCTGCAACTCCAATGAAAGATCCAAATAATCTAGAATTATCTGATATTTGAGAAAAAAATAAATCATGATTCTGTCATATTGAAGTATAAAAAATGACCACCATGACCAATATGGCTCTCATCATTGGCAAGGATAAGGATGGTCCAGTCATCCAGATGCAAGTAACATGTATCCCTCTTTAAGTCCTAACAAATGTATACTAAAGGAGGCTGTTCCCAAATCTAGGATCACTGTAATATCACTCGAATCACAACTTAAACTTGCTGCGCATCACATTAGTTAAAGAGAATTTCAACCATGATGTAAACAAACTAAATGTGACTTATAGATATATTTTCCGCCAACGTCAATATTTATCCTAAATTAAAGCAAGTTGTAATAAGACATTTTCTATAATAAGAAGGGTCCTGTTGCAGGAAGTTTCAAACATTAAGAACATGATTATCCAATATCCAGTCATGCGCATCATACCATTGTGATCTGAGACAGTTACGTGAGGCCTGATCCAATAAGGACACCTGTGAAGTCTAAATCCCCTAAGCATGCACCTTGAGGTAAGAGAAAAACCAAGTTCAGTAAGAAGCAGTCTACATAGAAAGAATTATTAGAAACCACAATCAACGTGCCATACCTACGCCCAGGCTGATTCTCACCGTTGAAGTACGTTAAAGTTCGTTCAAAATACTTGACGTACCTCTGTAAAATATTAAGACAAAAAGGAATTACAGTATTACATAATGCTAAAAGAAGATATAGCTTGCCATGAGAACCATAAATTGATAACAAAAGGACTGACAATCTGACTGGGCAGAACAAGAGCCTTTCCATCAAAGCATCTTTTGAGATTATAGTAATCAATTGACTCCTCAGCAGTTGGGAAGAACTATAGAGGTTGCACAGAAATCAGTTAGTTTCGTAGTTATTAACTAATAACAAAAATCCACCAGAATTGAAGGGGCAATGAAACAGAATTCTTTAGACCCTCCTAATGAGGGCCAGAGGTTTCTAAAGTCTCACCTTCAAGTACAAAAGAAGACTGGAAATCATTAAACCAGTCCGAGCCATTCCAGCCTTACAATGCACAACCACAACATTCTCAATATCCTCCTTCAACCATGAGTAAGCACTTTGGCAAAACGATATAATGAGTTGAATTGGAGGGCAATTGTGGTCATCAAATGGGCAACTAGCAACCTATCCAAAACAATACCAATTAAGCTCAGAAGTGTTTGAATATGCAAAATAGACAACCATCCAAGGACTATGTTTGCAACACAGCATTCTCAAAGATTATACAACATGACAAAGCTATTTAATAACTCAGTTACATGCTAATCATCAAAGTATATAGGTTAAAAAAATTTATTAAGGGGACCTCTATTTATCCTCTATAGTCTATAGTAAGAAGCTAATTCCTTTTGAGGGAAAGTGAGTCAAATCACATGATAATTGCCAATACTAAAAGGTTTTAAGAAATTACAACTTTTAGTGCAGAATTTCAAAACCTTTAAATTTTTGTTTACCTGAGTACTTATTGCTTTAAAAAATGATGCACATGATAAAAAAATATGCACATTTAGTTAAAAAATGTGAAGATTCTTAATATGAGAAGGATATTTTTGGAACTGCATATGCTCATTTAAAACTAAATGTGCAACTTTTTTTATTAAGTGCATTTTTTTTAAAGAGAGAATACTTTCATCTCGCGAAGTAGATGCATATTCAATTTAAAAGATATGCACATGCTATGTTACATGGACACGTGTACCCGATACGGGTACAAATCCAAGTGTCTGATACGTCATTTTAAAGAATTCTTGATACGGGGACACTGTCCTAAAGTTGGATACGGGTACAGGGCTACGGCTAATAAAAAACATAATACTCACTTTATCTTATTTTGTATATAATCCCAGTTTAAAATTTGGAAAACCAATAAACTCTCCTAGAAAGTGTTTCTAATAAATCCATGGTCCGTAGAAAATGAATAGGAAGTTCAAAAGCCAACAACCTAATAAGATACAGTAATAAAAATAACGTGACGCTATTTACCCCTGTATTTTACTTAAAACAAGTATTTTTTGTGTAACTCCAAACCTTAACCCCCCCCCTCCACCATTCACCCCTTTTAAACTTTCTCTCTCTAAAATACCTTCAAATACCACGACAACACCGGACCACCTTTTAATTAGTTTATCTCTCTCTCCATCTTTTATTTAGTTTCTCTCTCTCACTTTTCAATTTCTCTCTCCATCTTTTACTTAGTTTCTCTCTCCATCTTTTTAGTTTCTCTCACACTTTTGAACTTCCTCCTTGGTTCTCCCCAAAGTTAAGTAATAAAAAAAACAATCGGAGGGAGTATATAACATCTAAGTCAAGAGGGAATAGACGAGGATTTATATCGACTTAACATTATAAAGTACAAAGCTAATACACACATTGGAGCTTTCTACTACTCCCCCCCCCCTTCTCTTTCTTTATTCTTTTTATTGGGACATTTTCCCATTTAGGGGTGTTTTTTTTCAATTGGGAGTTGGGACACTTAACCATTTTTCCTTATATGGTAGACAGGTAGGTTGCCTCACCATCTCTCTTACTTTTACCCTCCTTCTCTCTATCTTATGTACTTTTTCCTTGGTCCATGTGCAAAAGCAATTGTCCCAAGTTTAAAAAAAACAGAGGAAGTGATAAAAAAATAGTGACAAACAAGTCGGCAGGAGTAAAACATGAACAGTTTCATAGCAGCACACCTTTCCTTCAAAAAGTGAGGCATCATACAATCTTTCAGAGCAAAGATTGTAAACTTTGTACTTGCCCTGCAATGTCAATGGCCAATTACACATCAGTCAGATAATTTTCAGCAATTAGTGAGACAGAAATCAGAATTTCACAGAGACACAAGAAAGGAAGTTGTGAGCTATGCGATATTGTGTTGTTGTGCCACAACTCTATTCCTTGATCTTTTACCTGCTAAGGGCTACGATGAGTAATTCATTACCATATTTCCATATAAGCTTAGAAACTTTAAAGTGTAACAAGTGATTCCCGCAAAAAACAGAATCCCCAACCCTAAATGTCCAAAAAGAAAATAGAACCACAATTGAAAGAGAGCAGAAGATGATGATGATTACGATGGTGCCAAAACCTGCACTATTATTTCTAGTAAGCACCACGATATATTAAGAAGCTAAGACTACTGGCAACATAATTTTTCTCATAATCCGTATGCAGAATGACAAGAATTTGAAAGAAGCAAAAAAGATAAAGTTCAATTCTAAAAACAAAAGGGAGGAATAAAAAGGCCTTCAAAATTTAAATTCACAGTTCTCTCAGTGACTTTAGATGAGTTTGGCATGATGGTGATAAAAAAAGATAAAGTTCAATACTAAAAACAAAAGGGAGGAAATAAAAAGGCCTTCAAAATTTAGATTCACAGTCCTCTCAGTGACTTTTGATAAGTTTGGAATGATGGTGATGCAATCACGCAACAAATATAGCCAAAAAAAGTCCAGAAGAATGAAGCTTATGTTTCTCATGTGGAATTTGTATAAACGAAGGTTGACCTCAAATAAGGGCAAACAGAGAGAGTAAAGACAAGTAACCCACTAAACTACCCAGAAGTGGTCAGCACGCAATGACACGCAATTGCCACACAATCTATCATGGATATAGGTCAGGGACAACCAATAACTTAGATCATTTTCCCAGAACCCAACATCCACTACTTTTTGTAACAATATGTATCTGAAACCATTATGGAAAACTCTATTCCATACTGAAGAAGTCTACTCAAAATGCAATTCATTCATTTTTTCCCCCTGCTATCTTATAGATATAACCATTATATTAATATATTAACAAGTAATAGTCAGAATATCCCTTTACCTGACAGAAAATTTCCATATTAAGTTTGATACTGAAGTCACTTAAATGGATGTGAAAAGCTAGACTCCCAATAATTTGCAATACCCAGGAAGTGGGAAGTTCATGTGTATTTCTAATAAACCAGACAAGCACTTCATTACTTGCTAAATTACAAGAGAAGTTAGAAAAACAAACATATTTTATTTATGGATTTGGACTTAAGTAACTGCCTTCACCAAAAATTTGATCCTATATATATATATCAGAAAGTTCCAAATCATGGTTACCTGATTTAGTATTTTCTTTTTAGAACACTGCTATTCAATTCAGACATTGCTTCTGCATTTTGGGTTAAAGGATCATGCAGCACAACACTATGGAACTTTCTAGACCACATTCATAGATGGTGACGGTGTTCATCTATCTTTTTGTCAAAATATCCAACATTACTGCATGCATCATATGAATTAGACAAATGCATGATATAGATCGGATGCGGAAGTGAAGCAATAAGATAAAGCAGAGGCCTAATAGAACCACACTCCACCATCTGATGGAAAGACATACAATGTAAAACAAAGAAACAGATCTTGGCTAAGAAAAGTTTCAAATCCATGACCAAAATTATCCAATTACCTTATGATGGCTTTCTAAGAAGCTGATCACTTCCTCCATATGATTACGATATAAACCCTGCATGATGTTATTCGATTCAGAATTTGACAACGTAGGTAATATTGCACTGAAAGTAGAACAACGAGACTGCGATAACATAAAGTCAATTACCTCTAGATATCCAAAAAAGCCTGAACTCATATCACCCGCTGGGAATCCCATAGCAAGAATATTCTCAGTAATATATGTCATATCCAAATCATATCCATCTTCCTAGAAAACGAGGCTAACATAATCAAAATCACATAAACAATTTAAGGAAAGTAAAACAAATTACTGCAGAGCACTCCCCCCCCCCAACCCAAAAAAAAAATATATAGATACCTCAGAAAAAAATTGCAAATTCCAAATATAATCTTCACCCTATATTCAACTTTGGAGAAATAATTTACAGTGTGTAAATTTCCAGCTTTCAATTACAATGTACAAGAAAATTACACCAGCAATTGCCCTTTACTTCTAATTAGTTGTGAATTAGAACATCAATCACCTATCCACAGGGCCGAATCTCCACATGTGCGACTGTACAATGACCCAAAAAGTTTGAGGCATCCGTTTACCACTATTAATATACTCCAACTGTATCGTTTTATGTGTAACATTGCCTTAGAACTTGTTGTAACGAGAGTGAAACAGTAGAGAAAATGTAGGTGGGTGCATGTGGGGACCATGTCCTGAATCCTGATATATGGATACCAATTTGATATTCACTCTAAGTTTCTGGGAACTCTAAGTCAGAGCAATATAAAATTGGCAGAGACTATGAAGATGATCTCCAATATTCCTGAAGCTTCAAGACAGGATTTCTTCAGATAAACTAGTGCTAGCACTACTAAGTCTAGTGACCTTGATAGAAATGAATAAGGCACAGACTCCACCAACAGATGTCTATGAACACCTCCATGAATGTCTTTTCACCTAAAAAGGAGAGAAATTTCTCTAAGCACTAACCACTAAAGTAAACGATGGAAAACGGTAATATGGATTATGGACACCCGTTGCAGTCAGTTCATTTCTAGACCCTAATATTCAGATTGATGGAGAAACATGAGAGTGAAAGCTTAATGCAATGAGATAAAAAAATAAAAATAAAGGTCATGTCACCTGATATCTTCGTTTGTTTTGGGAGACAACATGCCGGGCCTTGACTGACACAGCCCTTGCAGCACTTTTAGATGAGTCAACCAACCCTTTGGTGATGGTTCCTATAAAATTCGACTGAGAAGATCCTGCATCAACAACTTGTTCTGGTGCCGATTCTCTTGGGGACAACCGCGATGTTATTCCACTAGTGAACCGTGCAAAAGCCGATTTAGGAGAGTTCTCAGCTGGCGATTCAACTTGTCCTCCAGCCATTGGCTGCGGAATTTTCAAGTTCCTTGCCCATGACGATAAGCCTGAGATTGGTTGTTTAGAAGATGCATCACTTGTGGCATTATTCACTCCGGCCTCTGCAGCAGGAGTAGGCTGCACATCTGAAGCCTTGGCAGGAGGTGCAGTTGATGAGTCCACAGACTCAGTATCCATTTTCACCACTACTTGTTTCAAACGCTCAAATTCCAAACATCAACAGGGTGATGATTCAACATCCAATAACCACAAAATGCACTGCATTGAATGGAAGAAAGTACAAAAACAAAATAAGACACACAATGGTTACAACTTACAAATTCCTTAGTGATCAAACCCCACTCTTCCTCACTCCTAACTTAAGTTAAATAACATACGACGTTGTTACGGAACATTACTAGGGTAAGGAAAAATAAGACACAGTGGTTACAACTTTCAAATTCCTTAGCGATCAAACTCCACTGTTCCTCATTACTAACTTAAGTTAAATGATACAAGAGCACAAAGATGTTTAATGAAACATTACTAGAGTAAGAATTGAAGCTTTCTTCCACCCTAATACATCATCCACGACACAGTACATAAGATAAAATCTGCTTTCTACCGCAACAATTCATTCCTTAGTCTTCAATCCAACAATCCATTCTCCATTACTCCTTACATAAACTCATCTAATCACTTCAACTTTCTCCACACAATTTCTTCAAGTCAAGGCAACATTTCAACAAATCAATCACACATAAAATGACTACACGTCTACACTTACACCTAAAAATCACACTCACTCACTCATTCATAGCAAGAATTAATATCAAATTCCTAACTAACACCATAGCTCACATGAACAAACAAAAAGCAGCAGCATATTTGGTAAATGAAACTAAAAAAAAATATTTCGCAACTTACAATTTTACATCATGTTAAATCATCAGAGCAATAATTAACATATAATATGCGTTTAAAAATTCGAATTCGGTCGAAAAGGAAGCAGCAAAAATTGAAATATATCAAATTCAATTGAAATAATTACAGAGAGAGAAAGTGCAACCAGAAACCCTAGAAATTATCAATTTGAAATCGTGAATTATTTAGATCCAATGAAGAATAAGAGATATACCTAGAATAATCGAACGTAAGTCGAAGACGAAGATGGCGATAATTGGCGGAGTAGTAAGGTTTCAGAGGAGAGAGAGAGAGAGACTCAAAATTAATAAAAAAGAAAGGGTGTTTATTTTTGGATGATCATGAGATGATGAAAGAAATTAATTTGATGGTGGAAAGTTCACGTGATACGTGTGTCGGACATTTCTGAATCGTCCATATTTTAAGATCTACAATGAAATGCGTTTTGACAGTTTGGGGAGTAGGGAGGTGTGTTGCTTGCGAAGTACTGAATCTCTTTACCTTTGTTGTAGACGACTTTTTCTTGCGGAGGATAAATGAAAAGAATTAAGGAGCTTTCAGAATAAACTCACAAGTCACATCTATTCATCTAATCACCCTTTGAAGCCTGAAGGTGGATAGAAAATAGAATCATTTATTGATGTTCTTGGTTGAGTTAACTACCTCCCAATGACCTAAAGTATTCATCTTTTTTCCGTTAAAGATCTAAAGTAATTTTTTGCTCCTTTAAGGGATTATTTGAAAACATAAGTTAACACCATTAACACCGTTAAACACCAAAAACAGAAAATTAATTTAAACCCTAAAAAAATCAATTATTAAGCTATAATTTCCTGAAAAATAAAACAAAACTATTAACCAAAACCAGTTTACGAGCGACAAAAATTTATACAATTCAACATTTCCCCTAAACATGTCTCCTATAAATTGATTCTCATTGCATATCTAATTTTACTCCAAACAAGAAACAAAGGCCTAAATATTCAAAATATACATGTCTCATACTATTATATTACTCCAAAAAAATTATAAAGCTTGATTAGTTTAACATGTGATGCTTGATTAAAAAATTATAAAGCTCCTTTAAACCAAACCAAATTTTCATTTATTATGTTTGTTTAGTGTACCAAGTCGTCTTCTTCCTGTTTTTTTTCAATCTTATTCATGAGCGTCATACTTGCTTTAGTTTTAAGTCTAGGTATTCTCTTTCTTTCGGCAAGGATCCAAATTTTTCACCAAAAATTTCAAGATTAAATCCAAATCAATTTTTTTTAATCTAAGCACAAAGTAACATCTTAATTAATCATGTTTTTCAGTCAATTTAATGGCAGAGACATACAATTTTTATAGATGAATAAAATTAATCCAAGAAGAGATAACCAAAAATATAAGCAAAAACCAAAAAAAAAAAATTATAAGATAGCAAAGGAATTGAATTTTCTCACCTTCACAGATGGGCCTTGATTAACATAAAAACAAGATGAATGAGTTTCTTTTGATCTTCTTGTAACTGATCTTTTCTCATAGTGAGTAGAAAATTGTAAAGGAAGGTTTAGGTTTTTTTCCCTTTATTTTCAAGTTGTTGTATTTCATAATTAGGTTTGCCGTTAGTTTAATCAAATAGGTTAACGTCAGTTAGTGTTAATCCCTTGTAGGAGCAAAAAAGTACTTTAGGTCCTTAACGGAAAAAAGATGAATACTTTAGGTCCTTGAGAGATAGTTAACTCGTTCTTGGTTGGTAAAATAAAAAAAAAAAATTGACAATAGAGGTCTTTGTTGAGATAACAGTGGAATTCACAATTCCACTGTTAACATGATGAAGTCCGCATTTTTCTGGCAATGGCATGCATTTAATGCATGTCAGGAAATTTTCCTCCCACCGCAAATGCATGTCAGAATAGTTTCTTCCGCCACGTTGCAATTGTTGAATTTGCAATTGTACACAGTAGAAATTTTGCTTATAAATACCGTCGATGTAAGAAATCAGTTTTACACAATTGAATACAATGCACTCTCTGATTTTTTTTTGTATCTATAGCTTCTCTATCTATATATTTCTCACAACACGTTATAAGCACGAGTTTGCTACCGAAAAAAATTAAAGGTATCTTTAAAATTTTTACATCCATTCTGTTTCAAGTTCTATTTTTTTTTTTCTCCAAGCCCAACCTCTTACTATCCTAATATGGATCAACAAAGTAACGGGATTAACATTGTTTTACACAACGTCTCTGTCTCGGGTGTTTACTTTTGGATAGAGCGAAACAATGTGCCATTTACTACCAACCCAGCGAGGGGAACTGTAAGACAGTCCCGACCCAATAACCTTAACGACCGTACAAATACCCATACCAGAGAAAATCCACAAACCCCTGTTCCCAACACCAATAATAGCCCTCCTATACAACCAACTGAAAATCAACCTCCACCAAGTAATAAAAGAAATAGGGATGAACAGGAAGGGATTAGTAGTAAACATCACCATGCCACTAACCCAGAAAATAAGTAATTTGATAATAAAGCCACCTTCATGGAGGGCAAGGACATTTATTTTGTGTTGTTTCTTTTGCTCTTGAACCGCCTATATGGACGGGTTAATTTTTTTTTTTTGAACTTGCTGCCTATATGGATGGCCTAGTGAAGTGATAAAATTATTACCTCTTATATGTGCAATAATGTTATATGTATGCAGGGAACAAGCATTCATATTGCTATTATATATTATTGTCTCTAATCTTCTATTTTTTTTTTTATTAGTAGTTACATATACTATATCACCATTTTACCAACATGCATAATAGTAGACAAATTTAGTACATATAATTTGCTCTAATATATATATTTGCCAATCTTAAAATTTTAGTGCATTGTATATTTTTACTTGTATATGAACTGCACAGTTAGGGATAACCCTCTATAAAAGTGGATTACTCACCCCATTTTCACCACATCCCTTATCTTCTTCCAACTTTTCCTCTAAACTCACAAAAAAAAATCTCTTCTTTAATTTCTCAACCTTCCGGCCATCATGTTCTACGCTGACGACAACCATCCACCACCTTCCTCTTTTTCTTTTGAGGAGGATTTTAGGATAATAAGGCTATACTTATTCCTTATAGCAGGTTTCTTTTTCCTTCTTATGGCATTAATGATATATCTCCTCATACACAAGTAGGAGACAATTTTTTTTATCTCCCCGGAAGAATGACGAAATAAAAATGCACATGAATATCATTTTCTTTTGTATCTTTAAGTGCATTTTAGGAAGTTTTTTTTTCTTTCACTCGTTGTTTCTTTTTCTATTTTTGGCATTTTTTTTTTTGCTAAATTAATATTGTACGCTATTTTAGTATTTTTTTTTTTTGCTTTTTTTGTTGTTTGTGCTGTTTATGTATAATTATAATGATATAAATCAGGGGGAGATAATATATATGATTTATTATCATTTACTAATTTCAAATATTTACATCTTTGTAGTAAAAAAATGAGAGATCTAATGAAAAGACAATTTAACATACTAGATCTATCTGGGCAAAAGTTTTTAGAATGGACAGTGGACGCCCAAATGAATTTAAAGGCCCAAGGACTGGAACATACAATTAAGGGTGTGACAACCCAACAAGGGGATGCAACTACATCAGCCACATCAGTTAAAAAACGACTGAACAAGAAAAGGCAAAAGCCTTAGTCCTTCTCAGGCATCATTTACATGAAAGTTTAAAAACTGAATATCTCCTTGTGGAGGACCCCAATAAACTATGGGATAGCCTGAATGAAAGATATGGGCATCACAAAAATGTGCTCCTCCCAAAGGCACATTTTGACTGGCTCAATTTGAGATTTCAGGATTTCAAAGCAGTCAGTGATTACAATTCAACGTTGTTTAGAATTGTATCATTGTTGAAATATTGTAATCAAAACGCTCTCCACTTTTCACGCTTCTAATATAATATTGGCAGAACAATACATGTTCAGAGCTTTCAAAAAATACTTTGAGCTAATATCAGTACTACTTGTGGCTGAACAAAATAATGATCTTCTGCTGAAATATCATAATCTTAGACCTACGGGGTCTTCAGCCACACATGAAATAAATGCAATAGAAAGCTCTGATCCACCTGAAGCAAATGCTATACATAGAGGTGGACGCGGTAATTACAACTGTCGTGGGAGAGGACGTGGTAATTACCGTGGCCGAGGGCGTGGACGTGGCAGAGGTCGATTTTCCCCAAGAAATAACAATTTTAAAAATTCTGATAAGAATTGGGGACAATCATCTGGAAATCAGATGCAGTCGTCCTATAAAAGAAATGAGTCAAATGACACTTCCCACAAATGTGGCATGACTGGGCATTGGGGTCGCACATGTCGTACTGCCAAACGTTTGGTAGACCTATATCAGGGTTTAATAAAGAACAAAGGGAAAAATGCTGAAGCAAACTTTGTTAATGAATCTAATACATCCATGCCCAACCTTGATGTTTCAGATTTTTTTATGGATAATGCTGAAGCCGAAAACAACTTTGCAATGCATTAATATGCTTAGCTTGTTTTAGTTGCTTCAATATTCATTTTCATGTATTCCCTCTTTTGAATATTAATAAAATATGCATTTTCTTATACTGATCTTCATATTTATTATTTATGAAGACATGGATTTACCAGAAGTTATTGGATCCAAAGAACAATGTTTCCTCGGCAGTGGGACAACATAAACCATATTGAAAAATAAAGAGTATTTTTCAAAACTTACAATATTCCAGGCAAATGTTAGCTCAATATCTAGGACAACCAAGTTAATTGAAGGCTCTGGGAAAGCCTGTATTATATTTCCAAATGGGACAAAATTGATAATCAACGACGCATTATCTTCGAGTAAATATCGAAGAAACCTCATAAGTTTCAAAGATGTACGTCAGAATGGTTACCATTTGGAAACAATGACAGTGAACCAAGAGGAATTTATATGCCTCACGGCAGAAAAATGCGACAAGAAATACATCTATGAAAAATTGACAGCAATTTCCTTGGGACTATATTGCATAGATATACATTCGATTGAAATTAATATGATATCTAACCAGAAGTTAGATAATAGAGAATTATTTACTCTATGGCATGACCGATTTGACCATCCTGGCACATGAATGATGCACAGAATCATTGAAAATTCGATTGGACACTCTATAAAGAATGTCAAAATTCCTCGGTCAAATGAATTATCATGCTTTGCATGCTCACTTGGCAAATTGAATTGACCATCTATAAATAAGATTGTCACTGAATCTCCAATGTTTTTAGAAAGAATACAAGGAGATATTTGTGGGCCTATTCACCCCGCATGCGGACCATTCCGCTATTTCATGGTATTAAGTGATGCATCTACTCGATGGTCACATGTGAGCCTTTTGTCAAGTAGAAATGTTGCATTTGCAAAACTTTTGGCTCAAATAATTCGATTAAGAACTCAATTCCCAGATCATACAATAAAGAGAATAAAATTAGACAATGTTGGGGACTTAACATCCCAAACTTTTAAAGACTATTGCATGTCTATTAGGATTGTTTTTGAGCACCCTGTGCCTCATGTACATACACAAAATGGGCTTGCTGAATCATTAATCAAAAGATTACAATTAATTGCAAGACTATTAATAATGAGATCAAAATTGCCCTCTTCTGCTTGGGGTCATGCTATATTACATACAGCAGCATTGATAAGATTAAGGCCGACGACCTATCATAAATTCTCACTGTTACAATTAATATCAGGTCGAGAACCGAATATCTCACATTTGAAAATTTTTGGGTGCGCTGTACATGTAACTATTGCTCCTCCTCAACTTACTAAAATGGGTCCACAAAGAAGGATGGGAATATATGTTGGATTTGAATCTCCATCAATTATCAAATACTTAGAGCCAACAACTGGCGATTTATTTACGGCTCGATTTGCCGACTGTCATTTTAATGAGTTAGTATTCCCATCCTTAGGGGGAGAGAAAGTTGACCCACAAAATATAAAAACAGAAATTACATGGAACGCATCGCAAATGTCGTTTCTAAACCCGAGAACAAATTCATGCGAACAAAAAGTCAAGAAAATTGTTCATTTGCAAAGTATTGCAAACCAATTGCCAGATGCATTCACGGATACTAAGAAAGTGACAAAGTCACATGTGCATGCTAAGAATGCCTCGGCACGAATTGAAATTCCTAGTGACAATAAGGCCATTGAAGACGAGTCAATAGCACGTCGAAAATGTGGTAGACCACCCGATTCTAAAGACTCAAAACCTAGAAAAATGAAAAAGCAAGGAGAAACAACGAATGAAATTAATATAAATCCTCCAAAGGAGCATGATGAAATTCATGATGAAAACAAAAATGAAGATAAGCATGTTCCAGAAGAACATGAACATGAAAGCATAGACAACAATGAAACTTTAATTAATTATGTTTCTACAAAGAAACAATGGAATCGAAAAGATGTTGTATTGAATGAAATCTTTGCTTACTCCATAGCGGTTGAAATGACATACGATGAAAATGATATAGAACCAAATACAGTAGATGAATGTCGCCGCAGAAAAGATTGGCTAAAATGGAAAGAAGCAATTCAAGCAGAATTGAAATCACTTGAAAAATGTGAGGTATTCAGACAAATAACCTAAATACCAAAAGGTGTAAAACCAGTTGGGTACAAATGGGTATTCGTGAGAAAACGAAATGAGAAAAATGAAGTTACTAGATATAAGGCAAGACTAGTAGCCCAAGGCTTCTCGCAAATGCCAGGGATTGATTATGATGAGACATATTCTCTAGTAGTTCATGCAACTACACTAAGATTTCTGGTAAACTTATCAGTTTCGAAAGGATTGCAAATGAGGTTAATGGATGTAGTGACTGCATACTTATATGGGTCACTTGACACATATATTTATATAAAAGTCCTTGATGGACTAAAACTACCAGACAATCACATGCCCAAAGAAATGTTTTCAATAAAATTGAAAAACTCACTCTATGGGTTAAAACAATCTGGAAGAATGTGGTATAATCGTCTTAGAGGATTCAAAAATAATCAAATCAGTCCTTGTGTTTTCATAAAGCGATCCAAATCAGGATTCGCCATCATTGCTGTCTATGTCGATGATTTGAATATTATTGGAACTCCCAGAGAACTCGAAGTAACTGCAAAGTACTTGATGAAAGAATTTGAGATGAAAGATCTCGGGAGGACAAAATTTTGCCTTGGCTTGCAAATAGAACATTTGAGAAATGGGATTTTTGTCCATCAATCAAACTATACAAAAAAAATTATGAGACGTTTTTTCATGGACAAAGCCCACCCAATAAGTTCTCCAACGATAGTGCGTTCTCTAAATGTGAAAGATGATCCATTCATACCACGAGAAGAAAATGAAGAAATTCTTGGTCCTGAAGTACCATATTTAAGTGCGATTGTTGCCTTAATGTACTTGGCTAACAATACTCGACCTGACATAGCTTTTTCAGTAAACTTGTTAGCTAGATACAACAATGCACCAACGAAGAGACATTGGAATGGATCCAGACATTTGTTACGCTATCTTGGAGGAACACAAGATCTTGGATTATTCTACCAGTTGAAACCAAATGCGTCACTCATTGGATATGCAGATGCTGGGTACCTATCAGATCCACAAAAGGCTAAATCTCAATCCGTGTATCTATTCACTTATGGAGGTACTACAATATATTGGAAATCCACGAAGCAGACTTTGACGGCCACATCATCAAATCATGCAGAATTAATTGCTCTTTATGAAGCTGGAAGGGAATGTGTATGGCTAAGGTCAATGATTAAGAATATCCAAGAAGAATGTGGAATGGAAACAATAACAACAAATCCAACTATCATCTACGAAGACAGAACTGCATATATCACCCAAGTAAGCGAAGGGTACATCAAAGGAGACAAAACTAAACATTTATCACCAAAGCTCTTCTTCACTCATGGCCTCCAAAAGGAAGGGACGATAAACATCCAACAAATCCAATCATGTGAGAATTTTGCAGATTGATTCACCAAATCCCTTCCGGCGAAGAAATTTGAAGAAATAGTCCAAAAAATTAGAATGCGTCATCTTCGTGATATATGCTAGATTCAGGGGGAGTATTATATGCGCTGCACTCTTTTTCCCTTCGATCAGGTTTTTATCCCACCGGGTTTTTCCTGACAAGGTTTTTAATGAGGCAGTTAATTTTAAGCATATAAGGATACATAATAGTTGTACTCTTTTCCCTAGTTATAGATTTTTCCCACAGGGTTTTTCTAACAAGGTTTTTAATGAGGCAACATCTATTATGAGTTATCAGTGGACATTCAAGGGGGAGTGTTGAGATAACAGTGGAATTCACAATTCCACTGTCAACATGATGAAGTCCACATTTTCCTAGCATGCATTTAATGCATGTCAGGAAATTTTCCTCCCACCGCAAATGCATGTCAGAAAAGTTTCTTCCGCCGCGCTGCAATTGTTGAATTTGCAATTGTACACAGTAGAAATTTTGCTTATAAATATCGTCAATGTAAGAAATCAGTTTTACACAATTGAATACAATACACTCTCTGATATTTTTTTCTATCTATAGCTTCTCTATCTATATATTTCTCACAACAATCTCTATTTTTTATGATAATTTTTAAAAGGGATGAACTTTTAATAAACTTATGTAAGTCCCAACTTTAGGGCGTCTTAACTTTTAGCAGGTCTTGGCTTGAAACTGGTTTAATAGGTCATAAGTCATAACCTATAAAACGTGGGTCACACCAGTAGGGCTAGTTGAAGGAGAGAAGTAGGAACCAGGAGATATTTTTTTTTAAAAAATCGCCAGTTTCAAGTCACCAAGGACCGCTAAAAGTTAAGATCTATATTGAAATGCGTTTTGACAGTTTGGGAAGCAGGGAGGTGTGTTGCTTGCGAAGTACTGAATCTTTACCTTTGTTGTAGACGACTTTTTCTTGAGGAGGATAAATGAAAAGAATTAAGAAGGTTTCAAAATAAACTCATAAGTCACTCCTAATCACCCTTTGGGGGTGAATAGGATCATTTATTGATGTTATTTGGGTTTAGTTGGTAAAAATAAAATATTGTAAAAGTGTTATTCAAGATTTAAGGTTGAATTCCATTCTGGAAGAGGGAGATAACTTCATTTACCTATTTGATCAATTACTCTCCCATAATAGACAATATAAAAATAATCGTTGATTTGAATCCCATAATATCTTAAATATAATTACATTAGGCATGTATATTACCCACTTCACTAGACCAAGCTTTATCCTAGAGAAGAACTATTAGTGTCTTCATTGACAAATAACAAGGTCAATTCAATAGTGTGGGTTATGTCGGACGACCTCTAAATAGAGAGACCACCAACTATAGTGACAATGACCGTGCTAGGGCAGTGGTTGGTCACTAAATGAGTAAACGTTATGGTTGATCAACTAACATTGCAATGATCAAAGATAACCGCCCTCAACCCTAAACCTTTTTTTTTCTCTCTAGCCGCCTCCCTTTTTCCCCTTTTCCCTTCATCAGTAAGGGGCTGCCATGGATGATCTCATCCATGGTAAGCCCCTTTTCCTCTCTTGTTTTCACTTTCTAGTTTGTCCTTTTGTTTTGTTGAATAAGTTAGTCTCTCTTTATGAGAGTTTCTTGTGCCCTAATATGGGAAGACTAGTCTTCTCTGTGGTGGAGGTCTCCTTCTCCCTTATGGGAGTTGTGAGTCTAGTTTTTTTATTTGTAAGTATGAGAAATTGTTCTCATTGGTTGAATTTCTCATTGGTTGAAGTCCAAAACTATCAACATGAAGGTATTGGAAGCTCGAATGCGGTCAATATGGATAGATCAAGAAGGTTCTTCTCCAAACTATGTCAAAATGATAGACGGTTCCATTAATAGTTGCTTGGGACAACAAATACAAGGGACTTGCGCCACAATATTCGATCTGGTTCATTGTAGTTTCATCGAAGATGAAGTTGATCTGATCTTGTTTGATTGTATCCTTGTTTTTCTTTATTACTTATTGTAGATGCCGTTTGACTTTTAATTAATGAAATTTCTCTTTCAAAAAAAAAAAAAAAAACTAACATTGCAATGTTGAAATTTGTTATAGAAGTATATAGTAATAGGTAATGAGCCACAAGGGCGGGGATGAGAATCGATCTCAGGATCACCTGGAACCGGGAGGGAAGCTCTAACCAACTGAGTATATAGTAATGACTTTATTGCCTATAACAACTTTTTTGCCCACAAAGAGAGATGAGTATGAAAGTTATGTTCTCTTAAATGTGGTTTTGGAATGACAAGGTATGAGGTACTTTGCCCTAGGGATTATCAAGATTTGATACTGTCAAGAGGATACAATTTTCGTGACAATGAAAGGAGGGAAAAGAGGGTGGAGTTCAAACGTGAAGGGCAAATGGGTTCATGGAAATTGTCGTCGTTCCTTTTTCATAAGCAAATTATTCCTCCTTTTCCTCTTTCACCCTCTCTCGTACTAGTATGCAATGCTAATACATTTGACCTCTCATAACACCACCAATAGCAACAATGGGATTGTGATGAGAGTAGAGAGTGGTGCAAGGGGGTAGGCTTACAGCACGAGCAATGGACAATGGTGAGCCTCGCTCATATTTTTTCTCTCCTACCACCCCCTTGCTCCACTTGAATGTATCTTTTTTCTCCACCTTAATTTCTACAAACTTTACAAGTACCTCTCTACCTTCATTAATTCATCTGTTGTTACGCACAATATTAGGAGTTGTCCAACAATGTTTATTTGTAAATTCTACCAGGATGTTTCTCTCTTATCCAAAGATTAATACTACCTCCGTTTTACAATACATGCACTATTCCTATATGGGACACAAACCAAGGATGAGGACTGAGGAGAGAGAGGGTTGTGATTGCATCAAACCCATGTGATTATGTTTTAAAGAAGGGATTGTATTGTAAAACATCTAAAAGAGGAAATAGTGCATGTATCATTATATTGTGAAACATCCAAAAGAGGAAAATGGTGCATGCATTGTGAAACGAAGGTAGTATATCGAATTTGTCTTAGGCTCTTTGCCACGTGTCTTTCACTGGGTGCTTCTTCATTAGGCCACCTCCCATAAGCAAGGCAATGAAGGCATGCCCAATTAACAGAGAGAGGGAGCGAAGTATTGTAGTTGCTCTACATTGTTGTTTATAGAGGATTTTTAATAAAAGAGATAGAAAGAAGGCAAACAAGTGGTAATTTTACGTGGAGTATAGTTGTTTACTTTTGCCCATTTTTCCCTAGGGTGAACTAAGGTCTAGGGGGTATCAAGTATCAACTATCAAACTCCCGCTGCAAAGTGCAAACCCATACAGATCGCATCCAAAAATTCTGGTTCATAAAACAGAGTCAGGTTTAAATTTCACCCATTATCACCATAATATGAAGCTCTGAATTTTTTGTGAACAATGGATGATGGGCATATTTCATCTAAAGAATGAGAGCTTCAGCTCCAAACCACAAAATATCAGTAAGCACATAAAAATAGAAGATTGTAGAAGATCACATTAGTAACCATAATTTGATAATGCAGTGCAGGTAACTGAAACTATTTACATGATCAGTAGTTCTTTAAAGCCCATGCGCATTGCGCCATGTCTTAACATAGTTTCATTGCCATAAAGAGCATTAGTTCAATTTAGAGAATATGTACAAAACCACCAAGCTGAAAGAAACGATGCATGGTGAACAATGGGATTTCTAAATGAGATCAGCAAATCTAGGCCTCCAGTCTTCTGCACCATTGCTAAGTTGAGAAATCCTTGAATGTTGTGTGCTTAGAAAAAGCCGAACTTAGCATGGAGCATTGCAGGAGAACGCTTCAATGCCTTAACACTCAACGGGCTGTTCTTGCTCTGTTGATCAAAAGCAGAAGATATGATCAGCGATTCAGCCCTAAAACTTCAAATACACAAGACAGTTACAAGATAACAACTGTAAATAGTGAAGTAGTGGGCTTACCGCATTGCAAGTACCCTTCTTGAGGTTGCAGATGGGATAGTCATGAGGGCAGCAGCTGGAGTGGTCATTACAGCAGACAGCAGACTCCAATGGGCAACAACCCCAGGCAAAGCAATAAGGACCATATTCATAGACACAGCAGCAGGTGGTCGCAGAAGGGCACGAGTAGTATGAATCACATGTTGAAGTGGGTGCAGGGGGAGGAGATGGAGGAGTAGGACCTGGGTTTGGGGGGTTCTCGCTGGTCTTAATTGGGTACGAAGCCTCCACAGCAATACCACATTTACCAGCTTTTGTGCCTGCCACATTCCTCTCCATCCTGATGTACCCATTCTCTCCCCACTCACCGCCCCATGAGTTTCTCACAATCCAGTAGTCCTTCCCATCGTCAGAGGTGCCATAGCCAACTGCTGCAACACCATGATCCAGATCTATTCCACATCTTCCAGTAAAAACACCCTGCATATATATTTATACATAGATCATTCATTTATTCCCTTCTGTTTATATCTTTGGAAGCAGAAACTAAGATCACAAACTTACTTCAAGGAGAAGAAATAAGGATAACAAGAAAATACATACCGATTGGTAGAACTGGAAGGCACTGCCACTAGCTTCAATGGCGACACTAACAGGTTGATGTGCAACTGCCTTCATCAATGCCTTTTCATCATATTCAGGAACATCTTCATATGAATCAATCGTAACAACCTTGGCATTCTTCTGCAAGAAGTAACAGATGGCGGAATGTGTCAAAATGTGTTAAGACAATCTTATAACGTTACCATATGCAAGTTGTGTAAGGATTCATGGTACATACCCTGAACTGATCACAAGTCCCGTCCAATGCTGTGTAAGGATAGTCTTTATCAGTATCAATGCCACCGTTGTTGATGATGAACTCGAATGCATAGTCCATAAGTCCACCATCACATCCAGAGTCAAAACTTGTGTCACAATCTACAAGCTCTTGCTCGGACAATGAAATCAGATCCCCAGTGACAATCTGGTTTATTCCTTCCACGGCAGCAATCGTGGAGAATGCCCAACAGCTCCCTTTATTTCAAAAAACCAAGTAAAAAGGTTAAGTACCCAATACTATTAACTTATGGCTCTATCAAAACCAAATTGAACTATTTTCTGTTTTGCTAGGAGTTAGTAAGCTGATGAAATCAAATGTCTAATCAAAACAGTAGATTCTTAGCAACTGTAGATGCAGTTATTAAATAACCTTTTTCTGCTTTTCACAATTCTAAGTTAAAAGTGCAATCTCTCCCTATCTATAACAGTAGCATCCACCGGAGTAATGTGTGGTACGGTACAGTATGGGTATAATCCAAACCTCTATTAAGTATTAAGGCCTCAGGGAAACACTCGACCACCTCAAACATCGCCTTCCAAACATTAGATTGTAATAGCAAATATGCACTTTTTCAATATGCTCATAAGATAATTACATTGAAGGTTCAATCTGCTTCTAAATTTTTCATTCATAACTAACTAATTCATGAAACACTTATAATTAAATCAAGCACCTACAAATCTACAAGTCAAATATGATACAAACAACTCCTACTATATGCTATGAATATTGAATACTCCCTCCGTTTCTTTTTAATCTACACACTTTCCTTTTTGGTCTGTTTCTTTTTAATCTACACACTGTTGCTTTTCTATTTTAGGTAACATGTCACATCTATTTTCTCCTCTTTTTCCACCCATGTCATCCACTTTTAATATTTTAACCCACTTTTTACTTTCTCTCTCTCATTTTTCAGTTTCTCTCTCCACCTTTTCAATTTCTCTCTCATACTTTTGTACTTTCTCCTTGGTTCTCCCCCAAAGTGAAGTGAATAAATTAAAATGAAACGGAGGGAGTACTTGTTACAACCATATCCTAAACGCCAACTAGCCGCACAAAAAAGGCATAGGCATCAGGCATGAAGTCACACTCAAATTTAACAGGTATAGATACTTGAGACCAATATGCAAAAATAGTGGGGCATCTAATTCTAATCTTGGCCCACATATGCGCCAAAAGTTAAAAAAGATCCAATTAAAAAAAATCAAGGTAGGGCCACCATCAAAGCACAATTCAAGTTTCACACTAGATAATCAATATTTGGCCACCAGACCCACCACCACTCAAGAAAGTATCATCGTCATCAAAAAATTAAATAGCTAAAAAAAGGTTCTATAGCAGACAACAATAATAACCCATTTCTATTTTTAAATCCATGATTCAATAACTTAGGCTCGTTCAGCATATTTGTTAGTTTTCAATTTTTGGTTTTATAAATATAAAAGTCAATAATAACCCATTCCTATTTTTAAATTCATGATTCAATAACTTAGACTCGTTCGGCATATTTGTCCGTTTTTAATTTTTGGTTTTATAAATATAAAAGTCATATGATATAAGGGGTATAATCATCTTTAAATTAGTCATACTTATTAAAACATTTTAATTTTGAAAAATGACAACAGATTACTAGAAACTACTTATTCTGATTTCATATTTTTGTTTTTTATTTTAAAAAAAAATTAAACTGAAAACTAAAAAAGCAAACATAATGAACAAGTTGACAGTAAAATAATTTTTTGCAAAATAGGGTACTTAAAATATAAAAAATATCCCACAAAATAAAGATATTTTTTTAAAGCATGAACGGAACCACCTTCTTAGCTAAGCAATTCAGAATTCTCTACCTTTATTAAACTTTCAACATTAAATTGATATGTGTTGTTGACTTTTATCTACTTTCTTAATACAAGTTATACATTTCTAATCTACAAGTTATCCCAAACAAGTATACCTCAGTACTGAAAGATCCAAATGATCAACATAAATCTAATTAAATGAATGATAAACTAACACATCTGCACCTTTTTTCATAGGTGAACCCACCTCAATATTCCACCCAACAGAACATGGCCACTTGCTCATAAACAAACAAATAACAGTCCAATCCCTCTTCTTTCGGTGAAATTTCAAACTACCACAAAACAACAAGTTCCAAACTTCTCTAATAACCCTAAATCAAATTACACAAAATTACAATTAGTACTCCCTTTGTTCTCTTTTGTTCTTTTCTTTCTATTTGATTTGTGCATTTACCAATACACTCATTTGACTATAAATTCATTGCATAAAACTTAAATATT
Source organism: Beta lomatogona (assembly GCA_947646795.1). Taxonomy (NCBI): domain Eukaryota; kingdom Viridiplantae; phylum Streptophyta; class Magnoliopsida; order Caryophyllales; family Amaranthaceae; genus Beta; species Beta lomatogona. Next base: position 1,146,008 of record CANSNZ010000089.1, read on the forward strand.
GATGAATCTTTTTTATAATTATGAATAGCGACAAGATTCCAAATGAAAAGAACAAAACATAATAGAGCGGATAGTTTTTAGCTTAAACTATCATAACTTTGTAAACTTTAACCATGACCGATAACATATAGTCGCGTGGAATCTTGTTATCCGTATATCGAATATTGGCAAAAAAGCAAATGAAAAGAATAGATTTTTGTTACTCAATTAATATTCACATGATTAATTAAATTAAACCTAATAAAGTAGAACAAAGGAAAGTGAAATTACCACATTGGCCTTGATCCTTGACAGGTGAAACAGCGCCTTTCTCTCTCCAATCAACGGACTTGGGTAACTGATCGCCTTCCTTAAACAAATAACGATCACTTCTAACCTTCATCTTCAACAACGAATCCTTCTTCTTCCTCCCAAAATACTTGGATCGAAACTCATCATTAGTCAAATCAGCGAACTTATTAAGCCCTAATTTAAAACTCTGTTGGTCATCGGAATTATGTTGATCAATAAACTTCAAATTCTCTTTAAAGATCTGAAATCTCTTCTCTTTTTCACCCAAAGCGTTGTAGTTTTTCCTGTGTTTTACTAGCCATGACTCGTATAAGTTCATCACCTCGTCTTCGGACCGCGAAGACGAGGCGATGTTGATGTTCTGGTGTTGATCGTAGCTGATGATCGACATGTCAATGGCGAAAGAGAGAGTTAGGAGAGAGAGAGTTAGGAGGAGAGAGAAAGTTAGGGAGGGTTTTGTGAAGGAAGCCATTGATGCCATTTTTGTGGGAGAAGGAAAGGGTGAGTTTTGTGAAGGGAAAAGGGAGGAATGGGGAGAGTTTATATAGAAAATGAGGAGGTTTGGTTGAGTGTGGGAGGACAACTACTAATGAAAAGTAGACAATTGTGAGGTGATAAAAGATAAAATATTATATGGGGTTAAATTAAATTAAAGTAGGGTGGTTTTATGTTTTTATTTTTTTTGGAAGGAGAATTATGAATCTTGGTTGTGCTTTGGGAGATTAAATTATAGTAGTAGACTAGTAACACTTGTCTTTTGGTGCAAAGATTGAATTATATTGTGATGACAAGGCAATGTGTCATTGGAAAAATGTGAAATTATTATGATAGTACCTTTTCATATTTGAAGGTAAATTATTATGTTACCTAGGTTAATTATTATATGATGTTTTGTGAAAGAATGGAAAGATTAAAGGTTTTTGAGAGAGGAGTTGAAGGATTACAAACTTTTTTCAAAGTAGATTGATTTGAAAATATTAATTACTTTTTCAAAGTTATATGAAAGTCTTAAAAGTTAAAGGTGGTTTTTTTTTACCTTATCTTTTGTGAATATATTACTTTAGTAGAATTTCTCTGAACTTATTAAAATAATGGGGTGTTACTATTAAAAAATAATAGTTGTGGGGCGTTTGGCATGAGGGATAGGAATCAAGAGGATAAAAGAGGGTGGGATAAAGATAGGGATTGATAGGTGAGATCACTTAGAAATAAGTCTTTTAATTCCCTTGTTTCATATGAGTTCAAAATAAGATCGTGATATATATGTGGTAAATTAACCAAAATACTCTTGCTAACGCTATCCTCCTTCCTTTTCATTGAGGGTAACATTTTTTTTCCTTTAAATCCTTATCCTTCTCTCTTATACCATCCTCGACCTCTCTTATGTGTAGATTTAGTGGGATAAAAGGGTGTTTTATCCCTCTCCTTCTCCCATCTCTAATTTTCGTTCCGATCCTCTAAATAAACACAACATTAGGGGGCGTTTGGTTCATTTAGGGGACATAGAAAGGGTTTAAGATAGGAAAGAAATATAATAGAAAGTTATACCCTTATATCTACTAGGTCGTTTGTTTCAAAATATCTAAGGGAAATCCTAATATATGATCTTACCACCCATCTACAACCACCACCGCCACACTTTCTCTTTTAATTTAAACCATCTTGTCGCCGCTCCCTTCCCTCTTCTGCCGACCCGCTCCCCTTCCCCTCTTCCTTTGCCGCCGCCACCACTATTATCTTTCTTAGATCTAGATTTTTCGTGGATGAGATTTCTTGGTGGTTGGGTTGTTTTTTGGAGTTGGTCCATTTCGGTGGGTGAGTGGGAATTGGGATTTGGTGTTGTAGTGGGGCTTTCGTAGGTGGAGGTGGTGGGGCGGTGATTTTGGTGGTTGGTAAGGGTGGCGGTGGTGGAGAGGTGTCAGTGAGGGTTGCAATGGTGGAGCAGTGTTGGTGAGGATGGTCGTGGTGCTGGTGAGGTGGCGGTGGTCTGTGAGTGTATGGTGGTGTATTGGTGGCTTATATGTGGAATGGAAATTAAAATACCTTGGGGGTGAGTAATCAAAATAGAGGAGCTTGGGGGTAAGGAGAGAGTAAAGAGAATGGTTAATTTGACATTACAAACAACAACGAAAGGAATTAGCCCCATTGATTCTCTTACCTTTTCCTAATTACCTTATACCAAATGTCCCCTTATCATATTCTATGTCCCATATCCCTATTCCTCTCCATGTACCCTCAAACCAAACTCCATGTTAGTTTACATAGAAACTTGTCAAGACTTATTAAACTTCAAACTTACTTTTAAAGGTGATGTGACCTGCGAACAGTAACACAACCTAAATTACTAGCATCTTGATGGAGTAAACATCTTCAAGCGTATTAGTATACTTTTAAAAGGGTACTCTTGTTATTGTATCCTCCTAAGTGTTGAGAACTAAGTATTAGTGGTTGTTATTAGTGTTAGAAAAATATGTCAGAAACTACTTTGTAAAACACAACTTTTTTTAAAAAAAATTCTTTCATATTTAAAAAATATGGATAACTAGTTAACTACCTTTATAATGACCTATTTGTTACAAAAAAGTACCATTTGACGGAATCATGTAGATTAACCAATTTTTCTGACATCCATCATCACGTGCCAAGCATGTGACCCTTTTCTCCTCAGAGTGGTTCCTTTTTCCTCTCAATCTCAATATGTATATATGATTTTCCATTGAGATTTCTTTAGAAATTTGATCTAAGAATATATTAAAAAAGAAAGAATGGAATTGGAAAGAAAAAGTGCTTGTGTAATCATCGATCAATATTGAAAAGATAATTTATTCATTAAAATTGTTCTAGTATGTGCAAGACTATGCTATTCTAGTAAATTATTCCAAATTTTCTTGCTTATATTCGATTCAATTTATACTAATAATCTATATTTCATCTGTACAATAAATTTTGACAGGCCCATTTCATTGCCAAATCCCTTTTTTTCCCAAATTAGATCATGGGACATTTACAAATCTGATGGGGTTCATGCCTTCATGGGTAAAGAGAGCAAGTAAAGACATATAATTGTGACCCAACAAGTGACCAAGTGGATGCAATATAATTTGATTATTTGTGTTTTTAAGATAAGATAGTAACATGGAATGGTATCTGTATAGATCAAATCCGATGGGTAACTCATTTAATCCACATCCAACGCCCCAACACATGACTTCTGTGGATCGCTTGCTATGTATGTGTTCCTAAAAAGACCACAGATGCACACGAACTTGCAAACAAGTTATAACTTCACCCTCATCTCAAATCTGAACAACCATTTTTCTCCCCGTATCTACCCAACTCTTATCTGGCCTTTTTGTCACCTTTCAATTCCACAAATTCCCGTTCTTCTGTAATGAATCTATGTTAGATGGAACATACTTTGTCATCCAACAAAACAATAAAGTAAAAGAAAGGAATCACTGTGTAGGACCTCGCCAAATAAATCTATCAATTGCTCATTTCTTACTTGCTCATTGAAGATTTTTTTTTCATATAGTTATAGGTATGCTTGATTTATGACTTCTGGATGACTTTCGTGTTGGCTTTTGCCTTTTTTATATGGTCAAATAACTTATTAAAGTATAATTTTGGATAGCTTAAAAGTCAACTTTTTAGCCAAAATTGTAATAATAAAACTTTTTAAACCTTATTTTTACATAACTTATGAAAATTTTATCTAAATTAGGGTTTTTTTAATTTTATCAAAAAAGGTCAAGAATATGTTGAATACAACCCTACGTACTTTCAAGAAAGAAAAAAAAACAATTAGTAGATTTTAGTGAAGTATGTATTTTTTAAGATCGAGAGGAATAAGGCTTCAATCACTAAGAAATTATCACTTTCCATTTAAAAAAAGATAAAACAAAAGGAACGCAAATCATATTTAATTGAATTCATGGTGGATAGTTTAGGTAGGACGTTTTTTTTTTTGAGGGGAAAAGCGAGCAACTTATATTAAATCAATCTCCACCAAAGTAGTGATACTTTGGGGAAAAGAGTCTAGCCATACAATCTCATTACCACTAGTGCAATCCCATCGAGCTAACATATGGGCTACAACGTTACCCTCTCGCTTAACATGAGAAATAGAGAAAGACGATAAAGAATGAGATAGTTGAATAACATCCGAATATATACGAAACAGTGGAGCAGCACCCTTCAGCTCATTTTTCACAGCATGAATCACCCCAAGAGCGTCACCTTCCAGCATCACCGCATCAAACCCAAGCCTCGTAGCCAACTCTAGCGCATAACGGGCCGCCATAGCTTCGGCTAGCCCTGCAGACCACCTCGCAGCTACCCTCCTCACACCCATCGCTACTGTATGACCCTGGCAGTCCCTACAAACCACACCCAGACCGACCTCCCCACCTTGACCGAGATGAGCATCGAAGTTTAACTTCACCCAGCCCTCCCTTGGAGGAGTCCAACTTGCCATCGAAGGACATGACGGGCCAGTAGGTGCAAACACCTTCCCCGCATAGACCCGAAAGTCATCCACCAATCTCACAAAGCCACTTGCAACTTGCTTCGCATCTGAATTTTCCTGCTAAAAAATGAACTTATTTCTACAGTGCCAAGTCGCCCATGCAAGAGTACATATAACTCTCAAATCCTCAGCCTGAAACTTACCACGAAGCCATTCAAACCTATTAGCAAAAGAAGAGAGAGGGGCCTCCTGCAGAATCAACTCGAAGCCACTCAAATGCCAGATTTGCTGTGCATAGGTGCACTCAAACAGCGAATGAGTAATGGTTTCGCTTTCACCCCCACACACAGGGCACCCGCTGACCTGGGTTATATGACGGGAAAAGAGACGTTCGTTCACTGCGAGGCTGCCTTTGCACGCACGCCAAACAAAGTGGCTCAGCTTGGGAGGGCCATCCAACTTCCATACTCCACGCCACAAATCAGTTTCTCGAGCTCCAAATTGAAGGGACCACGTGCGAAGATGGCCCAACCTACCTAGCCAATAGCATGACTTAACCGAAAAAATTCCATTATGTTCAGGCCACCAATACCTCTCATCATTTGGCCAAAACTTCGAGAGGGGTATATTAAGAACATTATCCCACTCAGCTTCAACAAAGGTTTGTTGCACAGCAGCAACGTTCCAGCCACAAACATCAAAATCAATCAGCTCTTTCACACGCATATCCGGATTACTAGTAACACTTGGGGTGGGAACCAGATGGGATCCTTCACTCTCCAACCATGCATCATCCCAAACACGAATATCCGAGCCATTCCCAACACACCATTTGAGCCCTTCAAGCAGAAGAGATTTAGATCCCCAAATGCTACGCCAAATAAAACTAGGATTGTAACCCCTTAAAGCCTCAAGAAAAGTCGAATTTTTATAATATCTCGCCCCAAGCATCTCACAGAGAATCGAGGACTTACCTTGACACAATCTCCACGCCTGTTTTGCAAGAAGCGCTAGGTTGAAACAATGCAAGTCCCTAAACCCCATACCACCCATAGACTTAGGAAGACACAGAGATGTCCAACTATGCCAATGGAGCTTTCGTTCCGTCCCCTTAGCACCCCACCAAAACCGAGCAAGAACAGAATGAATTTCATCAATGAGACCCGATGGGATACAAAACACACTCATCATGTATGTGGGGATAGCTTGCGCTACAGATTTTATCAAAATTTCCTTGCCGGGCCTTGAGAGAAGCTTTTCTTTCCACCCCTGAAGTTTCTTCCATATTCTCTCCTTAATGCATGCGAATGTGGCTTTTTTGGATCTTCCTATAACAGTAGGGAGACCTAAATATTTATCATGTTTGTCGACCTCTTTTACCCCAAGAATCTGCTTAATCTCATCGCGACGACACTGGTTAACACTCTTACTGAACACAACTTCTGTTTTGCTTATATTAACTTTCTAACCCGATGCTCTCTCGTATTTACTGATAATATCAGCCACCATAGAGCATTCTTGCACATAAGCTTTCGAAAACAGGATGCTATCATCTGCAAAGAAGAGGTGGGAAACCATCGGATCTCTTCTACAAATTTTTGCCCCATGAATTTTGTGTTCGTTCACTGCTTTCGATATAAGAGTAGAAAAAGCGTCAGCACACAACAAGAATAAGTAAGGGGAGATAGGATCACCTTGCCGGAGGCCCCGAGACGGAGATAAGGAGCCCTGGATCCCCCCATTAACCTTGAAAGTAAACGAGACACTCGACACACACGCCATGATTTTAGTCACCCACTCACTACAGAACCCCATCTTCATCATTACTCGCTCCAAAAAACACCACTCCACCCTGTCGTATGCTTTACTCATATCCAGCTTCAACGCACAAAGACCCTCGTTGCTACTACTTTTCCGTTTCATTGCATGAAAAATCTCGAAAGCCACCAAGGCATTATCCGTAATCAAACGATGTGGGACAAAAGCACTTTGATTCGGAGATATAATGGAGGGTAATACCACTTTTAGCTTATTTGCAAGAGTCTTGGAAAGAATTTTGTAAAGCACATTACAAAGGCTAATCGGACGAAAGTCCTTCATAGTTTTTGGAGAAGTACATTTAGGAATGAGAACAACACAAGTTCTATTAATCTCACCCAAATCCACCCTACCACGCCACCAATCCTGAACAAAATTAATAACATCCTTCCCAAGCACATGCCAGAATTTCTGATAAAAGAGAGCATGAAAACCATCAATACCTGGTGCCTTGTTAGGATGCATAGAGAACAGAGCTTCACGCACCTCCTCCCCCGTAGGATGGTCACAAAGACGAGCATTCATATCTTGGGTGACGGCACATGATAGCCCCGCAAGGGCAGCATCAAATTCGTCTGGCTGAGCAGTAGCAAAGAGGTCCGTGAAATATTGCTCGACAATCACACCAATATCTTCTCGACTCTCCTTCCAATTCCCATTGTCATCAAAGAGGCCCGAAATCAAATTTCTTTTCCTCCTTTGGCTTGCTTTATGGTGGAAGTAGGTAGTATTCTTGTCCCCATCCCGAAGCTCATTAGCCCGCGCCCTAGCATGCCAATACGATTCTTCAAGTTGGTGAATCTCATCAAGCTCCATAAAGATCGCCTTACATTGCGTGAGAACTGCAGCGTCCATAGAACATTGCTGCAACTTATTTAGCTTAGCCAGCGCTTCTTTCTTGCGACGCTTTAAAACCCCAAAAGTTTCTAGAGCCCACGCCGACAATTTCCCAACGACCCTCTCAAGCCTGCTCCCAATCCCATCAGTGGTACCAACCTGCCACGCCTCCTCCACCACTTTGCCACACTCTTCTTTTGACAACCACAGAGCTTCAAACTTGAAGAGTTTATTACCTCTCCTATATGAATCATTAATTCCCGTCCTCAAAAGCAACGGGGCATGATCGGAACGATAACGAGGCAAATGTAGGACTTCCCATGAGGGGAACAAAGTACACCATTCTTCATCCGCCAACATTCTATCCAGTCTCTCTTGCACTAGAGTTGTAGGTGTGTTTCCCTGTTGCTAAGTAAACTGACAACCCTTGAATCCCAAGTCCTTCACCGCACAATCATCCATAGCTTCCCTAAATGCGTCCATCATCCTCTCTCCACGAACCACACCACCCACCTTTTCAGAAATACTCACAATCTCATTAAAGTCACCAAAATAAAGGAGAGGAGTGTCACATTGTTGTTTCATTTGACGTAGCAATTGCCATGTCAAATGTTTATTACCCCCCTCAGGCCACCCATAAACTCCAATAGCACTCCACAACGGCATTTTATTAACATCCAGAATGACTCCATGAATATGATGATCGAATTCACCTGGATATCCACGTTTCGCTACCATAACCCCATACCACCTGAATGCCCTGTACTACTCAAACAAATACCATCACGAAAACCACATCTATTTCTAATTTTCTCCAGTATCTTAGCATCAATCATTGTCTCCATAAGAAAGACAATATCAGGCATATCTCTCCAACATAACGAATGAAGAGCATTAACTGTCCAAGGGTTGCCCAATCCCTGACAGTTCCAGCTTAAGATTTTCATTGCTCTTCGCGGGGTTGGATATGCCCAACCTCCGCTACTTGAATCATCTCCTGATCCTGACACATCATTCTTTTTTGTTTTTTAATACCCAACACACCATCACTGCCCTCTCCCTCATAAGTCACGCCACTAGATTTTCTTTTCCCCCCCAACTCACTCTCAACCAGCCCATCACTGTCCATACTCACATCATCAGATAGAAAAAAATTTGGTGTAGTTTCCAACTCAGCATGTGAAAGTAAGGAGGGAGTTGACTTGTGAGGCATACCTTTTTTTCGAAGTTTTTTATTTTTCGTTGGTAGTGGAGTCACACCCATGTGAAACAAGGGTCCCACCTGATCACAGTTGCTAGGGATTTGGGAAACATTTTCATCAGCATTAATGGGAGTATTCACCACTAACATGTGATTCTGCGCCGGAACTGTCACCAATGATGGCACACAATCATTGAGTTGACTTGTATTTTGCATACCACCCTCCACATTCTCCCCCGACTCAACCCCATCAACAAACTTGGATTTCATACAAGACTCTACGCCCTCACCCCCCTCCCTCGTCACAAATAAGGTCCTTCGTCGAGCCGTGATCGCCACAACCTCCTCCTTATTTCGCTGCCTCCCCTTGAGAGGGGATGCCTTGAGCCACACTCCCTACCCTAACTCTACCTCATCATCAGCATACTGCTCATTGTGACAGTCATTTTCCCCATGACCCATCACACCACACCGAAAGCAGAAATTCGGCAACCTTTCGTACTTATATTCGATGGTAGCCAACGCCTCATCCTTACGTCGAATTCGTTGCTTCCGCCGCAGCGGTTTGTACACATTAAGCGACACCTGCACCCTACAAAAGCGGTTGAGACCTAAGTCATCCATATCAACATCCATAACTGGGCCAAGGGAGGAAGCGATTGCCGACACCTCCGTTCTGGATCGACAGTTAAAAGGCAAATTATAGATCCAAACCCAAAAGGGTGAGTTCTCAATGACGACCTCCGATGGCTGTTCGTTGCCACAAATTTCCTCCAACAATAACAACTTTTGGTCAAAACACCATGGTCTCCCGGCTAAGATTTTTTCTTTATCTTTCCAATGAAAGAATTGAAAGGCAAATAGATTTACACCAATGTTTCTTATGATCATGCCTCGATTCAGGGACTAAACATGAGTCATAGTTCTTTTTAGGGCATCCGGATTCACAGCCCTCTCCGTCACAACTTTTCCCACAAGCATGAGAGAAGTTTTCGAAACAGATTGTGTTTCGTTCTCACCACCAAGATCAATAACCTCATTCTCATCTTCTTCAATGTTTAATTTAGAATATTTGTCAACAAGGTCGTCGGCCATGATGACCAACAACAGACCGTCGAGACGGTGACGACGGCCAGAAGTACTGGGGGGTAAACCCTATCTCCACGAGAGAAGGGGACTTTATTTTATATTATCTTCGATATTCCAATGTTTTTCTTTTAGTTTAGGTAGGACGTAGATTATCCAAGTTAACACTTCATTGACCTTTATAAAAAGCTAAAAGATCAGTAGACCACTATTATGAAAAACACAACATATGACCTTTCAAGAGTTAAATTGAGGTAATTTCCGTCATTGCAATTTTAACTTAAGGTGTGTGTAAGATAAATGAATTCCCTGACTTTCCTTGTCATTGTCAAGCCATAATATACAACCTATTAAGCGTTCATTAAGGCTATAATCACTAGCTACCTTATTTACAAAGATAGAGTTTGACAGCTAATATACAACATGCCTAATATACAAAAATATGATATCATATAATATAATCAAAGATTATATTCTATCACACCCCCGCAGTCGAAGCGGGAGGGAGGCGAACGCTTAGATTGTCTCGAAAGTCATCAAAGAGTACACGCGGAAGACCTTTGGTAAAGATATCGGCAATCTGATAACGGGATGGAACATGGAGAACACGTACCTCTCCTCGCTGTACCTTTTCTCGCACAAAGTGAATATCCATTTCAATGTGTTTAGTGCGTTGATGTTGAACAGGATTACTAGAGAGATATATTGCATTGACATTGTCACAGTAGACCAATGTGGCCTTACGAATGGGGCACAAGAGTTCCAAAAGTAAGTTATGGATCCAACATGATTCAGAGACAACATTTGCAGCTCCTCTATATTCAGCTTCAGCGCTGGATTTCGATAGAGTGGGTTGTCTTTTAGAAGACCAAGAGAGTAAGTTGTCTCCGAGAAACACGTACACAATATCCAGATGTGGAGCGACGAGTATCCGGGCACCCTCCCCAGTCAGCATCAGTGTAAGATACAAGGGAGTCAATACGAGACTTAGGCTATGTTTAGTTCACCTGAAATTTTCTGATTTGAACTTATCTGATCTGATCTGAACTTATTTTTTCTGATCTGATTAGATCTGATCTGATCTGATCAGATCTTTTAAGAAACATATTATTACTAATATTATTATTACTTTGTATTTCATTACTAGTATTACTATTACTATCATTTTATTACTATGCACAACTTTCAATAATAATAATAATATAATAATAATAATAATAATAATAATAATTTTATAATAACAATAATATAAATAATATTATAATAATAATAACAATAATAACAATAATAATAATAATAATAATAATAATAATTATTATTATTATTATTATTATTATTATAGCATAATTAGTTTTTTTTTTTTAAAAGAGCACATTAGTATATGAACATACAATTAAAAATAAAAGACTAAGGACTCTTGGGTCCAATGGTATGGCTTCTTACCTCTCACTTGGGAGACCAAGGTTCAAATCTTGGTGGAAGCATGTATTTCAATATTGTTGTGGGTAGAGAAGGGAGGTTGGGGCTTGTTGGGTCTTTAGGTGAGTGACCCTGTGCGAGGGCAGCCCAGAGAAAATTCATCTTACCACGGGATTCCCGAAAGGGGCCCAAAAAAATTAAAAATAAAAGAACTCTCATGTTCAAGGTCCCTTAATAATAAGAATTTAGCTAGTAATTAAAAGAACATATAATGATATTAAAAAAGAACACATTTTAAAAATAAAAGATAGATGTTATTTTTATATTGATGACATGTTTGGATTTAACTAACAACATGCTCTTTGTTATACCAATAAATTGTTCTTTTTTATTATAAATAAACCTATAAATATATATAATCATATGATCTTGAACAAAATGGTTAAATATTCTTCTTATATCGTTGTCTTGTTCTATATAAACTTTGTTTTTAAAGATAAGTTGAAATCTTTTGTAGGAAAAATTTTGAATGGGATGACAACACCATTAGGTTATCCCATGCTACTCATGTTTTATATAAACAAGTAATATATAATTTATATTATTCTACCAAAATTGTTTTAAAAAATAAACATCATATACTATTGTTGTATTCGTTACATGTATAACATCAAAAAGAACATCACATATCAAAATTATTAATTAGAATAAATATAAAAAATAACAATAATAAGTTTTAAAATATAAGCATAATCTGAACTTATCTGATCTGATCTGAACTTATCTGATCTGATCTGAACTTATTTTTTCTATCTGATCTGATCTGATCTGATCTTGAAATAAGCAAAAATAAGGTGAACTGAACATAGCCTTATAAAGATGCAGACCATAAGATATAGTTCCTTTGATATACCGAAGAATACGCTTTAAAGCGTCCATGTGCTCCATCTTTGGATCATGCATATGAAGACAGACCTGCTGAACAGCATACGAGATGTCAGGTCTGGTGAAAGTAAGATATTGTAAGGCACCTGCAAGTTGACGATATTTCGTCGGATTATCATATGATGCTCCACAAACGGCACTGAGCTTGCCTTTCGTGTCAAACCCCAAAGAGACATGCCGGCTCTTTCGAGTATTTCCTCGGCATATTTAGTTTGAGATAGAAAGAGAGAACTGGTTGAACGAGTAACGGCAACACCCAGAAAATAACTTAAAGGACCCAAGTCCTTCATAGCAAATTCCTTAGCAAGAATAGCCATAATAGACAGTCGCAGAGTAGGAAAGGAAGCCGTCAATATGATATCATCAACATATAAGAGAATATATGCAATATTTGTGCCATGACTGTAGATAAATAAAGAATGATCAAAAGAACTATGATGAAATCCAATGGAGGCAACAAAGTCTGCAAACCGTTGATACCAGGCACGAGGTGCCTGCTTAAGACCATATAAAGACTTCTTCAGTAGGCAAACATGATCAGGAAAGTTAGGGTCCTTAAACCCATAGGTTGATGCATGTATACTATCTCATGAAGATTACCATGAAGAAAGGCATTCTTGACATCTAGCTGATGAATTTGCCAAGATTTAGATAATGCAATGCTCAAGACTGTCCGTATGGTGGCCGGTTTTACAACCGGGCTAAAAGTTTCCTCACAATCCACCCCAGCTTTCTGAGACCTGCCATCACCTACAAGACGGGCTTTATGCCTCTCAAAAGAACCGTTAGATTTCTTTTTGTGACGAAAGATCCACATAGACCTAATGATATTAACATTAGAGGGGCGGGTTACCAATTCCCAAGTCCTATTTTTAATTAGAGCATTATATTCATCCAACATAGCGGCTTTCCAATTCGGGTCATGGAGGGCACTCACGGGATTTTTGGGAAGTGGGGAGATGGAGGTAGTGGACTCGACACTAAGATTGTGATGATATTTACGGTTCGGTTTGACAATGCCACTTTGGCTTCTAGTGGTCATACGTTGGGTGGGCTGATTTTGTGGGGGAAAGCTGCTAGGTGTATAGGTGATGGGCTGGGAGAAGATAGTGGGTTGGGCCGCATTTGTGGAGGTAGGCGCTGCTGGCAGGGAGCTAGAGAGTGGGTTAGGGGGTGAGTTAGGTGGTGGGGCGGACAACAGATCACGTGGGGGAGAGCTGGGCCGAAGGGGGGGAATTTATGGGCCATCAGGATGAGCTAAAATAGGGGCCTGATCACGTGGGCTAGGAGAAGGAAGTGCATGAGAATTATGAGAATTCGTTTGAAGATGGTGAAGAATTGATGGATGCAAGCCAGAGTCCAAAAAATCATAAGAAGAGGAGGAAGGTGTATGAATTTTGGAGAACGGAAATTGTTGCTCATCAAATAGGACATGGCGACACAAGATTATTTTTCGGCTCGAAATGTCATAACATTTATAACCTCTGTGATGTGAAGGATAGCCCAAAAAGACACAGGGTGTGGATCGAGCTTGAAGTTTATGAATGGTGGTGGAAGGAAAAGGGGATAGCATAAGCACCCAAAAATACTTAGATGAGAGTAAGATGGTGTTCTTTGGTAGAGAATTTGAGTGGGAGATTGGTAGGCGAGAATTTTTGTGGGAAGAATATTAATAAGATAAGTAGCCATTTGTAGGGCGTGGTGCCAAAAAGATGGGGGCACAGAAGATTGGGCAAGCATTGTCCGAACAATATTATTGATGGTTTTTATTTTACGTTCAGCTTTTCCATTTTGAGGAGAAGTATGAGGGCAAGAAAAACGGAAATGCATGCCATGATTTTCACAAATTTATGAAAGGGTCCATTATCAAATTCTCGGCCATTGTCACATTGAAAGCTTTTAATATCTTTCTCAAATTGTGTTTTGATATATGTACGAAAAGAGAGAAATGTAGCATAAACTTGACATTTTTGAGAGATAGGAATAGTCCATAGAAAATTGCTATAGTCATCAAGAAATAAAACATAATATCTATGGCCGAAAGAGCTTAAGATAGGAGAAGTCCAAAGATCACTGTGCACAATATCAAAAGGCATATTAGTAACAGAAGTAGAGTTATGAAAAGGTAGTTTCATATGCTTCCCAAGAGGGCAAGAATCACAAAATTCATTTCAGGCATTATTACAAGAAATTAAGTTTGCACGACTAAGGGAATGTAAAATAGCATTTCCCGGATGACCTAAACGGGAATGCCACAGATTAGGGGAAACAGTAATAAAAGAAGAAGAGTAAAGAGATGGTGTAATAGCTTCACTTTTTAAGGCGTTATTATTAAGATAAACGAGATACGTTAACATACTAATCAGTACTTAATCAATTGCATTTTTGAGGCATCAGAAAATTTTGAACAGCCCTATATGAAGTCTGTTTGTGAATCTAAATATTATATGTTATTATGTGATTATGAATGCAAATTATGAGTTAAGATAAGTTATTCACGAATTACGTTAATAAGGATGAGCATTATCATGGAATTTGAGACTTTGAATGTATTGTGTTTGAGATAATCTGTGTTTATGATTTAAGGGCTGAATGAGCCAAAATATGTTTATTAAGTTATAAGACATATTTTAAGGATTTAGTTTAAGTATAATGAAGGATTAGAGCTTAATTATAGAGGGTTAAGAATTAAGTAAAACTAGAAAATTCTGGAAACTTCTTAAGCTGTGAAAAGACGATTTTGCCGTCATTACTAAACCGAAATCACGAGTTTGCCATTACCCATTCTCTATATATATGGGACTAAGCCCCCTAATTCAGTTTTTGGAGATTCATTTCACAAACAAACACAACAAAGCAAACATTTCTCTCTCTCTCATTCATGCCATTTCTGGCGAGATTGCAGGCAGCCATTGCCAGCTTGTTTTCTCTTGGCTCCTTGCTCTGAAACTTGTATGCAAATACTTCCCTAGGTTCATCAAGGTGTTCTTCATACTGGGCAAGTGTTAGTTTTGAAGTTCCATTCCTGTAACCCTAAGAAAAACCAAGCAAGGTAAGGTATGGCTGAATTTCAGCATGCATGAGGTATCTTAGTTTGAAACTTGAATTCTTTGGGTTAATTACTAACTTTAAGATGATGAATGTGTGGTCTAAGGACCTAAGAGGTTGCTGGAGTGGTGGTAAAGGTTGCTAAGTAAGATTTGATTCCTAGACACCAAGTTAAGGTACACAAGCTCCACCACCTAAACTCTGTTTCTAGCTTTGATCATGAAAATTGTTTGTGGAATTGTGACTACTTGGATTATGTTTGAATGTATATAAAAATTGATTTGCATGAGTTTTATTATGGAAGATATTTTGTTAAAAATGTTTTGCATGTCAAGTTCCCTAAGATTATCTGAATAACCGAATAAGAAAGTGATTATCCATTCACTTGAGCTATGCTGCCGTGACCTTCTCTTCCAAATATCTTTCTTTCCACTCTGTTTTTAGCCTTGGAGTCTCTTGTAAATGGTAGATCATGAAAAGTTATTGAATTTAGACCCAAAAATCACTCCATTTGGAGTTGTACATCAAAAGTTATGTTGGCCGGAAGTTGCTATGTGCATAGCAAGTTCCCTCAAAAGTTGTCAATCCTTGCTATAACTCGATTGTGTTTTAATCAAAGATCTTGTTGTGGTTAAACTTCCATGATATTCCCTTGGAACATTTATGTCTTGATTATCAAATGAACCTTTGCTTCATTTACCTAATTAAACACGCAACCTCAATTCGTAGAGGAAAATAACACCTAAAAACTCGACTGTTCGCTTAATTACTTTCTGAACTTGTAAACCCTTGTGCCTTTGATCCTTTCAATATTTTTCTATGATGAATACCTACTATCTTTATATATATTAAGTGTGAAACCTAAACTTTGGCTAAACCCAAGAAGTACAAGTGATCTTTGCATAAGAAACATTGTTCTTTAACACCAAACCGAAAACCATGGGAATTGATATAAGTGGTGTTGTGTGAGATAATATCTCCATATATTATGAGCTCTTCTATAATCTTTTATATACTGTAATGTCTTGATAATACCACCTTTATCTATCTCAACCAAATCACATTATTCTTCGAAACTTGATTGTTAAATTACCTTTCCTAAAACAGTGGAACTTACATAGCAAGCTTGTTTTTCGGAACTTGTTTTCATGAGTTAAGTTTGCTCTAGAAGTTGTTGTAATTGATTTTGAATAAGATTTAAGTAAAGTATTTGAATATGAGAATTTCAGTATAAGTATTGAGCATAAGTATTTCGGTATAAGAATAAATTTTGTTTTATAAGGGGAAGTAGCTGCATAAGCAGTGATGAACAACACTCATAGAGCGGGTTTGCTCATTATGAGTTGGAGCGGGTATTGCTCCATTATGAAGGGTCATGACCTAGGAAGTCTTGCAAGCAGGAAAATAAGAAAGGTAGGGAGACGTCCCTCAAAAGTTTGGAGAGCCGGGTTTGCCTCCATTCGTGTTCCTTCCCTGGAATTATGTTTAAAAGTTTGGAGAGCCGAGTTTGCCTCCATTCGTGTTCCTTCCCTGGAGTTATGTTAAGCTTTGTAATAAGTTTACGAGTATTGTTGTTCTAAGTATTGAGAATGATATGTGATATTTTGAGAATGATATGTGATATTTTGAGATAATTCCTCAAGAATTTCTCATGTGTATGCAATGTAATTTTTATGGAAGTCAAAAGAAAGAATCAACGTATTTATGAGCAAGTATAAACGTATTTCCGAACAAGAACGAAAACCATTTCAGTGCATTAACGTATTTCTGAGCAAAAAGGAAAATGAAGCTATGATTGTTATAAGTTTACGTTTGAGTATAAGAAACGACTGAATAGTTTCAGCCACCTTATTATTTTGAAATTGGTGGGACTTGTGTACCAGCGTAAGCTGACCTGTTTTTTTCTATGAACCTGTCCTGGTGGGGGCAGATTCATCTGTTTTGCAGGATTAGAGAGAATGACTGAGTTAGCTTATGTGTGCGAATGTGAAGTCGTGATCAATGTGTTTACCCGCTGCTATGAGACAGTCTGTTTTATATAATGTTTCTTGGCAGGTTAAACTCGTATTTTCAATTTGTAATATATGTATTCAAAACGTATTGTAATAACTTATTTCTTACAACTTATTTTCATAATAAGCTTGGATACTATGAGAATTCTAAATTTTCCCTAGTAGGGAAGGTGTGGAAATCCGTCCTAACAGTCCCTTTAATTAGCAGCTTAACTTCGTAATTATCAGTATTATGTCTTAATTGAGCTGCTATTTGGAGCGGGCTGTTACAGATGGTGACGATGCCCGAAAGTGAGAAGTGATGGGATAAAGGTCGCCCGTGCTCTCACACCTCATTAGGGGTACCCTCGTCCGCAAGTCCTTCACACAAAAGCCAAAGGGATCAAATTCAGCAGAAACACAATTGTCAGTAGTGAACTTTCGGACTAAAACAAGGTTCTTAATAAGCTTGGGTGCATGTAACACATCATTTAATTGAAATGGCGGGTTAGGGGCTGTAAGTGAAGTGCAACCATAGCCACAAATTGGAATAGAGTTATCATTACCAACAATAATTGCATGATTTTTGCTCAAATTAAAATAGGATGAAAGAGTACCTCCATTGGCAGTCATATGGGAAGAAGCACCGGTATCCATATACCAATTTTCGTCCGGTGGGTTGAGAGATAGAGTATGCATAGCGGCCTCAACATTTGTAGGAGCATATTCGGCCATACTTGGAGTGGAACTAGCAGCATAAAATGAGTGAGCAGGACGTGGCCCAAGAACACCAGGCCTATTGGTTGGACGAGGCTACATTGAGTTTGTCGGGAATGGGCAAGGAGGAGTAAGCCATGGTTGACCCCAAGAGTCCCAAGGAGGGTAAGCCCACTGTTGTGGCCACTGCTGTGATGAACGTTGCTCCTGTTGGCTACCATTGTGGTGTTGGCCGCGTGAGTGCTGCTGTGTCTGACCGTCCCCACCACCATCGCGGTTGCGGTTGTTGCGGCCACGGCCGCGATATGAGTTCTTTCTTCCTCTATTTTGACTATAATTCCTTTGGGAATTATCAGAATGTTGCTGCTTATGGGAATAAGAAGAAGAGTTATCAGAAGAATTAGTTTGAACAAGTAACGCGGAATCCGAACCTGATTCTTGAGCAGCAAGTTTCTTCTTATTAGTTTCATCCAAGAGAAGCATGGACTTGGCCTTGGTAAAGGGTGGAAAAGGGGTCATATTCTGAACCATGGTGAGGAAGGTATTATACGACTCGGTTAACCCTCCTATGAGCTTGAGAGTGAGGCGCTCATCATTAACTTTGGCTCTCACGTTAGCCATCTGATCTGCCAAAGATTTCAAGCGATTCGCATAAGCCGTGCAATTAGCGAAATCGCGAAGGAAGGTATTGTTGAACTCATTTTCGAGATGCAAGGCACGAGTGGCCTTATTATCTTGGAATAGATCAGCAAGCTTATTCCAAGCCAGCGCCGCCGTGTCGTCTAGTTCAAGTATAGAGGTGAGAAGATCCGGTGAGATGGTGCTATATATCCATTGCAAAACAATAGCACCGAGTCGGTGCCAAAGGGCTTTTTCCTCACTTGTGGGCTGGGTGGTTGTTGTGGTGGCGTCAGGGGTCGGTGTAATATGTTCGTAGACAAGATGAGCACGGGCATGGAGTTTAAAGAGAGTCGACCAAGCGATATACTGACCAGCTTCATTGTCAAGAGTTATAGGAATGGCCTGCTTAATGTTGCTGACGGTGGCGGCGGGATGGATTTTGTCAGCCATGGATATGGTGAATGGGGCGAGAAGAGAGACGAAGAATAATAGTTTAGGGAAGAGGAAGGCCTGGTACCATGTAAGATAAATGAATTCCCTGACTTTCCTTGTCATTGTCAAGCCATAATATACAACCTATTAAGCGTTCATTAAGGCTATAATCACTAGCTACCTTATTTACAAAGATAGAGTTTGACAGCTAATATACAACATGCCTAATATACAAAAATATGATATCATATAATATAATCAAAGATTATATTTTATCAGTGTGATTGAATCTAAGGGTTGAGGCATATAGAGTAATAGATGCGTAAGTTGTAAAAAAGGCAAATTATATGTGGATTTAGGAGCAACTATATGGAGCTCTCGACTTCTTGTTGGCATGAATTCATGTGTAAGGTCAGTGTTCTATCTAGTATCTCTCATACATCCATGTATGGCAATCTAACTTTTACGTGTATGTAACATACTAACTTAGTGCATCATGTCGTAGGCGCATCTGCGTACTGTTCATACAAAAAAAATCTTCTAATAGTCGACATTAAAAGAATTACTATTGTTTTTCCTTCTAATCTTTTTCATAGTAGTGCGTAGTATATTTTACATTATTTTTCATTTTCAATAAGTAGTTTCTTTATGTGCAAAAAGAATCTATATAGTAGATGAAGTATGGGATAAGGAAAAGAAAAGGTCATAACTCCAAGAGGAAGACGCAACTCTTTCGTTTTACAAATTACAACATCCTCCTTCCAGCAAAAAACAAAAACCAAAAGAAAAAACAAAACTTCATATTTTAAAAAATAAAGAAAAAAAAATGAAGCTCTTAATTGAAAGGGCATGATTAATTTGTAATGACGAGCACGTTTATCGAAAACGTGGAATAAATCAGAACTAGGCGTTTTTTTTTTTTTTGACATTAGAAAAACTTGCATTTATAAAACTCAAAATACACCTTAGAGAGCTTACTAACCCTCCATAACTAAGTCATCATGAACAAGATTAGCTACTAATACATGAGGGGAAGGGGCATAACATTTCTTCCTACAAGGGTAGCAAACGTCCTCAATAAAGCAGGATGGACTTCTCTTGGATCCAACACGCACCCTGCAAAACCAAGGGTTAGAAAAAGAGGGACTTCTACGCTTTACCGCATTATATTGTCGTTTGATTCTGGAGTGCAACCGAGAGGAGATTTTCATCTTGTTGGTGGATTGATTGGTGACCCATGGAATAGACTTTGCTGGCGAGCAAAAGGAGGTGCTTGGAGGTACTAACAAAGAGGCACAAGACGCCTTTTGAGTATCCATACTTGTAGCCACTAGTAGAATAATTGCTGATTGTTGCAGTTTTACCCATACGCAGCAATATATCACGTAAAAAGAAAAAGGTAAAATATAAAATAATGATATTACTGCGGTTTCGGCCAAAAACCGCAGCAATATGGTTTAACGGGAAATTTTTTGAAAAAAAGTTGACTTTTTGACCTGACATATTGCTGCGGTTTATGGCAAGAACCGCATCAATATATTAAAATAATATTTTAACATATTGATGCGGTTTTTACAAAAAACCGCAGCAATATCCCCATTTATGTCATATAAGAGGCGCTAGGGTTTGGGACACTCCCTCATTTCAGCCGTTTTTCTCTTCCTTCAAATCTCCCTTCTCTCTCCTCCTTCAAACCTCCTTCCCTCTCCTCGAGCCTTCTTCGTTCTTCATCAGCCGTTCGATGTGTGCCGCCTTCGCCGTTCTTCTTCATCAGTCGTTCGCCATCCTCGACTCGCTATCCTCGACCGCAAGAAGTACCATTCGCCATCCTCGACTCGCTCACGATGAACACAACCATTCGCCATCGTGTTTCACTCGCCGTTGCACGCGTCTCACTCGCCGGCTTCGGTTAAGATTTGTTACAATTTCTCTTCACTCGCCGGCTTCATTCGAGTTTCGTTCAAGTTCTCCGTCTAGATCTTTAATTTTCGTTCAAGATTTTTTTTCGTTTTAAGTTTAATTTGTTAGTTTTTTTGTGTAATTTCGTTTTCCAGATTTTTTATGCAAATCTTTTTTTTTTCAATTTTCATGTAATTTCACCAGATCTGGAATTTTTTTGTTATTTCATTTAATTCCAGATTTGATTTTTTCGTCTTTTAGTTTTTTATTTTATTTTATTATTAGTTGTCGATTAATTTACATTATTTTTTATAATATTTTGGTGATGTTAGTTTGATAATATTTGGTGATATTATTTTGGCCAATAAAACCTTATTCTTCCTTGTTACAATGAACTTGGGGATAGCAGACTTGCAGTACCACAAGAGGACAGGACCTGACAATTTCTTTTGTGATATTAATTTTTTTAAAATTTGATGGAAAAGAGCAAAAAAAATTTTTTTTTTACTTATACCAGTACATATTACTGCGGTTTTTGGCTACAACCGCAGCAATAGGTGTAACATATTGCTGCAGTTTTTCCCATAAACCGCAGCAATACGTTGTAATATTGTTGCAGTTAAAAACCACAACAATACATTGTAAGATTGATGCGGTTAAAAACCGCAGCAGTAGTTTAATTACATATTGCTACGGCGTTAATTGCCGCGCGGCCAAAACCGCCGCAATAGGCCACTTAATGACCGCAGCAATAAGCATTTATTTTACTAGTGAGCCTGAGCTTCTAAGGCTAAATTTGAAGTTTGTTTACACTGATCGTACATTTCAACAGAGGAGTGTCTCGTCTCCATTAACGTATGGTGATCTGTAGTCGTGCAACAATCCATCCTTTGTGATGGATTTAGAGTTCGGATGCTGATCATTTGTTTATGGGAAGAGCAATAGTAACGCAATGTTCTCCCCGCTGACATCACCCTATACATTGAGGGAGTGATGTGCATATAGGTTTCCTGCACTTTCCGATTTGAAAACCGAAAATTGGACCCTGCATATTTCTTTTTTTTCCTGAAGTAGACTTCAAGACTGAAATAGTATCTTTAATGTTGTGATCTGTTTCAACAACATTCATTTTCACCTTCTCTGATAAGGTGTGACTCTTCTCCACTGTAGTAGTAGTGGTACCTTCGTAGGATGTCCTTTCTCCTACCTTTCTTCTTTTCTCCTCCTTTTTAGGGAGTGAAGATGTCCTAAACGCTTCCTCCTCACCAACTACTTGAGTAGGAGTATCAACAAAACTTGAAGACCATCTTAACACTGACGTCACTTCATTGGATTTTTGTTGAAATTCTCCATTGTTTGGGTTAAGTTTAAGAGCTTGGGTAAGATCTATAAAAGCTAAGTCTGGTTGGTTGAGTTCCAATGCTGCAACTTCCCTCCGAGAATAAGCTTTTGTATTTGTAGAATCATAACTTAAAACTAGAGAGCACAACTCACCCACTTTTTGAAAATCCCTTTCCTTGAGAAAACAAGCAGCCAAGTTCAAATTGATAGAGATAGCTAAACTTAAAAAACCAGACTTCTCCGCCTCATCATTGATGTGAGCAAAAAACAAGATCTTAATGGCTTGAAAATAGGCTGTAATTGCTGACCTAATAACACCTTTCATGTACAAAGTATTACCCTCATCTTTCAAACTTCG
Source organism: Beta lomatogona (assembly GCA_947646795.1). NCBI lineage: Eukaryota > Viridiplantae > Streptophyta > Magnoliopsida > Caryophyllales > Amaranthaceae > Beta > Beta lomatogona. The sequence continues at coordinate 1,168,480 of CANSNZ010000089.1, forward strand.
AAGAAACTCAAAAATACCAAAAGGATTAAGCAGGTGATTAATCCTTTGGATCAAACTCCGAGAATAAAAATCACTCTCTTCGAAGTGATATATACACAAATCCCCTTTTAGCTTTTCATAAATGTTCATGATTCCTAAGATAACATATAAGACTAAATAAAACCCACTAAGCCACAAACACACAAACAGTATATTGTAGCAAAAGAGTACACCAAAGCCCTCTTAGTAGAAGAAGGGATCTTCACACAAACCACTAAAGCTGTAAATTTATTTTAATTGAAGCAGAAACAGAGCACATAAAGCAAATAAACAAGTCATCCACACTCACAACGTTTTAATTGGATTGTAGTTCCACCACAGCCGGAAAATTACTATGCTATATTGTCCGAGTTCGAAATATATACTGCGAGAATCCAAACCTTCAGTTAGAGGTTCGATCATGCAGTCCTTGGCAGCAGCTGTTGAAATCCGGCGCGGCGAGGTCGGGTAAAAATAGCAGCAGACAACCCACAGAGACACAGAGTGGTTGTCGGTGGTGAGGGGTGAACGGGAACGGTGAAGGAAGCAAAAGGTGAACGAAAAGAGATGCGGAAGCTCGCCGGCGACCGTTGGGATAAGGCATCGGCCACCGGCGAGCTTCGCAAGAGACGAGGGGGGAGTCGCGTGAAGGAGGCTAGGGTTTCGGAAGAGGTTTTTTGTGTTTTCCTTAGTTATAGAACTAGGCGTTTTAGTACCCCCAATCTCCCATCATTTTACCCTAAGTTGTGATTTTGAATAATTATGCTTCTATAATACTCATTCCGTTTCTTTTTAGTGTAGTCACTTCACTTCAGGGAGAATCAAGTAGGAATTACAAAATTATGGCAGAGAAAGTGAAAAGGTGGAGTGATAGAGTTATAGCAGGTAAATAGACATGTACCCGTTGACCCGACCCGAGACCCGTTTTGCACTTGAAAGTAATGACCTAAAATAGAACCGAAACTTGGAATAATCCGACCCGTAGGGGTGTACATAAATATCTAATTCGATCGACCCGATTCGGGGTCCGATCGACCCGATCCAATAAATCGGATATCCAATTCAATTTTTTAATTTTCGGATATTTCTGATCGGATATCTGGAAAAATCGGATCGGATGCAGATCAAATATTTGAAATTTCGGATATCCGAAACATGAAGATTTTTTCATATACTTTCGGAAATCTGATACGAAATATTCGTTTTTTCAAGACCAGATATCCGAAATATCCCATGATCCCAAACTTATTTTATAAACTTTTCCTATGAAAAATTTAGTTTTTTAATTTTCGGATATCCGATTTTTTCGGATCGGGTTCGGATCACATTTCCCAATCCGCATTTTTGGATCGGATATTTGAAATGAACACACCGACCCGGAAGTAAATTTGACCCGAACCCACGACCCGATAATGATGACTGAAACCGACCCTACACAACACTAAAAGTTGTCATATTTGTTACTTTTTAAACAAATTTTTTTAAAAAAATTGTCATGAAATACTATATATGAGTTTGCCACTGGCGCCACTGCCCATTAATTGAATCAATTACTCTTATTAGTCTTATATGTATTTTATATATTTGCTAGATTAGAAAGCCGATTAACCCAATTCGCTGCGACCCGAAATTTCATGGACACGTACCCGACACAAACGCAAATCGAACACAAAGTTGATCCGACCCACAATGACCTAATTTGTACCCGACCCGTTTGCCACCTCTAGATAGAGCATAAAACTATTCTTGGGACTCCAACAATCGGTTTAAGCTTTTGGTTGAGTTGGTGGTTTGACATGATATGAGAGCCAGCATGAGAGGCTTGTGCTGCATCCACACTTCAAGACCAATAGGCTCTCGCGTAAGGAGGCGTGATAGAGTATAAAACTATTCTTGGACTCCAACCATCAGCTTAACCTTTTGGTTGAGTTGGTCCATTGATATGGAGAGAGAAACTGAAAAGTAGGTTAAAATATCAAAAAATGGATGACATGCATGGGTGGCAAAAGAGGATAAAGTAGATGAGACATGTTACCAACAATAGAAAAAGCAATAATGTGTAGATTAAAAAGAAACGAACCAAAAAAGAAAAGTGTGTAGATTAAAACGAAACGGAGGGAGTAATGAACGATTGTTGTTGAGGTTGGTGCCTCAAATCGGTGGTTAGTTAATAAGAAGATTCATAGTCCACAACCTGGTCTATATAGTGTTGTTTGTTACTATGTTGTTCTCACAAGTTTTTAAACTTGGTCTATTGACCGGTCTTTGTTGTGGTCCTTCTTCTAGAGCCTTTTTTTTTTTACTTCTATGACTCTTTTAAGAGAATTACATATCTAAACATCTGCTATTTATCGTTAATTTCTTATTTCCATGTAAACCCTAATTGTTTTATAGATTCTTAGTTCAATTAAGTTCAGTCCAAAAGAATATAGTCTAATTAATTAGACTAAGAATATCAAAAACTTTGTACGTGGAAACATCCAAGATCATGACTCGCTTTTCTTATAACCGCATCAACCACATAAATCTGAGAGGATTACTAGCATCCTCTGGTGTTCGCGCTATCAACACCCAATGTTCAATCATGTAAATTGGTGATTCTAATGGAGAACTAACAATTTTTATGAAGTGTTTAATATGTTGATTATACATTCATCTTATCAGAAGTATATATTTTTTTTTAAAGGAAAGAAAAACTAGGGGGAATCCAAGAGGAAGACCACCCAAAAGCATCCTTACGGATGATTACAGAAAAGGAAACATCAGGAGATTCACATCAATACAACAACGAATTTGTTAAAGACCACGATGAGCCATCCAATCCGCTGCATTGTTAGCCTCACGAACCACATGCTCCACTTGCACTTCCTTGAACTTCTTTAGCTCTTCTCCTACATCACTAATTAAATAGTTAATAGTCCAAGGAATTTTCCACAATTTTTTAATAGCTTGAATACCTGCAAGGTTATCACCTTCTATAAATTTTTTATCTATACCCAAAGAAATAGCACCCCTAATACCTTCTCGGAGGCCCCTTGCTTCAGCCACCAGAATAGAGAACAAAGGGTCAAGAGACTTAGCACCACAAAGACAAATCTCGCCTGCACTGTTTCTAATTACAAACCCACAAGAAGTATTGCCATTACTTAATTTAGAACCATCAAAAGTCAGCTTATAGAATCCAAGTGGAGGCGGAGTCCAGACTGCATTCATTCTCTGACTAAACTTTTGAGGATCTTTCTTAGTAGAATTTGGCTTATTCAACCAAGAGGAATCACTACTAATCAGATTCTTAATATACATTTTAATCATTTCACCAAGATTTCTCGGTGAATTAGAATCATCTCTAAAGATGATGTTATTCCTTGCAAACCAAACAAACCACCAGATGATAGCAAAAATTTCAATTTGAGAGGAACAACACTTATTCCTAAGGTCGAAAATGAAACCTTTAAAAGACGCCACTTCATTACTCCATTGAGGTAGAGGAATACTAATCTTAGTTATCAGAAGTGTATGGTATAGGGAGTCCTTCAACATGAGAATATTGGATAATAACACCTCTAATGATAATTAACATACTTTGTTGTATTTAAAGAACGAAATCTCTATTATATATGGCAACACATTACACATGGGGGACACCCAAAAATAGAAAAAGGAAAAATAAAAAATAAAATAGGGGAACAATTAACAACTTCATCCATATCCATACCCATTAAAAAGTGAGAAGTTTGTCTACTGTAGCTTAGTAACAGTGGACTTACTATTTTACCCCTACAACTTCCAATTACTCTTTTGCCCTGAAATTGCCTCATGCGTCGTGCCCTGAAGTTTCTCTTTCCTCCCGGTTTTCCTCTGAACCCTTCATCTTCATTCTTCATCCTCCTCATTCCTCCCCTCCCTAACCTAGATAATTCCCCTTCATTTTCAACCAGCGGCTCCTACTCTCCCCATTTCATTCTCACTTTCTCAATCTTCTCTTTTTCTCTCTCTCTCTTCTTTTTCGTTTTACTTAAGGCCCGACACAGGGCTCAAAATTTCTGAAAGTTTTGCCGATGAAGTTGAAGGTTTCAAATAATTTCATTTGAATTAGTTTGAATTTCATCTTAAAAAAAGGTGAAAATCTCGATTTTATTCATTCTAATGCTTGTTCTTTTTATTGATTGAATTTTTGATAATTACAGTGCATTATATTGGAACATTGTTGGATGGAACGAAGTTTGATTCCAATCGTGATAGAGGAACTCCATTCAAGTTCACTCTTGGCCAAGGTTTTTATGTTTCTCTTATGTTTTTTCTGCTTATAAATATGTGTGTTATATATAGCTTTCTGTTTTAAATGGGAATTGTCGAATTGAGAGGCGATTGATTAATTTTTATTTGCTGTTTTTTTTATTAGTTTCATTCATGAAATGCTACTACTGAATTCAATTTGTTAATTTAATAAAGTATGTTTGTGTTGAAATGGGAGTTGGAGGAGGAAGTGAAGCTTTTGAGGATTTTATCGCATACAAATATAGTTGTAAGTATTGTACTCTTTCAAGTTATGAATCTTTACTCTTAATTAGTATTTTAATTGGATTTCAGCACTTTGACTATTTGTTGATTGAGTTTCTGAATTTGTATTTTAATTATTGATTTACTAAAAGATTAGGAAAAGATATGATTGTTGTAATTTAGGACTATTATTATATCATATGACATGTTATTGTGATGTTATTCAATACTAAGATTAATAGAGACTCCATTCTAAGCTACTTATAACTTAATTCAAATAAAATATACCAGCTTAAATAGGATGCACTTCTGCTACTATAAGAAGACAAGGATACAACAAAATTCCTATTTGTTTATATACTAAATGGGATTTGGGAAAAGAAACGATCTAACATGTTTCTTTATAGACTTGCCACACAACAATTCAAGAGGTGGGAGCCATATTTTCATATTTGATTGTGTGCTTGTCTTTGATTGATTGCTTAGTTTTATATTTTCATACAATTTGTTAATAACGAAGAGGATTTGAGCATCATTTTTGATACTGATGTGGACTGGTGATTGTTTGATTGTTGGCTTTTGACATGTTCTTGTGCCATGAACTTGTTGATTTATGATATTTTCCTTTCCTAGATCTGTTGTTGTAGATTCTACTGCCCGCGAGTTCAATCGTAATATTTTGATTGCTCTCATTTCTGTTATAATCCTTGAGGAAGTAAGGTATTCTTGCTTGGATGTATATCAATAGCTATTTTTTGTTTATTCCTTGATCAATCAAAGAAATTCTAAATTAATCTGTTTTTCTTTATATTATCTATATTAGCATTCGGGGACAACTATTGTCACGACACGGTGTGGCTTTCCTATGGTCTCATTACATGTATTGAAAAGAATCTTGGTGAGTTGAAGACATAGCATTAAAAAAATATATGTAACTAAATAGCCTCTAAAAACTACATGTAACAAATGCTATGTAATTTGAAAAGCTATTCATCTGGTAATATTTTTTTTTTTGTTATAAGATTAAATTTTTTAGAGGCTATTTAGTACATAGCATTTGTTATATTCCTTCATCCTTCCTTTTTCTAGAGTTGTGGTAACTAGGTGTGTGGGATATTCATTAATTAACCTTATGCAGCTTTCTTGCCGCCTAACATAAGGTTTGCATATTTATTGTAGTTAGATAATGGAGTCTAGGAAACTATTTGGGAAATATAGTGGTGGAATTAAAAGGAGGCTTAGTGTGGATGTTTCCTTGATTGGTGATCCTAAGTCCTAAGGTTAGTCTGGTCCAGGCATCCAGCTAGTATCCCTATCCCTTTCTCATGAGTCATGCTTCTATTGGTTGTACTGATCATTAGTTTATGACTTATATATTCTTATTAATGTTGTTCTTTATTAAAGGTTGTTTACATGGATGAATCGAGCATTTGACTAGACCCTGCTTCAAGGATAATCTGTGGAATGTTGTGAAACAAACAAAACAAGACACCTATTACTCTTATAATTATTCTCTCTTTGTCTCTTTCATTCCATTTGAGGTTTTACCTATTTATTTCCCTTTTTTCGGGTTGTGCTGGAGTTTGGAAAAAGGCTAATGTTTTAAAATATTAGTAGGTCTACTTGGTCAGAGTATAAATGAATCATATCCAAAATTTCAATTTATTAAAGTCAAATAGAAAAAACAGTAACCATAAAAAGTACTAATGCAGATCAATCATATATGAGCTGTTAACTTCTTTATAATATAATAGTTACCATTGAATTTATAGAAAAATATATCATCGAATATTATAATATTACATAGCAAAATGTGTAAATACGTGTGTTTCTTTACGATCCTCAGAAGGTTCTTTGTTACTTTTTCATTCCATTGCTCGTTTAGGAAACCATGTCATACCATAATTCTGTTTTGAATTGAAGCTTTTCTGGGTGAATTTTGACCATTTTTGCCAAAATTCAATAATTCCTTCTCCCCAATGCATTTGTTTTCTCTCTTTGGAAAATTTCTCCCTGTTTTCCAGTTGTGTTAGCGTTAGCATACACAATATAGAAGTATTACAATTTGACAAATACTTGTTATGTGTATGTTTTCTTTCCATTTGCTAATTACTTGTTCAGTTATAAGTAGCTTTGATCTCCTCTTCTATTATAATTACTTGTTTAGTTATCCACTTGGTTGGTCTTTCTAATTAACAACTGATTGGTGGTGTTTGTAAGTATAATGTTGTTTCCTTTTCTTTAATGTTACTATTGTGATTGCACAGTTTATTGATTTTAGTATACTTAATTGTCTCTATGATGTTAACTTACTCTACAAATCCCACCTCCCTTCCTTTGTGTACATGTATAAGCATTCACAAGTGTCATGTTTGTTACAAGAAAATAGTTACCTGTCCACCTATTATATGCATTGTTTGCAATATGCCAGTGCAGAGATTTGTGCTTCTTTAGTTGCTACTTTGTTAGCAAAATGAAATCATTTTTTTGGGGTGATGTTTGACTTAAATGCCGGTGTTTCAAGGTCTGGAGGTGATGCAGGCAAGGCAATCAAGGTATGCAATCCCCAAAAGAAGCGGCCTTCATGGGATATTGACCTTGGTTATGTCGATGTGTAGGCATTTTAACTCTATTCTTGGTCTTTCCACTAGATTGTTTTCACTACGGTCATCTCTGATCCCCCTGCATTTCATCACCCATTGTTGCTTTTGTTGTCCCCTTAGTTCCCTTGAACATTATCCATTGCTAATTCAAGAAACGGGGTCAGTGGCAGGCTGGCTGGAGAACAATCACGTTATTGTGCAAATGCAGCCATAAGCTCAATCAAGATGTTTGTTTTCTCCTCTTGCGCTGCTCTATATAATAAATACAAGTTCTTAGGTACAATGAATTGTTCTTTCCCCCACCCACTCCAATTTTTCTTGTGTTTCGTTTCTCCGAGACTTCTTTAGGGTTTGAACTATGAGCTCGGGAAACCTGGTTGCATTCAGCAGTCTCTATAGCAAGTGGCATTATATACCATGCCAACTTCTAGGCTAAGAATAAAGATCATCCGAAACCTGAAATCTGATGGATATATGCATATATGATGATTGTATTGTGTTGTGTAGGTGAGGGACTTCAATATTGCAAAATGGGAAGAAGATGTTAGTTTCTATGCCGGTGTTGAGGGTAAGTGTTATTGACTTGCATGAACATTTTGGACCAGAATTGCATGGAAATATTAGTAATAAAAATTGGAATTTATAATGCAATTTGATGCATTTCTGTATGTTGAATGATCTGCATTTATGGTTGGGAGAATGTTGACAGTTTTGTTGTGGGGAAGCGTGGCTGATCGTTATGGGCGGAAACCTGTCATGATTTTGTTTCGTCAACTTTTGTATCCTATGCTTAGACTACATTACAGAATCCATGCAGGTAAAACATGGCTCAAAAAGGGGCTTGAATTGGCACAACACGAATATGCGAGGATATTAAATGAACTACAATTGTTTGAGGTTGTCAAGCCTCAAAAAATGTAAGTTACCATCTGTGTAGTCATAGAGGTAGTTATTTCAGGTTTATGTTATTTCATACATGTTGTATCTTCAATTAGAATTAAGCAAATATCGTAGATCTTATGGTTTCCCTTTGAATTTTTGGTTTATTACATACAGGTACTAGGAGAGATTGTTGCACCTCCTTCACCTTCTGCCTGGGAAAAACATGATCCAAGCCAGTGGCTTGCCTTTAAAGAAGAAGTATGCGGTCTCCAAGTTTCTAGTAGTAGCATGGTTAATGGACAGGGCTTTGGTTGATTGGTGGAATCAATCATGTAAATATCATCCTAGCATGGTAATTGATTAATTATAAATACAAGTATACCAAATTTTGGAATTAGTTTATAGCTATGTTACTTGGACTCTCTTCATTTTCTCTTAAGTAGCTGTATCGGATTCTAAACACTTCGACACTTTTTATTTTGGCCTACAGTAAATCGTTCTCATTCATTGTTTTTCTTCAAAGTTGATGCACTAAACTGGCCTCGATTGTGTGTATTTGCCTTAAAATTCAGGCACATGCCTGTAAAATTTCATAAAGATAAGAGAAAGAGGAGGGAGTAAGATATGGTCATAACTTAGACTATATTTAAGTGTACTTAAGAAAGAGATAAAAAAAACATTAATAAATCATTTCTTATAACTTGCGAAGTTAAAATATTGGTTGGAAAGAAGGGAAAAAGAAGGGCGAGAATTTTGAAATCTCAAAGCCATATAATTAAAGCGTGATACATAGAGAGAGTGGAAGAGAATGCAGGGGTGAAGATGAGAAATTGAGATAAGAGGGAGGAAGATTTGGAGAGCCTAAAGAGACTATTTTAGAGTGTAATTAAGAATGATATGAGAAAACAATTCTAAGAGATTTATAAATTGATAAATGAAGATTGCGCTGCAAGGACTCCATGTATATATGAGGGTTGAGACTTGAGCATCACTTTTCGAGTTTTATAGTGAAAAGACCTAGCTGTTACTTAGGGATCGTATGGTATTTCCTTTATGTCAAACTATATCTGATTGGCACAATTAGATACCTTATCTGCCATCACTAAACATATTGGAGGGTAATCTTTTCTATTATGTACGAGCTTGTACAAGGATGTGCTATTTGATTTATAATTTGTTTCTTCCTTGTTATCTAACAATTAGTTTAATTGTCGTCACTGCAGCTTTAAGAAGGAGACAATTCAAATCGATTAGGCCCGCACACCTTACTACGAAGCTGGAGAGACATTTCCACCCTTTAAATTGGATGACTGACATTTGTATTATGTTCATGCCTTTGAGAGTGCTTCTAGCTCAATGGATACAGGTGCAGCTTCCGCTGAGAATATAATGTGTTTAATCTTGTCAAGGCTTTTGGCTGAAGCATCTTCAAGGCCACCTGATGTAAAGTGCACCACTTGCAACATGATTAGGGATGATCTACGCTAAGATTTGTAGTCTAATGCATATATTTTGGAGGATCAAGGCTCTGTTCTTTTTGACCAAATTAATGAAAATTCAGTTCAGTTCATTTCAGTTCAGACAAATTTAGTTCAGTTCAATTAGTTTCCTCTCACAGTTCAGACAAATTAAGTTCACTTCAGTCTAAAAGAACAGAGCTTAAGACGCAATTCACATATGTAGCATTGACATTGTATTAATATGTATACATTGTGTCAAAAGCGTCCTTGACAATAGCTAACAAAGTTGGCTAACTCGGGAAAAATGTCACTTATTAATATTAGAATTGAAAATTCAAGTCCTTCACAATAGCTTATGCTGCATCAAATTGTTTGAGTTAATCTAAAAAATCTATGATTAAGATAATTAGACAATCGATTCATTAGTAAGATTTTTCTATCTTGGGGGACAGCGCGCGATGCGCGCCGGCCAACAACTAGTTTAAACAAAAAATGGGGGGAGGGAGAAGAAAAAGTTCCACATTTAAACTGAATAACAGTTTTTTGAAAAAACGAAATGCAAAGACACTTCGCACACATTGCGTGCATATAAGTGGAAGAGTTAGCATTTGTAACAGCTAACTGCTATTACAAAACTAGCATTAAAAAAGTGTTTGGTAAAGGTAGCTGTTGCAATTGTAAAAGTAAATATTAATATATACTTTTTTAGTTATAAAATTAACTACAACCATTTGATTGATTCGTTTAATGGTTAATTCGATATTTATTAATCAATTATATACATTAGTAAAGTGGAAGAGTTTGATTTATATAGAGATTACCGAGTAATAATCAACATTTAGGTTTTAAAATATTATCTGTATACTTATTATTTACTAATATGAAATTCAAGTTTTAGGCTATTTTCTCACAATGTAATTTAGAGCTAGACAACTCACATGCAAAGTCCCTCCCAATTAGATAGTAGTACCCTATATCTCATGGATTATTACTACTAATTTTTTTATTAAGGATATTACTTCTTAATTTTATTGTTGCAAGTCTGTAACAAGCCAAACTCAAGAAAATAAAGAGTGAAAGACAAAAAGTTCACTACTTATTTTTTTACAAACAGAGAGAACTAAGCTAAGAGTAAGACAAACTATGCTAGTAAAACAAATCAATTCTTGGCAGTTTTCAATTTTTTAGCATTGTACCGCTACTAGAGTTTGTGAAACATTAGAAGACCTAACGTTTCCCTACCGCTACCCAACCTCTACTCCTACCTTTACCCGCTACCCGCTACCTAAATCGCTACCTTACAAACACTCATTTTTTTTCTTAAATTACGTTTTGACTCTATCCAACCTCTACCCGCTACCTAAAACGCTAGTGTCAAACAGGGCCTTAGTAGCATTAATCATCCCGGTTTGGTGACTTCTAAGTCATTGTTTAATTTAATGCTAACACATGGAATGAATTAGCAATTATTTTGCTTCCCCTAATATCTTGGGTTTCTAATAATCTTGTCAAGGATAGCGTTAATCCGGATTACATTGTGTAAGTTGCAAGAAAAATAAGAAGAGAAACAGAATAACGGGTAATATTATTTTTATTCAAGTGTCAAGACATTCATGTGCTTGTTGCCACAATCAATTTAGATGCTCGAACTAATAATGCAATGAGAACGATATCTCAACTGGATAAACAAAATGGTAAAAAAAGGATAGAATCTTTGAGTAACATACATTGTATTAGGTCATACTTTTTTACGAGATTCATACAAACTGATGATTCCATTTCCCTTCTGCTGTATTTGCATCTACTCACAGATATTGTTACGGATTTCTTTGGGCTTTGGATATTGTTATTATTGGGCCCAAAACACAGACCAGGAAATAGGCGATTATAAAATAAGGATTTTTCTAACATATTATTTCGATCTTACATGATTATCTCGATCATAAGTATTTATTTCAAATCAACCAAACTAAAAAAAAATCTTATATGATTATCTCGATCTTAAGTATTTATCCTTATTTATTATTCTCAAATAGAATCTTCTTGTATTATATTTTTCTAAAATAAAATCTTGAAATTCTTAACCTATACCTGATAGTATAGGTTAGAAAAATCCTATAATATAATACTGGGAACGTTGCTTAGATAATCTAAGTCGAGCCTTGAGGAAAAATTTATAGTTTATGGGGAGTATATACTCCTCATTGTTTAGGCTAAGAAATAATGATTGACTAAGTAATAGGATAAAGAGGTGACTTTTGGCTTGTATTCATTGGACAAAGATTGTTAATCAATCAATCACATTATTGATCCTTTTAATTGTATCCTATTGGGTTGGTGGGCTTTGATCAAACCCGACTTTTTGGCTAATTTATTGGACCTCACCGAGACATTTCCTTGGAAGATAGAAGTATAGTAATATTTATGGTATTGACTATTGATGACATAGCTTTACATAACAAGTGATATACGTGTCTTGCTCTTTTCTAAGAGGAATGAATGACAATATTGTTAGTATGGGTGGTCACCCTCAGATTGCCAAAGAGTGTTATGTTAGTAATGCACGATAGCACTTTAACGTGTCATAGTCAATGAAGTAAGAGTTGGTTCCCAAATATGCATTGATTATGTCACAACCTCACAACAGCCCAACAGGGCCTAATAAACAAGAAGTACAAAGAACTTGTACATAAAAAGGATATGTATATACTCTAATATGTGGACTGATAGGCGATAGCTAATGCAATCAGTTCCATCTCATTTAAGATTTATGCTTTAACAAGACGAGACAACTCGCGAGCTATCCGAGATCGACTTGGTCAAAACTCGACTCGAGTAGGCTCGACTCGAACTCGAGCTCGGCTCGATGACTAACGAGTCGAGCTGAGCTAATACCTACTCGATAGGGCTGGCAATGGGTCGGGTTGGGTCAAGATCAGGTTGGGTTGGCGGGTTAATGGGTTGAGAACCCCTTGACCCAACCCGACCTGTTAACTTAAACGAGTTGGGAATTACAACCAACCCAACCATATGAGAAACGGGTCAACCTTCAGGTCGACCCATTTAACTTTTTTCGTGTTTTTTCCAGAAAAAAAAAATTAAACAACAAAGAGTATGTTACAATGCAACAATAGGCATCAACTTAGCATGAAACCATTACATAACCATATACTAGATATTGTTCAAAATCAACAAAATCAACCCAACTATTGTTCAAAATCAACACCATAATTACAACTCCATAATCAATTGTTCAACATAAACTGTAACAAGTTAGGATTTTAACTTTTCAACTTTTTATATGGGCTAGGTCAATTTTTTTTTAGCTGTGAAATGAGTCAGGGTTTTTAGGTTGTTTCCATAAATGGGTTAAACGGGCTAAAATCAGGTCGAAATTTTCAACCTGACCCAACCCATTTAATTAAACGGGTTGGGTCAGGTTGACCCATTTAATTAAACGGGTTGAAAATTTCGACCCAACCCATTATTAATGGGTTGGGTTCGGGTCGGGTTGGTGGGTTGGGTAATATTTGCCAGCTCTACTATTCGATCCGTAAAGCTCGCGAGAAACTCGAAAAAAAATTATATATAATACTTGTAATTTCAATAAATAATTCTCAAACTTTTTCAAAGAATTTTATCCATGAAATAAAATTTATACTAATGTAGAAAATATTTTTCATGGTGTACTTTAATCATAGTTTGTCTTTAGGTGAGGTTAACACATCGAGCTCAAGATTTTAACGAGCCTTAGCCTTGGCTCTGCTCGAAAGCTCATGAACAACCTGAAAATTTATTAAAAACGATGTTTCATGTAAAATATTAAATTTCCCATATTGGTTTTTGTAGTGTAAAACAATAGTTTTATTGAAATGTTACTACTTTAGCTATCCTTATTGTTTAATTTTAGTTGTCCCATATTGGATGGAAACAAAAGTTTAAGTTTGTGTTCTTTTATAAATGGAACAAAAACTATTTCTTGCATTTCTTCATTGGGTGAAAACCATTGTTTTCTACCAATGTTTGTTTCATAAAGTCCCACATTGGTTGGACAATGAAACACTAACTTTTTTTCTTTAATAAAAGGCTACTCCAAGTACCTAATTTAAGGCACATGGATTGACTCAAGTTTGAGTTAAGCCTTATTGCTTAATTTTAGTTGTCCCACATTGGTTGGGTAACAAAAGCTTAAGCTTGTTTTTTTATAAATGGAACTTCTACCAAACATTTGTCTCATAAAGTCCCACATTGGTTGGACAATGAAACACTAGTTTTTTCCCCTTTATAAAAGGCTACTCCAAGTACCTAACTTAAGGTACATAGATTGACTCAAGGTTGAGTTAAGCCTTGATTCGAGTTCGAGCTTGAGTTTGAGCTTGATTCGAGTTCGAGTTCGAGCTCGAGCTCGAGTTTAGGATTTCGAGTTCGAGTCGAGTTTGATTTTTTAAAGCTCGCGAGTTTTCGAGTCGAGTCGAGCTTGACTTCGAGTTTTAGAGTTCGAGTCGAGCTTAGCCAAACTCGAGCTCGACTCGCATCATTTACACCCCTAGTTTTAACATTGTTCTTATAGGTTATTTCAATTTTCAATATACTAGTAGAGTAGTAGTTGATACATTTTCGCTAATGGGGTGCATATAAATAGAGGAAATTAATTCAGTATGTGTTACCTTTGTCACATGTGATTTATTGGAAATTCTACTCCCTTCGTTTCTTTTTATATTTACTCACTTCACTTTGGGGGAAAACCAAGGAGGAAGTACAAAAGTATGAGTGAGAAACTGAAAAGGTGGAGAGAAAAACTGCAAAGTGAGAGAGAGAAACAAAAAAGTGGGTTAAAATATTAAAAAGTGAATAACATGGGTGGAAAAAGAGGAGAAAGTAGATGTGATATGTTACCAAAAATAGAAAAAGCAACAACGTGTAGATTAAAAAGAAACGGACTAAAAAGGAAAATGTGTAAATTAAAAAGAAACGGAGGGAGTATTCATTTGAAATTAAAGAGTAACTGCTAATTTTTTTGGAGAGCATATATAAATCCTTTTTCATACTAAATAAATAATCAAAACAATCTCATTTTCACTATCCATTATCATCTTATTTATTTTACATATTAGTTTTCAATCATGGTGCATGAAATTATTTCTTGGATCCACCATTGGTGAATGAGTTTAGTGGAACATAAGATAAAACATTAAGGTTCCATTTAGTTTGGAGGAAAATTGGAATACTAAGGTGGAAAAGAGTTTTCCATCATTTTGTAAACATTTTCCTTCAAAATTTGAAGGAAAACCATTTTCCTCCACTCTCTCATTCCCAACATCTCCATTTTCCCCTTCTTAACTTAATAGTTTTCCATCAAGTCAAACAAAGGAAAACTAATATTCATTTTTTATTTTTCAGCCGAAAATATTTTCCATGAAAACCATTTTTCATGAAAAATGTTTTTCGTCAAACCATCAGACCCTAAAGCTTACTTCATTTCAACTTATTTTAAGTTAATAGTTTTCCTTCAAAATTTGAAGGAAAACCATTTTCCTCCACTCTCTCATTCCCAACATCTCCATTTTCCCCTTCTTAACTTAATAGTTTTCCATCAAGTCAAACAAAGGAAAACTAATATTCATTTTTTATTTTTCAGCCGAAAATATTTTCCATGAAAAATGTTTTTCGTCAAACCATCAGACCCTAAAGCTTACTTCATTTCAACTTATTTTAAGTTCTTTTGAATTACTACAGACAAAATATGTTTTAATAAGTTCATACTAATTAATTATTATTTTTAGACAATTTACCACACAAATAAGATATTGTTAGACAAAATAAGTTCAGACAAATAAGCTAAGATAAATTAAGTCAAAATAAATAAATTCAGATAAAATCAATTGAAGTGAATAGAGCCTAAATGAAATAGAAGATCCTACTCTTTAGTATTTGGGAGTAACTGAAAACATGTACTCCCGATGTATGACATCACAAAATGTCTTGAACAGGCAACAATAAGGCCTGGTTTGTACTAGTGGAAATGGCCCAAGGACATAAAGGTTTTTGCACCCGTCCTAAACGGAAAGGGATTGAGAGTCCTCCTTATTGGGCTTCTAAAAATCATGTGAGATATTATGGCCCACATTACTCCTGAGGCTGTACTTTAGACAGTTTCCCAAAATAACTCTATTTCAATTTTCTTCACATCAAAAAATTCGCGAAATTTCCCCTTATCGACTTTCAATTGTAGCAATTCGCCTCCTATACTTTAGAAAATGCGAAATTAAACCCTAGTTAGATTTTTCAACGAAAATTTCATCGAGAAGTGATATCATAACCTAGGTTAAAATCTAGAATACTCAATAATTCTTTATACTCACTTATACCCAAATAAGTTATGTAATATTTAAACAATCTCTTAAGTTTGCTGACAATTAAGGATGATTCACGCTTGATTGTTAACATGTCTATTTTACTTCACCTCCAGAAAATTGCTAGTTACATACTTATATTTGTCTAGTGAAAATCTATTTTAATGGTTAAAGTGGGCCATATCATATGTTCTAGTGAGGAATTCACTGGGAAATATTATTGGGGATTAATTTCATATTTGATGAAAGTAATTGGGGAAAATTGGTAAACTTAAGTGTGTTTAGGTGGTTGATCACAATCGACTAAATTGAAGGGGCCAATACACTAATTTTGCCTTTTAAAAGTTTAATGTTATTTTAGAGATGCCCAATAAGTGACTCAGTGAGGCTCATTTTAGAATCACTAACTAGTTTTTTTTGCCCGGGCGATGCCTCGGGTCAGTTACAATAAACTATACTCCCTCCGTTTCTTTTTAATCTACACACTTTCCTTTTTGGTCCGTTTTTTTAATCTACACACTGTTGCTTTTTCTATTTTTGGTAACATGTCACATCTACTTTCTCCTTTTTTTTCCACCCATGTCATCCACTTTTTAATATTTTAACCCACTTTTTAATTTCTCTCTTACTTTTCAATTTCTCTCTCCACCTTTTCACTTTATCTCTCATACTTTTGCACTTTCTCCTTGGTTCTCCCCCAAAGTGAAGTGAGTAAATTAAAATGAAACGGAGGGAGTATGTTATTATTTTTAAATTTTATAATTTATTTTGCTACTTTTCGTATTTTTTGTCCATTAAGAAATTGAAAAATTCACGTCACAACGTGATAAGTAAAGAAAAATTGAAAGGTTTGAGTTTGAAAACAATACCTTAAAGGAATTGTGGTAAGAGAATATGATATCAATATTCTCTTGTAAGTTACTTACGTAATAAGAGTATTAGAGATGTATATACTTGTTCAACTCTTTTTAGTTAAGTATAATTATTACAAGACTTTATCATATTTTATTTGAAACATTAGACAACAAATGCATAGTGTATTGATGGTTAAGCTCTAACTTTTCATTTCAAAGGTCACGTGTTCGATATCTTGCACTTACACATTTCTTTTTTTAAAGTGAGCAGTACACATCGACATAAAGCATTTGCATTAGAAAGTTGAGGAGAGTGCCACGTGGCACATAGGCTTTCTTTCGCACGCCTTTTAATATTTTTGTATAGATGTTGTAATGCGATTATTGTATTATTAATACATCAATGGAGTAAGTAATAACTAATAGCCATCAAAATAAGTTACTATAAGTCTATAACGCATATAAGAGGTTGCTCATAATGACACACTGACAAAATGTGAGATTAAGCAGCAAAAGAACACCAGTGTTTATGCCATCACAACTCACTTCTTGAGTTCAAGCCTTAGAACTAAATCATCTTATTGAGAGAGAAAAGTTCTCTGGAATTATTACAAGATGTAAAAAATGTAAGAATGAAAGATAAAACTATTAAAAATACCACAAAGAAGACTTTTATACTGAAGTCTTAGTACAATAGGTTAGATAGAAAAAAGAAAAAGAAATAATAGAAAATGTAATTATCTGAAGTAGTAAACTATGCTGACATGGCATGAGTTGTTAGGAGCTGGACCAAGTGTGCTGCAACTGTATTATGTAGGGATCGATCATCGGTCCGTCCAACACCCCCCCCTCAAACTTGGTTGTGGATGAAACAAGCCAAGTGTGGATAATAAATCTATAAACTGAGCAGAGGGAAGAACCTTGGTCAGAACATCAGCGAGTTGAGAACTAGTAGGTAAGTATGTAAGTTGATGAAGGCCCTCAAGAACTTTTTCTCTAGTAAAATGGCAATCTATGTCAAGGTGCTTTGTACATTCATGAAAAACAGGGTTTTTGGCTATACGGATGGCTGATTGGTTATCGCAGTGAAGGGTTACAGGTTTGAAGTTAGTAAAATCAAGTTCATTTAATAGTTGAACCACCCAGGTGACCTCAGCAGCAGCACTGGCCATAGCCCTATATTCAGACTTTGACGAAGATCTTGACACAATAGGCTGTTTCTTTGATTTCCAACAAATAGGTGAAGCACCCAATTGTAGTACATAGCCTGTAATAGACTTTCTGGTATCCATACAAGCAGCCCAGTCAGAATCTGAGAAGGCTTGCAAAGTAAGCTGGTCAGTTGCCTTCAATAAAATGCCTTGACCCAATGTCCCAGCAACATATCTCAAAGTATGATGTAATGTAGAGAAGTGAGTACTTCTTGGAGACTGCATGAACTGACTAAGTGTCTGAACTGTAATGGCTAAGTCAGGTCTGGTGTTGGTCAATAAATTTAATTTGCCAACCAAAATTCTATAATGGATAGGATCAATGAGTAAAGTCCCTTCTTCAGCTTGAAGCTTTAAGTTCACGGGAAGTGGAGTAACAACATGTTTAGAAACATCTAAACCAGAAGCTTCCAATAACTCTTTAGTGAACTTAGTTTGAGTAAGAACAACTCCTTGAGGTAAATAAGAGACTTCAATCCCAAGAAAATAATTCAACTTGCCCAAATCTTTGATGCTAAAAACATTATGAAGATGAGATTTTAACTGAGTAATTGTAGTGGGATCATTTCCAGTTAGAATTATGTCATCCACATAAATGGCAGAAATAGTGATGTGAGAACCATCTCTTTTAATGAAAAGAGAGTAATCACTTTTGCATTGAACAAAGTGTTACTGTAGAAGTTCAGAATGCAACTTAGCAAACCATTGCCTAGATGCCTGCTTTAGGCCATATAAAGATTTTCTCAACTTGCAAACTTTACCCTTAGGAGCATTCAACCCTTGAGGAACATGTATATAAACTTCTTCATGGAGATCTCCATGAAGAAATGCATTGTTAATGTCAAGTTGAAACAAAGGCCAGTTAGAAGAAGCAGCTGAAGCAATGACTGTTCTAACAGTAGCCATTTTTACAACTGGGGAAAAAGTTTCATCATAATCTATCCCCTGTTTTTGGTTGTATCCCTTGGCAACTAAACGAGCCTTGTACCTTTCCAAGGACCCATCTGACTTCAATTTCACCTTGTAGACCCACTTTGACCCAATTTGTTTTGTTAACCTTAGATAAGTCAACAATGTCCCAAGTTTGATTGGTAGCTAAAGCATCAAGTTCCAATTCTATAGCTTTAACCCAATCTGGATTTTGGGAAGCATCATCATAACAAGAAGGTTCAACATGAGTGGAAACCTGAGGTAAGAAAGCTTTGGAAGAAGTATCAAGAGAATCAAAACAAACAAGATTGCACCAATGGGAAGGTGGGTGGCATGGACAAGCATAATGACAGACATAGTCATTAAGCCATGTAGGAGGATGCCTGGGTCTGGCAGAAGGTCTAATAAGTGGTTGAGAGGGAAGAGAGAGAGAGAGGTTATGTAAGGAAGAGTTAGAAGGTGAAGGAATAATAGAGGGAGAAGAAGAAATAGGAGTAGAAGGTGAAGGAGAAGGTGGAGAAGGAGCGAATAAGGAATCAACAGAAGTAAGAGAAGGTGATGATGGTGTGAATGTGGGATTAGATAGAGGAGGAGGATAGTCATCATAATATGGTGTGAAAGGATCAACAAAAATGTGATCTTAATTAGTTTTAGGAAGAAAAAATTGAAAAGGAGAGGAAGTATTATTTGTGGTGGTAGAAATGTGAAAAGGAAAATGTGTTTCATGGAAGATAATGTCCCTACTGACAGTTATAGAAAAATCATTGAGATGTAAAACTTTGTAGCCTTTTTGTGTAGTAGAGTAACCAATGAAAGCGCAAGGATCCGCCTTAGGATCAAATTTAGTTCTATTTACTTTAGAAGTAGAAACAAAACAAAGACAGCCAAATGCTCTAAGATGAGTGAGATTAGATTTGTGTTTATGAAGAATTTCATAAGGAGAAAGATGATGTAGGACAGGAAGGGGCATCCGATTGATCAAATAAGCTGCACATATCATAAATTCACCCCAATATCTTACAGGAAGTTTGGATTGAAAACACAAAGCCCTGGCAGTTTCGAGTAAATGTCTGTGTTTTCTTTCCACCACTCCATTCTGCTGTGGAGTGTGGCTGCAACTGGTTTGATGCTCAATACCCTTAGATTTGTAGAATTGAGTGATGTGACCCTCACATAATTCTTTAGCATTATTAGATCTAATGCATTTAACAACACAATCAAATTGCTTTTCAGCATACACAACAAAATCTTCAAGGATCTTCACTGAATCAGATTTGAATTTTAGTAAATTGCCCAAGTAGTTCTACTGTAATCATCAACTATTGTTAAGAACATAGAATATCCTCCATATGTTTATGGGCCCCAGATGTCAACATGAAGCATTTGTAAAGGATAGGATGTTTTAATGCTACTAGTAGGGAATGATAACCTACTTTGCTTGGCCATAGGGCATATTTGGCAAATATCATCAGACAAGTTTTGACAAGCAATATATGGAAGAGCATGTTTTATTTGAGAAAAAGGGACATGACCCAATCTTAGATGCCAAAGCTTGACATCTGAACTCACAGATTATGTTTGGTGAACTACATTGCTATTTACAGTAGTCACAACATGATTATTAAGGTTTTGACTAGAAGTGATAGCACCTGAATCAGCAGCTTTCAAGCACTTTTCAGCACTGTAAAGACCCCCCTTGAAGCTTACCAAGAACTGTGGTCTTGTTCAAGGAAGGATCCTGTATTAAACAAGTATCAGTTGTGAAGGATATATGACATTGTAAGTCATGGCTTAATTTGTGAATAGAAATAAGGTCAAATTGGAATTCAGGGACATAAAGGACATCAAGCAAGGTTATAGTAGGTGAAAGCTTGACTGTACCTATGTGAGTGGTTAAGATTTTTCTACTATCCGGGACTGTAATTGTGTTATCAGGACATGTGAGAGGCTTAAATGTCTCAAACATGCTCATAGTGTGACATATGTGGTATGTACACTAGTAGAATAAATGCTTATTGCTGCGGTCATTAAGTGGCCTATTGCGGCGGTTTTGACCACGCAGCAATTAACCGCGCAGCAATAGATAATTAAACTGTTGCTGCGTTTTAAAACCGCAGCAATATTACAACATATTGCTGCGGTTTCTGGGAAAAACAGCAGCAATATGCCTATTTTTTATTATAAAAATAAAGTATATTGCTGCGGTTTCTACGAAAAACCGCAACAATATGATGTACTTAATAATAAAAAAAATAGGCATATTGCTGCGGTTCCTAGCGAAAACCGCAGCAATATGTAATAGTACGGGTTTTATTTTTTTTTTTTTTTTTTTTTTGCATTTTGTCATCAAATTTGAAATATAAAAATGCTGAAAAAAATAAAACACAACAAATTCAAATTAATGATAAACAAAAACTGACTTCAAGATGAACACAAGTACACAACTAAAGGTCTAAAGCAACACAATGTATGAAAAAACAAAAAATATATTACAAAAAATAAGAAACTGAAAATCAAAAAAAATCCTAAAACAAAAATCTACAAACATATGTAAAAAACGAAAAAGAAAGAAAACGAAAAAAAAAAAAGAAAACGAAAAACAGAAAGGAAAAAAAAAAAGAAAAAATAGATCTGAACTCCGTTAATTCGCATCGGTCATCTGCGGATTCAACGAAGAACCGGATTCGAAGTGAAAATCCACCAGATCTGAACGATTCATCCTTGCCAACCGAAGAAGAAAACGAGGAACGATTCATCCTTGCCAACCGAAGAAGAAAACGAGGAACGATTCTACTACCGGATTCGAAGTGAAAATCGAAGACAAAGAACGATTCTACTACCGGATTCTCGCTGAAAATCGAAGACGAAGAACGAACGAACGAGGGAGGAAGCGCCGCCGGTGGATTTGTTGCGACGAGGAGGAGGAAGACTGATGGCGTGAGGGAGGGAGGAAGTGCCGGTGGGTGAGGAGGGAGGAAACGCTGGTTAGGGACGAAGGATGACGACGAAATCAGAGTGTAGGTGAACGACCGACGAAGGATGACGAAAGGCCGACGAAGGAGAAGGGGTGAAGTGAGAATTGGGAGGGGGGGTGAAGTGAGAGAATCGGTGGGAGGGGTGAGGGTGAAGTGAGAGAATCGGTGGGAGGTGAGGGTGAAGTGAGAGAGAATCAGTGAGAGTTATGAGGGGAGTTAGAGAAAATGGCGCCCTATTGCTCAATTATAACAAAACCCTAATAACCCTATTGCTGCGGTTTCTGTCAGAAACCGCAGCAATATCTGCGCCAGATCTGGTCAAAAATATTCCACTTTTTTCAAAAAATATCCGTTGGAAATATATTGCTGTGGTTTCTGACAGAAACCGCAGCAATATCTGCGCCAGATCTGGTAAAAAATATTCCACTTTTTTCAAAAAATATCCGTTGGAAATATATTGCTGCGGTTTGCTGTAGAAAACGCAGCAATATGGTTGGTCAAATGGTCAACTATTTGCTAAAAAAACCGCAGCAATATGGTTATTTTATATTTTACCTTTTCTTTTGTCGTGATATATTGCTGCGTATGGGTAAAACCGCAGCAATACCACCGCAGCAATAAGCATTTATTCTACTAGTGATAGCACCACTATCAAGTATCCAACCAAGTGTAAATTGACTGAATAAACAGAAATTACCTGCAAAACAAGTTCCTCTGTGTTTAGACTCCTCTTGAGACTCATCATTGTTTGTGGTGTTCAACAAATGCAGTAATTTGTTGTACTGTTCCTTAGTAAAAGAAGCAAGTGATACTTTCATGTGTTGAGATCATCTTGCTCTTCATTCGAACAAAGCATGAGCAAATCTCTTATGAGTAGGATATCCAATGATTTTCCAGCATCTATCAATAGTGTGCCCTGACATTTTGCAGTGATCACAGAAGAGAGTGGAAGGTTTTCTGAAAGGTTGTTGTTTCTTGTCAGAAGGAAACGAATTTTTGTAACTCTGGTTGAAAGAATTAGATGAATTTGAGCTTGTCCATGGCTTAGTGGATTTATTATCATAAAATCTCCTCCTATCCGTAGCAAAAGCCTGTGGATCATTGTGATGAGTGTTTAAATCACTCAATTGCCTGCGTTTCTGTTCTTGCAATAGCATTTTGTATGCCTGTGAGAGTGTAGGCAAGGGTTGCATCATAAGCATTGCACTTCTTGTAGGCTGGTATCCATCCTTCAACTTCATCAGAAATTGCATAAGCCTTAAGTTCAGTTGTATCTTCAGAAATTTACTTGTAAGATTAAAAGTACATCCAGTGCATTCACAAACTGGTATAGGATCAACATCATCAAGTTCATCCCAGATCACCTTAATCTTGGCAAAAAATTCTGCTACACTCTCATTTTCTTGATGAATTGAACTTAATTCTTCTTGAAGAGCATACAATTGAGTTGAGGAAACCTGGCCATATCTTTCTTCTAAGTCTCTCCACATTTCCTTGGCAGCCTTGTAAAAGAACACACTCTTCTTTGTAATTGGACCTAAAACTCCTAAAATCCATCCAATTACTAGGTCATTGCACATGATCCATGCCTTATAGTTTTTTCATTCACTGGAGGTTTGGCTAAGGGTCCATCTATAAAACTCATTTTATTCTTGGTTGATAAACCTAGAATCATTGACCTCTTCCAAGAAGTGTAACCTTCTCCATCAAAAACTTCAGAGATAAATTTGTAATTATTGTTATCAGCAGGATGTATGTAGTAGACCGTATTAGGATCTTGTGTAGGTTCTCTTCCAGAATTAGTACTAGAACCTCCATTTTCACATTGTTCACTCATTTTTCCAAAAAATCAATCAAAGAAACTCTCAACAATAATCGATTGAACTCTTATCAACTAAATCAGAAAATTCAATCAAGATTTTCAATGAAAACACTTCAACTTCAATCAACAACCTCAGATTCACCACAAAATTGAGAATCAAAATTCAACTACAGTCAACAACCTCAGATTCTCCTCAGAATTGAAAATCAAAATTCAACTACAGTCAACAACTTTAAATTCACTTCAGAATTGAAGATCAAAACAAAAATTTCAAGAAAAGAAAGATATATAAGACAAACCAGATGAGAATCAGATGAACGATGAGAAGTGTTAGTGAATTTTGTCGCGGAATTTTGTTCGCACTATCTCCATAATCTTTGTTTGCTCTGATACCATGACAAAATGTGAGATTAAGCAGCAAAAGAACACCAATGTTTATGCCATCACAACTCACTTCTTGAGTTCAGGCCTTAGAACTAAATCATCTTATTGAGAGAGAAAAGTTCTCTGGAATTATTACAAGATGTAAAAATTCTAAGAATGAAAGATAAAACTACAAAATACTACAAAGAAGACTTTTATACTGAAGTCTTAGTACAATACGTCAGATAGAAAAAAGAAAAAGAAATAATAGAAAATGTAATTATCTGAAGTAGCAAACTATGCTGACATGGCATGAGTTGTTGGGAGCTGGACCAAGTGTACTGCAACTGTATTATGTAGGGATGGATCATCAGTCTGTCCAACACACACCATTATTTAAGCGTGTTACGATGCCTCACACTAAAAAAAGGCTTTCTTTTATTAAATTCATAGAGACTAGCTAGAGATAATTAAATACTATGATAAATGATAACAAGGGCTAAAAACTAAGGTACATCTCATATTTATGGACATACCTTTCTCGGCCTTTTGGCTAAAGATCAAGTGTAGTATGACTAGTATCTAATGTTTATGGACTATCATGTTATCACACACGATCACTAGCTGACAACCTCTTTTCTTTTACGGCCCTCAAATAACTAGTTTCTTTCCCTATTTTATTATTTTCTAAATACTAGCTAGATAAGTTTATGTTCATAAAAATGTTACCTCCATCTCTACTGGATACCTTTTCTACTCATATATTGAAAATTAAATCACCCCTCATGCATGAGAATTGAGAAGTTGAAATCAATGTTTTTTTCATGCTTGGTAGTCTACTACAAACTACAAAGTCGTTTATTATATTGATCACAAATTTGTGGGTGTAATTAGGAATGTGCACAGATCCAAAATCGGATGGGAATCAGAATCACAGATTTTTCAGGACCGGGACCGGGACCGGACCAGTCCAGACATGTCCGGTCCGATCCGGTCCGGCTCTGGTTTTGGACCGGATTTTGTGATTTTTGCAAATTGTCGTTTTTTTAATAGTTGTTTTTTTGTTCTCTTATATAATCTTATTCTTCATTTGAATACTAATTCATGAACTATTCTAACCTTTTTTCATGGTACTTTCATATTAATATTAATTTTAATATAATCTCATAATTTTAATATAAGTTGGTTGAAAGTTTAATGAAATTTTGTATATATAAAAAAAAACATTTTTTAAACTAATCGGTTTTTCCGGTCCGTACTGAAAAAATCCGGTTTTAGACCGGACCGGAAAATCGGATTCCAAACTGGTCCGGTCTCGGTCCGGTTCTCGTTTTTTCGCCGAACCAGTCCGAAATTGCACTCCCCTAGGTGTAACTGTTAGGATTTTTTTTGTTCCAAACTACCTTTAACTTTCATGTTTTTGCGAGAAACTACCTTATAAAAACATTGTTGTCTCAAACTACCTTACTTTTACTATTTTTTTGTTGTGACTACCTTATGCCGGTTTCCGGCGTTGACTTTTTTCCGATTTTTTAGTGTCATGTTATATCACTTGACCTCTTCAAACCCTTTTTTAATTTTTCCCACCCTAATTTCCCCATTTCCCTGTGTGCGTGTGCTCTCTTTCTCATATCTATATGACACTTTGTACCACCAATCCACCATTAAATTCCTCTTCTATTTTAACTAAAATTGAAACAATCACCCTCATCAATTTCCACAATGGTAATTTTGTTTTCCTACAATTTTGAACTGAAAAAGCAAAAGTCAATGCCGGAAACCGGCATAAGGTAACTGTCAACAACAAAATGGTAAAAGTAAGGTAGTTTGGGACAACAATTTTTTTATAAGGTAGTTTCTCGCAAAAACTTTTGTTAAAGGTAGTTTGGGACACAAAATCCTAAATGTTAATATGTTATACCATGATTTATATAGTGTAACAACCCACAAACTACCGCTTCTTTTGTAAAAGAACTTAAATGACATAAAATAAATGGAGAATGACATAAGATTCATGTCATTATTTGTATAGTTTATGTCATTCTTGATGAAGTCTATGTCATTATGTATGTTATACAATAAGTTATAGTGTAACATGTTACACTCAAGACGCACTCGTATATTGATTCAGATCAATATAGATTCGCGATAAATATCAATTATATTCTTCATCTACAACACGAGTTAAATCAGTCATTTGAAATCAACTCCAAAATTATTAATAAATGATCAATAAATCCCTCATAATAGGTTTTACTAACTTACTTGGCAACTCAAGACACTTTACTTTGATCATAATCAATCAATGACAAATTATTGTCAATAGGCCGTTAATAATGATTACTGAAGATAGTAGCTACTAGCTAGGTTTCAAGTTCAAATTTCTATCTTGGACTTGGACTAACCAATTGAAAAAAAAGTCAAGCAATAAGGATAAGAACATCCCTCCTTGCAGAAATGCCATATAGGTGAAGTCAACGGTGATGCCAAGAGAAAGAAAAAGTAAAATCAACGATAATTTAACTCGGAATATTACAAATCTGATAGATTAACAATCCAAATACAAATCAGTAGCTAGTAGCTAGTAGCCTAGTACTAGTACTACACGCTCACACCATGCATGACCATTGATCAGTTTACATTCTGCGCCTAGCTTGGCCCAAGGAACTCATCAATCATCATTGAGCAATAGCATGGCATTTTATTCACATCATTACATGCATTATGATATGCGTACTAAGTAACTGAGACCTTATTTCTTTTACAAATACATGAAAATGTAGTAAATGAGTCAACTTCCTTAATTATCTCACACACATTACACATATTAAGCTTGGCATATATTATTTCCGTCCATATTTAGTTGTCATGTTACTAGTTTAAATATTATTGATATGATGAATTGAAAAATTAAGGAAGAGATGTATTTCAATAATGTTGCTACTTGCATTCGTAGTAGCACTTGCAAGCACTTCCCCTCCAGCTCCAACGACAAGCCCCATATTGGTTTTTCCTGTTCTCACTCCTGCAGTGGGTAGAGCAATTGTCATCGCTAATACATACCCCAGAGAAAGATGTGCTCGCCCTCTTGCATTGTTTACCCTCCACTGCCAATATTTCTGTATTTATGGTAAAACAGTTAATAAAAACATAGTGATCATATAAAAAAAGATGATAGAGAAGTAAGAATATAATCTATGAAACTAGGAAGCTAAGATATTTATGATAAGTTGATAACTAAGTTGGATGATGATTTTTAGTTGTTTCTCAATAATGCTCTTTGTAAGATATATATAGCCACATGATCATGTATTCATGTCAACGTTTGATTGAAAAAGAAACGAGGTACGTACACCTAAAAGTATGTACGTTTTCCAATTAATATGGCAATATTGTGTGAGGAATTCATGGATCCATATTTTTAAATCTCTCCAATATTCTTATTTTACAAATTATCTTATGAAATCGTCTGTTGGAGTCAAATCATTCTATGCGTCATAAATTGAATTGAGAGTATTAATTTAAGCTACGAAGTTTAGGTAAAAAATCTTAGTATTAAACTTTCTTTTAAAAAATGCTACTCAAAAGATTAAGAAAAAAAATCTAAGTAGTGGGTTCAATAGTATTTGTTCAAGCTATCTGCCAAGAGACTAGTTGCTCTTATTATTATTATGCTAGTCTACAACATGCACGCATGTGTGATGTGTGCGTAAGAGGAGCTTGAAAAATGTAGCTCTTATTATTATGTTAGTTTACAACATGCTCGCATATGTGATGTGTACCTAATAGGAGCCTATAAAAGTGTACTTGTATTGTTATGTATAATGATGTATTATGTATGCATGATGCATCCTTATTGAAAAGGATTTTTTAACTACTGATAATATAAACTTTGCTCGTTCTGCCATGATAATACAAACTTTTGATTATTTTTTAATAATACAAACTTTACCTCAAAATTCTTCCAAAGAGGTCAAGTTGACTTAGGTAAAACAAGTAAAAAAAAAATTACAAAATGATCTTTCTTCTTTGTCCTTCCTCTCCCAACCCCCACCCACCCGAACCACCTCGCCTAGTTACCTCCTACAACAAGTTAAAAACCGGTATTGTCCTCTTTGGAGGAATTTTGATCAAAAGTTTGTATTATTAAAAAATAATCAAAAGTTTGTATTATTGCGAGAAAACGGGCAAAAATTTGTATTATTCTTGTTAAAAAATCCTATTGAAAATGAAGATAAAGCTAGCCGTATACAAACTACGAAGAAGATTCCCTACGAACAATTTCCTCAATATATACGATGTAAAAAAATCCTACTAGTTAATGTGTTATTCTATTCACAAAATGATTTTCTCTGTTCATTCTTCCAGCTTTACTATACTAAACAAACTTTATACTTCTATAATCTTAACTGTTGTAGCTGAACTAATCTGTCATTTAGTAAGCATCACTAATAAGTTTCGCAACTTTGAAAAAAGATGGTAAATATTAAAAGACTCACCAGGATTGGCAACAACTAAGAATATGACAAGGATTGCAAGAAAGTTGATAAGGGAACGAGGTCTAGCCATGTTTTCTTCTTTTTTTAGGGCTAATGTAGGTGTGTATGTGTAATTAGTGCAACTATTAGGCTAGTTAGTGGTGCTGGAAAGACGAAGAGGGGAACCGGTATTTATAGCCACTGTAGTCCACAAATGCCATGGATGGTCAACAAAACTATACGTACATGAATAATCAACAATAGAAGAAATTGTTATAAAAAAGAGCATATATTGTATTTTATTCTATTCTATTGGCAAAAACAAAGGAGTACCATGTGAGCTGATTTCGTCTTAGTCAACTTATGTAGAAGAGAGATAATTATTGACTTGTATTAGTTAACTTAACAATCATGGTAGTATTAAACAATCATGGGAACTTAAATAAATAGAACATAGAAAGAGTAGCTCTGCCGAGAAATTGGAAGTTTATATAGTAAAGGAAGTTTTTACTTGCAGATGTGGGGCAAGCCTTAGGAAGATGGAAACCGACAAATACAACTATAACTATATATAACTAATATAGTGTATTCTTAGTATGCATGGCATATCATACACTCAAAATTATATGGGATATTATCTCGGATAAGCTCGACATATAAGAACTTTTTTCCCAAATAACCCTCACATTTTTTTTTCCCCAGAGAACCCTAAACTTGTATTTTGTCATTAAACTTAACGGGATATCTAACAGTGTTAACTATTTTGACATTTATAATGAAAAATCGAATTTTTTTTAAAAAAAAAAAAAACAAAAACATTGATGTTCTTCATCCTCTTTCTTTTGTTCTTCATCAATCATGTCTTCATCTCCCCCTCTCTCTCCAAATCCAGATAAAGTTCAGCTCAGCCTTCTCGCCACTAACAACTTATCAACTTATCAACCATTCAAACCCCAAAACCACGAAATCAACCATTGTTAATAATCCTCCATAATTATAACCTTGTTCATATTCTCTCTCCTCTCTCACAAAACTCAAAAACCCAGAAAAGAAAAACCTAGAAAAAACAACCACACAGAAGTCAAAATCATGTCTTCTCCTCAGCAAAATCAAAACCCAACAAACCCAGAAACTCAAATTCAATCATACCCAGAAATGCCCCCAATTTAATCAAAACCACCAGTTACTGGAGAAACAACGGAGCAAGGTTCCGGCGAGGACGGTAGCATAATGCGCAGAAGAAGGCGGCAGAGGCGCGGTGGTGGCAGAAGCATTCTTTGCACTCGTCTCTCCTCTATCTCACAATTGGGCCGAATTTAGTGTGGTGCGCGAGAACAACACGCAACAGCAACCAGAGAGGATGAAGATAAGACAACACACACCAAGAAATAGGAGAACTGAGCGAGCAAGAAAGAAAAAATACCAGACCAGAAGAACAATCAAGTAGACAGACATCGAGCAAGAAAAATGTGATTTTGGGTTCGAATCTTCTACTGATTTTGGGTTGTTCGAATTTGGGGCTTTTTGTGTTCGAATTGCTGTTTAGGGTTCGAATTGGGGATGTTTAGGGTTTGAATTTGCCCAGTTTAGGGTTCAAATTGAGGCCGCTGGGTTTGAATTCTCTTGGGGTTCGAATTCTCCAAAGAAGAATTTTCCAAATATAGTGGTATTGGTGATGGTGTTGATGGTAGTGTGAAGATAAAGAACAAGAGAGGGAAGAAGATGAAGAACAAGAGAGGGAAGAAGATGAAGAGCAAGAGAGGCCAATTAATCTGGGTTTAATTAAAAAAAAGTTAACACCGTTAGATATCCCGTTAAGTTTAATGACAAAATACAAGTTTAGGGTTATTTAGGAAATAAAAATATGTCAGGGTTATTTGGGAAAAGGCCTATATGTTAGGTTTATCTGAGATAATATCCCAAATTATTTTTATAATGGTCATTTAGAGCCCTTCAAAATAAGCTAATGAGAACATCATCTTTGTCCCTCTCTTAATATTGTGCAACACTGGTATATAAAAAATTGTACAGGAGAATAGCAGGAGTATAAATTGATCATACTTATATATTATTATGTATATATTTAAGTTGTTAATAAAGCACAATATAATAAAGAAAAAAAATCACAAGATTAATCCTATTTATGATCGATTTGCTCATAGTAATTTTAATTCTATCTATACGGACTATATATTCTATAAAAATCTCAACTATATTATATAGATTATATTGTATGGATTATCTTATAAGATTTCCAACTATATGGTTATCTTTTCAAAATGATTCACTAAACTCAAAGTTCAATATTTTGAAGGTTAATGATGTTTATCAGACTCTTTTTGAGCATGCAAAGGAAGAAGACAAGAGGGGGAATTAAGAGAAAAAGGTTGGAAAAAAAAATTAACCATTTAAACAAGACATTGGCCATCTAGGATCGTTTTGAGCAACCCCATAATTTCGATTATTCTAGAATAAATAATTATTGAAGGGAGAATGGCCACGTCCACTAGCTTTTATTATTAACTAAACAAAATATTAGCAGCAATGCAATTACATCGTCCAATAACATACTTGGTCAACCCCCACCAATACACTCATTTTTTTTTATTATCCATATGAGCCACGAATGCAGTACAAAGTACAAAGAAGGGGATGGGGGATTCGAACCTGTGACCTATTGTTCACAGCACCTCAATCTTAACCACTAAGTCAAGACATCCTTGATACCAATACACTCATTTAAAAGAACTCGAGAAGGTTAAGGTAAGTCATAGTATGAGCTAGCTAGATTAGCCTCCTTACAAAAAACATAGACAAACTTAAGTAAAAAACATGTTTATGAATCTCTATAACAATTAATTGCCTAAGTAAGAGCCATCGTCATCTTTCTTACTATCAAATTAATCACTTGTAGGCACATTCCACCATTGTATCACTGTTGGGATTATTAGGGGGAAGAGAGCCATGTTTTGGATTTATTATGTGACCTTTTCTTATACAATATTCGTTTCTCATAAACGACCAAAAAATTATTTTCAGTAATGTTAATATTATTTAAGATTTTCGAAATTACTTTTATAAAAAATTAAACAGTAGTATTCAACTATTCATCGTATCTTAGGCGTGATTTAAGGCGCGGTATCCTCTCATTTGATGATAGGGAAATCTTTTGTGCATATTTTTATATTTCATTAATTTATTTTGAAGATGAGTAGCTTATTGATTAATTAGTTAGTTTACCTTTTATCTTACCCCCAAAAGCGCGGAGCAATTGAAGAAATATTAATGGAATTTGCAGCACTATGCATGCCTTGTGTCAAAAATGTTGAGCTTACTGCTTAGTCAGAGGTAACAGGTAAGCTGGCCCTTACTGTAAATACAAAGCATCATTTCATGAGCACTTCGTTAATAAAATAAAGTAAGCATAATTCAAAGTCTAGATTTGACTGAAGATTTCTTTTTGGGGAGTATCTAATACTATTATACGTTTGATTAATTCTACGTTCTACAACATGTTCATATTGGATCATTTATCACTTCAAAATTTATATTGCTAACTAGTTTATAACCCAAAAATAATTAATAAACGACACGTATGTGGCGTAATTATTACTTGACATTTAAGTAATATATATTATATAATATGTCTATTTCATCATATGTAATTAATAATGTACCGAGAAATTCAGAAAAATAATGAATGTATTAGTAGCATAATCTTGCTTTTGATATGATCCATATCTTGTCACACCACAATCATACTCAATATATTTTTAATTAAGATTAAATATAAAAAGAGATATAATCATAGGAGTAAATATGTAAACTTAAATAAAAAATAAAAGCATATATAAGCATATTATAATCAAAACCGAAAAAATGGAGTCTAGAGTAGAGAGAGAGAAAAGGAGTTTAGAGAGAGAAACCAAGGCTCGTGGTCTATAGTGAATAGGAAGAAACACCGCCCCAAAACCAAAACACCCTTAATCAAATTCCTCCCCTTAGATTTTAACCATGAAAACATATCCCAAACTTCCAACGTTATGGCCCAATCCTTGACATCTATATCCCTCCTATCATGAACCCTCATTGCAAATTTAGATTTGCCTTCGTAAAGTTTATAGCTAGCCATGCCCTTCACCTGGCAATTAAGAGTGAAGATGGAAGAAGAATTGGTAACATCTGTCTCAAAGTTGGGCCAGCAAAATTTGATAAACCCCATAACAACACATCTCAACCTAAACCTCCCACCTCTCAACACCCTAAACCTTTCACCCTCAGAAACCAAAATATGTCCTTAACCCAGCTTTGATAGACCACCGATCCTACAAGGAAGTCTCATCTCCAAAAAAACCCTATACCGAACCATGAAACTCCCGAACACGAACCCCCTCTACTCATCCCATTCCCAACCCTCAAACTAAAGTCGATGAACCCCTATCCCCATCTTCTCCAACCCACGTTTATCTTTCCCTTCAAGAAGTTGAACCCCAACCTGATTTTATCAATAAAGCAATGAGCCAGGGGCGTCTTTTGAGCTCCATAATTCTTGGCGAGGAGGTTGTAAACACTAGAAAGAGTTTGGACGCTAGTGATTTTGATGGAGAGGTTGTTTGTGTTATCAAAGGAGAAACATGCTCCAAGAACTTTGAAATGCTTAACAGTAGTGTGATTGGAGTAGCTTTCTCTTCGTCTCCCTCGGTATCGATTCTAGGTCAAATTCTAGCTGAAGGGATCAATTGTTAACTATTAAACCTCTTGGAGGTTTGCTCCATTTGATCACCTTTGCCTCACTTGAAGATAAGAAAGCAATGATTGAGAGTAAAAGGCTCCAAAACTGGTTCATGGAGCTTAGGAATGTTAACAGATCTACCTCTTTATGGAGGGAATCATGGATCAATATCTACGGCATACCTCTTGCTTCATGGAGTTACAACAATTTTCACAAAATCGGATCAATCTTTGGAAAGGTCCTCTCAGTGGATTACAGAAAATTTGATTGTGCTCAAATATTGGCGATCACGGATTGTCTCTTCAAAATCAACACTAAGCTGTTGTTAGAAGTCGAAGGAAAGAAATCAAAAAAATTTGCATGGGAGATTGGTCATTCTCCTGGTCCAGTTGTTCCAAAAGTAAATCCGTTAAATCACTGCAACTCAATGGATGATCTTGAAGTCAATAATGGTGATTCAGATGATCAGAGAAGTCCAACAATCAATGACTCAAATAACTGTTTGAATCAGGTCCTTTCTAATGAAGAGTCACCTCTTGAACAGCAAAAGACAACAGCCTTCAAGCTAATATTATTAACTCATTAGTTACCTCTCCTGCTCCCAAGGTAAGTGCATTGAAAACCCCTTCCTAGTCGTCAATTCAAAAGTCCCCAGCTCACATTTTAAATGTTGAAGCCTCAATACAACACAACCCTCCCTCAAAAAATCTCGGCCCAATCCATCATAAGCCCAATGGACAACTATGTTCTTCACTGGACCCTCCAACCTCTTCCCTTCCGAAATTTAAACCACCTATGTTCCTAGGAACTCATAACTCTCCCCTCAAACCACAATCATGGACCACACACTCCAATCCACCAGTCCACTTGAACCACAAAAATAAGGATTCTTATCCTTCCTCTCACACTGAGTCCACTTCAATATCTAGCCCTCTTTTCCCTCCCGTATTTGAAGATAGAATTCCAAGACAAATTAAACTTAACAAAGAAAGAAAGAGAAAAAAGAAACTCCAAAAGAAAAACAAGCTTCACCTCTCTTCTGCTTATGGGCGTTCATCCCTCCCTCCCTCTCCTTATAAAAAAACCCCTTCCCTAGTATCCAAGTTGAAGAGATAATCAACATGGCCCAATCTCCGGGGATTTCCTTCAATGGTCCAATTGATGTTCTTAAGCATCGGATTGCTTCTATTCTCCCAGTTCAGCAAAGAGATCGGGATGCAAATCTTGCTTGATCTATTCCAATTCTTCATCTATGTACTCGGTTGAAATGACTCTGATCTCATGGAATATTCATGGGTTAGGGGCTAAAACCCAAACGAAGAGCCCTCAAAAAGCTAATTGCTTCTCATGATGCTTCCTTTGTCTTCATCCAAGAAACAAAGATGAATGACATTACCCTCAAAATTCTAAACTCTCTTTGGAATTCAAATTACCTAAGTTGGATTTTTAGCCCCTCCATTGGAAATTCTGGCGGTATTCTCTCCGTGTGGCGTAATTCCTATTTCACAACGACTTAGAGTTTTGTAGCAAGGCATTGGATTGCAATATGTGGTATTATAACCTCCATGAATGAACTTCAATTGTCTCTTAATCAACATTTATAATCTTTGTCATGTGGATGCCAGGGCTGAAGTTTGGAAGGAAATTATGGATTTCTAGCATTCATCAGATCTTCCTTGCCTAATAATCAGTGATTTTAATGAGGTGCTTACCCCATATGATCATAACAGTAATCCATTCTCTCAATCAGGTATAGATTCTTTTAAAGAATTTCTGCAATGTTTCAATCTCATGGAAATTCACACTAAGGTTTCGGTTGGTTTCGCGAGAATTCTAAAAGCAAAATAAATCGTCTCTTTGTCAATCCTGAATGGATCTCAACCTTCCCATCATTGAAAGCTTCGATCCTCAAGCGAGGCTTATCAGATCATTATCCTATTTTTATTCACTCTCATGAATGGAATGCGGGGCCAAAACCTTTTAGGTTCCAAAACTGTTGGCTCTCTGATCCGAATTGTATGAAAATCATCAAAGATGTATGGATGAACTCCTCTCCTCTTTCTATCTCTGAGAAATTGAAAAAGCTCAAGAATGGTCTCAAAATATTGAATAATGAAGACTTTGGCAATATTGACTCAAAAATGAAAGCTCTTGAAAACCTGATTAGTGATCTTGATGAAATCTCAAATAACCGTGATATTTCAGTGGCTAAATTAAAAATGAGAAAGGTGGCCCAGTCCGAGTTATGGCTTTGGGCCAAACGCAAAGAAGTTTTTTTGGCCCAGAAATCCCGAACCTCACTAGTAGAATAATTGTTAATTGCGGCGGTTGAATTGCGGCGGTTTTTCCCATACGCAGCAATAAACCGCGTCAAAATAAAAAAAAGATTGAAAATCAATCAATTGCTGCGGTTTTGGGTGGAAACCGCAGCAATATACTTCGACAGTAACATTTCAAAATGTGTTGACCGGGTCCAACGAAATCTATTGTTGCGGTTCTTGGAAGAAACCGCAACAAGAAACCACAACAATAGATTAAAATTTTTTTTTTAATAATATTTGAACCTATTGCTGCGGTTCCTACAAAAAACCGCAGCAATAGACTCTTTAAATTAATAAAAGAAGCACCCAGCTAGGGTTTCAAACTGTGGGCCGTTCTCCTCACTGACTCACTCCTTCGTTCTTTCTCCTCACTCCTTCGTTCATCACAATCTGCTCATCTTCTTGGACTCAAACTCCTTAAACAACCTCCCAACTGATTCAAAAGACACCTTACAAAACCACATCGGATGGATCCAACATATTCATACCAATTCTCACGATCCAGTAAATTCACATTATTCTCAAAATTAACAATTATTCACGTGCAAGAATGCACTCAATTTATCATTGAATCTCAGTTCTCTCTCACTCGCTCTCCCCCATCCTCTCTCAACTCGAGCTCTCTTTCTCTCTCCTCCCTCATCCTCTCTCTCACTCTTTGCTTACAAAAACAAGGTTTATCGTTGCTGGAATCCATCTTTCTTCGAAGTTACTGAAATCTATATAAAAAAAAAACCGGCCAAAATCGAGGAAACTCAAGTTGGTTCGACACCCAATTTATCATTGAATTTGATGTGAAATTTCAAGGATTCAAGCCAAAATCGCTTCATGAATTGCTGAATAACGTCCATCCTCTTCAACAGTTCGTCGAAAACTCTTGCAACAGGCAAATTCACCACAACAATTGCATCTCAAGTTCGTCATTCTCAACTCGCGCTCATCTCTTCCATCATCTCTCAACTCGCGCTCGCCGATTCTCAACCGGAGAGCGGTCGCCGGATTCGTGAGATTCGAGGTCGTATATGGCGTTTATGTTCGTTCGTCGTGGCTGGCGTTTAGTTCTTTTTTTTTTTGTAGTTAGGTTTTTTATTTATTTATCCAGATCTGGTGATGTTCTATTTTTTTTATTTAATAGAATTAATGTGATGTTAGGTTTTTTTTGTTTTTGGTCTTTTTTTTTATATGTTTCTTTCATATCTCTTTCTTTTGTATGAGCTGGATATGTTTTGTATGAGCGCATCTGCAAGTTCTTTGTCATTACTTTAAATTTAATGTGTTTTATTTTCTTTCTACATTTTTAACTTTCAAATTTGATGGCAAAATGCAAAAAAAGAATTTTTTGTTGACTTGTGCTAGTACTTAATTATGCGGTTTTAGGTAACAACCGCAGCAATAAGTCAAACATATTGCTGCGGTTTCTGTTTTGGCCTGGCAATATTCCGGATCAGTTACAACTAGACCTGATCAAACACCGGGCCGGGCCGGGTTCGGGCCGGGGCGCACCAAAAAAAAGTGCCCATCTTGCGGGCCGGGCCCAAATCCGGGCCAAAAATTTGTGCCCAAAGCCCTGTATTTCGGGCCGGGCCGAGCGGGCTTTTGCGGGCCAAAACGGGTCGGGCCCAAAATTTAGGCTAAAAAGTGTTTTTTTGCTTGTCCGAAGCCCGCCCAAAAAAAAATTTTTTTTGACCGGGCCGGGCTGGAGTTGATCAGGTATAGTTACAACTATCATATATATTATTATTAATAAATCTCATACTTGATTTTATTAGTTTTTCGTAATATTTTGTCTAGTGTGAAATTGGAAAATGGACATTATGGCATGATAAATTGTTTGAAAAAAAACCTTATAAGGAATGTTATTACTTAATAAAAATGTTTGAGACCAAAAAGCTTGTATATGTCTTTATAATTATATATAATTATAAGTTTGTATTATGTTTTACTTTGAAACATTAAGCATTGAAATTGTAGTGGATTAGTTGTTAAACTCTCACATCTCATTTCAAAGGTCATGTGTTTGAATCATAGTTAATATTTTTAAATGAGATTATAAACATGTGTATTAGAAGCTTGAGAAGAGTGCCATGTGGCACAGTCCATTGATAGGATCGTCTTTTAATATATTTGTACTAGTTGCATATGCACGCTATGCGTGCGTCAACAACCTTATATAGCTATATGTACGAAAGAATTATTAATAAATCTTAAAATTATTTTACGATGTAGTGATGTAAATTATTGAGGTTTTTTTTTAGATGTTATTATCTTTTTGAATTGAAGGTGCAAATAGGGTAAAAAAAGGGCGAAAATGTTTCTGAGTTTGTGACTTGATCTCTGTTCAATACCGTCACTGGAAAATTTGGTCGATGATTTAATAATTCATTGTCAGCGGCTTTTAGTATAGTTCTTTCACGATTGTAAATGGTTAATAAACCATATTGTTACACTTTGTAAATACGAAGTATTATGTTGTCAGGCTATATCACTAACGTTTTATGATTGAAGATTCTAATTAATTTCGCGAATTGATTGTGTCAATCTGTTTTGTCAAGTTATTAATGGTGATTGCATATTCCATTTTTGACTTATTCCATATGGCAAGTTGCAATTAATTCTCTTTTTTTTTATAAAAAGAAAATGTTGTTTTAAATTATTAGAGGTATTATAGTCATTTCAAATGGGTACACCACCCTGTCCAAAAAGAAAAATGGGTACACCACACCTCCTCCCATGACTTATATAATAGAGATAGATAGATGTGATCATGTTATATTCATAAAACATAAACTAATTATATTAAGATATCGGTAACCTCATCATTTTGTATTAGTAGTCCCTAATAATTGTAAGTAACGCTAAAAGATTATAAGTTAGTAACCTTTATACATTGACCAATAACCCCTAAGAATAAGTAACCCAACAGGAAAATTAACCCCAACAATTATCGGTAACACTTACTATAGTAATAAGTAACCCCAATAAATATAAGTAACCCCTATTATGTTAATCGGGATCTCCTTATTATATTAATTAGTAACCTCCAAAATACAATAATTAACCTTATGTGGAGAAGCCACACCGTTGGTGTGGCCGACCAGTATAAGACTTAGTGTAACTATATACTACGAATAGACTTGTAAATTTACTCTTTTAATATTACCAATTTGTGTGCACTTTTAGTTTTATATTAGCTTTTGAGCAATGTTTGATCTAGTGGTAAAGGTTTGTATCTCATAATTAAGAAGTTTTGAAATCAAATCCCATCAAAGACACTTTAAAAATGGGGAATATAAACCAGGTTAACCCATATAATGCAGAAGCTAAAAAAAAAACGATACTAACAAATATGATTGTAATGTTATTATTGTTCATGCCTTTTAGCTCAATCTTCCCATTATTATTGGTGGAGTAATATTTTTTCGATCCCACTAACGGACGCCCAGGGGCGCTAGATAAGAAATATATTGTTATATTTAATTTAATTACTCATATATATACAAAATAATAGAATAATATATAATTCCAATGCAAAGCATTTAATGTTTTTCAATAGGAAAGGGAAAAACATCTAATTCCAATACAAAATATTTAAATGCATTGCATTGGAATTATACATTATTATATTATTTTATATAAATATGAGTAATTAAGTAGAATAATATATTTTTTATCTAGCGCCCCCGGGACGTCCGTTAGCTTTTGCCATATTTTTTTTGGTTTTAAAGAGCGATTAAGTGCAATAAAAGGTAATTAAAATATTTGTTATTATATCAAAAATACATGTGAAGTTATTGCTCCCTAAATTTTAGTAATAATAATTATCTTAAAATCTTAGAGAATACTCAATAACTTTACAAGTACTTTTATTTATAACATCTCACACTTTGACCACTCTTATAACCATAGTCATGATGGATTCAGAATACATAAATAACTTTATATTACGTAGTATTATAGCGCACACACACACAACATCTCACACTTTGACCACTCTTATATAACCATAGCCATAACCCAGCAATTACTTCACACGTAGGTATATTACTCCATGACTGTTATATATCATAACACAAAGGGCTCAGCAATCAGCACTCATAGTAGCACATGCAAGCTCTACCATTTTCATCCCAGCGACAAGCCCCGTATATGTTAGTGTTGTCCTCATTCATGCAATGTACAGAGCAATTGTTGCTGCTGATGCATACCCCTGAAAAAGTCGTGCTGTACCTGGAGCATAGTGCTTGTGCTTCTACTTGACCTGTACTCAAGCAGAACCATGAAAACCATATAACTATTGGTCATTTACTCAAACCTAGCTCCATGCTTGTTATTAAGGTATTACTTCATTGTTTCTTTTTACTTGTAACCATTTGACTTTCACGCTTGTCAAGGCATAATATCATTAATATCTTTAATTAGCAATAATTAAAAATTATGAAAAGTAGATATTCGAAAAATATACATTAGAATGAATATAACAAGATCGCACATGAATATATTTTTCCTTAAGTATAAATCACCAAAGATAAACTAAGTAGAAAGTTGATGAATATTGTAAAAGTCAAACCGTTGCAAGTAAAAGGAAATGGATAAAGTATTATTTATTCTTACGTTTACAAAACTGGTAGTAACAAATATTTTGAAAAGTTTTTGAAGAATTTACCAACTCCAACCTTAGCTCATAGAAAACTTTAAATTTATAATACAAAGGGGGGAAATAAGTGCTCTGAATTTTTATTTTATTTTGACATCTCATAAACGTACACGAAATTGAACATTACTAAACCAGAAAAGATGGCATTTGGTTCATATGATTCTGTATGAGGTATGGATTTAGAATGAGCAAAACTCATACCTAGTGTTTGTTTACAAAATTAATGGATTTAAAACCAATATCTCAAACTCATAAGGTATGGGGTTTAGAAAACCAAGGGGGAGGTGGGTATGGCTCATACTAATATCTGAAGGTATCAAATAGAAGAAAAAATTTCATTCCCAAATAAAACCAAACACATGGTATTAGGTATCAAGTTCCAAACCTATACCACCTTGATTTCATTCCTGATTCCAAACCCAAACCACTATATGAACCAAACGCCCTAATCTATCGCGTTTTGTTTTTTTAGGGGACTATCGCCTTTTGTTAGTTTTTGTCCCCTTTGTATATGAAGAAATGCAAAGTATGACAAACGGGATACAAATCTTTATTTTATAATGTGGATTCATTTAAACATGATCATATAGGACAGGTCAGTCTTTCTTACATTTTTTTTCTCAAAAAATAAGAACCTTAGTATCCTGCTCATCATACCTTATTCACATTTACCAACATTACCATGCCCCGAATATATTGACGTGAAAGACGTATTTAATATATGGGTCAAAATTCTAGTAATACATTATCTTGTTGAGAAAATTAATCATCCATTTTATTGTTGTTTTTATAATTATTTTTTCACAACTTTTGATGAAAATTTTAACCATTATTTTGAATATACACATTAAAATGAATCAGACAAGATCATACATGATAGTATTTTATTTTTGATGTAAAAGTTAGAATAATATTTTAGGTTCATATTCAATACTTCCCATTCATGAATATATAGGAAGTAAAGGAGTATAATTTATTTAGAATTAGAAATTGAAGATACAAGTAGAAGTATATAGGATTAATTAAAACTTGATCGAAGACAAATAAATTTTTCTTGATAACATTTTATTTTCGTTATAAAAGTTAGAATAACATTTTAGCTTCGTATCCAATACATTCCATTCGTGAATACATAGGAAGAGGAGGAGTATAATTTACTTAGAATTAGAAATTGAAGATACTAGTAGAAGAATATGGGATAAATGAAAACTTGATGGAAGACAAATAAGTTTTTCTTTATAAGATTTTACCAATAGTGACATACATCCTCCATTACGTTAATATTGCAACATCACCCCCCTTAGCGCATTATGTAAGAAAGTCATGTGAAGAAGAGAGAAATAGATATATAAGAAGTGGGACTCATGTGATAGGAGACACATAGATAGAAAATATTGACAGATAAAAAAACGTTGCAATTAATAAAGAAAGAATGAAGTATATGTTTATTTTGATATTTTTACTTGAGAGTAGAGAGTAAAAAAAAAACAAATAGCTCAACCTAAGCATTAGGTGCATAGGTTAGAAAAACCCATTAAGTTTTACTATTTTACAGTAGAGAGGGACTCAATCATATATCACGAGTAGCACTCCATTAAGTTTTACATCCACATTATAGCTTCCTTGTGCATGAATGTACACTTCATGCATGATGAAGAAATTTGTACAGTGTAAATTGAAGGGCAAACAATAAGAAAATAGAAAATTAAAAGTAACGAACAGGTAATTGATTAAAATGCTCACCTTGATTGGCGACGACTAAGCAGATTAGAATGACTGCAAGAAGGTTAAGGAAGGAACGAGGTTTAGCCATGCTTATTTGCTTAATGCTTTTGTAGTTTTGTATGTTTGGTGATTTGCTGATGTAAATACAATGAGGCCAACCGGTATTTATAGTAAGTGTCCGTCCGCTAACCCCTTATGAATGGTCAATAAAGCAATAATTAACTAGGAATTGAATTAGTACAACAATTTAGAACATTTAACTCTAAATACCCTCTGGCTTTTCTTACCCTTCATTTGAAAATTATTTACTTAATTTATCAAAACTTATAGGCTTTTATATGAAATAAATTTTATCGACCCTTATCGAAACTTATTTGAACTTACTTTTCGTTCGGCATTAATTAAGTATCCACTAAACAAATAAAAGAAATAATGATCCTTTTTTATTTTTCTAAGGTGGTATAAGGAATAAGGCATAAGGAGATGACATGAATTTTTCCAATTGATAAGGATTATGCTAATGGATTATTTCTGTTAAAAAAAATTGGAATAAGGACACTGATTATTTTGATAGGACTACATATCATTTGATTGGTTTAATTTGGTATGACACTAATTTACGCACCTACTTGGACTACTTTAAATTTACAATAATATACTTCTTTTTTGTTGAACTATGCCTTGAATGAATTATCTAGCGCTAAGATTAAGGTTATGTTCTCTTCGGCATAAAACAACTGAATTGAACTGAACTGAGAACTGAATTAAAGTATAACTAATTAATAGTGATGATAATAATTTAGGAACTGAACTGAATTGAACCGACCGAAAATAACCGGGGAGAACAGGCCCTAACCAAGCACGAGGGTCCCGATTTTTTTAGTATATGATGTTTCGTATATCGAGTCTGTTTCAGTTTTGGGTTTAGGCCCATCTGTTTAGGTTAATTAGTAGGGTATATTAACCCTATAAGTAACTTCTACCTCCATATATTATGCATGTAATATGTATTCTCTCTCCTAAACCTAATAAAATATGTTCTCCCTGTTGTGTGGATGTAGCTAACACATTGTTAGTGAACCATGTTAAATTCCTTGTGTCAATTGTTCATTAATTACTTCCTCCGTTCCAAAATAAGTGAAACACTTCTCTCATTTATGTGAGAGTTTTTTTGAGACAAGTGTTTCACTTATTTTGGAACGGAGGAA
This sequence comes from Beta lomatogona, assembly GCA_947646795.1. Taxonomy (NCBI): domain Eukaryota; kingdom Viridiplantae; phylum Streptophyta; class Magnoliopsida; order Caryophyllales; family Amaranthaceae; genus Beta; species Beta lomatogona. The sequence goes on from CANSNZ010000089.1 coordinate 1,211,569, forward strand.
GTATTTGATTCGTTAATTGCATCTATCACAACATTTTTTTTAAATGCAACATTTGCCTTTAACATGGTGGTTCATATTTGAACTCACTTACCATTGCTCCTACTTAACTTGGGTTATAAAGCGAAGATAGAATTACTACTAATTAACCGTTGTTCATATTTCCCTCTTAATAAACTTTTGTGATCTCCTTAATTGTGAGGAATTAAGACGATAAAATCAGACGGAGGGACTAATAGAGGGACTAAAGGTGCATTACGTTCAACTTATTTTGTCTTATCTTATATTATCTTAATTATCTTATAAGATCTTATAAAATCTTATCTGATCTTATCTTATCTTATCTTATAAGATAGTTTATTGTGTGTGTCTAACATCTTATTTATCTTATCTTATCTTATCTTATCTTATCTTATCTTATAAAATCTTATATAAGTTAAAATAAGTTGAACAGAACGAACCCTAATACTCGACAGTAATGTTGAGGAGGTAATAAGGTGTATCAATAGCTAAATATAATTGTCTTCTTAACCTACGTGTATACAATAATTAACCTACACAGATGAGAAAACAATATGGAAAAATGGAGGACCAGGAGGAAAATTATGATTAATCAAACTAACATCAGATGATAAACCTCAAGTTCTTCATCTCGGTCAAAGAATGTATAAGAAATAAAGTTTCTGAACTTGGTCATTGTAACTTGTTACGATAAACTACTCACTGGGGCAAAGAATATCATCAAAAATTTAAGATCGCAGCACGTATGGTTATTGGTCCCTATGAATATGATGTTTAAATGTAAAGTATTTAACTTGTTGAAAAACTTAGCTGTAATTTGATGAAGCATTCTCACTGAAAATGAATTGGCCGGTTTCCTAATTTACAGAAGATACTTTTGAATGGTATACATATCCCCATTAGAAGACTTGATCAAATACTCCCGATCATAATCCCTCCATTTCTTCAGCATATTCCTAGAGGGAGCGTCTAGATGATTCATCTAAAATTTTAACTTTATATTCTCGCTAATATTTAAGAAAAAAATATAGTTATATTACCTTTTTTGGATTCATCTTAATATTTACTTTTTTATATCAGTTTTTTATAATATTTACCTATATTTAATTAGAGATATCGATAGTTAAAATGTGCATTGAAATATGCCCAAAAACGCGAATAAGAACGCCTTAAGAAAAACGATTACAAGTATCTATCATGATTCCAACTTGGGCCTTTGTGGTAATGAGGAGAGGTAAGTATTGCCTATAATAATATGACTATATATATATATATTGGTTAATTTGACTTGAGTTATATCACCCCATGCTGGGCCAGCATATGAAGCTGATCGAGAAGGTGTTGGACGTGACTACGTTTATTTTGGGCCTGTCTAAACTCTCAAGTCTAAACAGAGATTTACGAAATGTGCCTGGTTTTTTCAATAAGCCTATAACAAATGCGGTCACTGGGTATCTTTTGTATGCTTTCGGGTCTATGTAGAGGACACTGAACTCGGATCTAGTGAATTAGCGTTCTTTTAAATTTTCTTATAATTTTTTTTGAAGTTAAAAAAAAATTCTTATAAATATACAAATATCTCTGTTATACTCCCTCCGTTTTATTTTAATCTACACACTTTGACATTTTACACTATTCACAAATTTCACTTTGACCATCATTTGGGATTTATACGCGGATGAAAATATAGTCATGTGGGATCTTGTTAGATTCATCATAACATGTATTTTATTAATATGTACTTTTTATAATTTTTACAAATACAAAGCTAAAGATATATGTCCTCTAAGTTTTGCATTGGCATGTGTGAAAAATATAAGTGTGTAGATTAAAATGAAACGGAGGGAGTATAAGAGAAGGGGGGAGCTACAGACTACGGTGTCCCCTTTGAAGAAACTGTTTAACCCCCCTCCTTTCTAAATTTCAACCAAAGCGGGGATTCAAAAAACTGTCGAAAATACAATTATAACAATCAATCACAAGTCAACTGAAATCAATAGAATTGCATAATTCACGTTATACAAATCACTTAAATGAGGAAACATTACAAAAACTAAAAAAATTCAATTACAAACTATAACCTACTAGCAATTACATACTCCGTTGTCAAGAACCATTTACAATTACATACTCAGAAAAATTACCAATACACTACAACATCAATACAAATTACAAACTAAGAAAAACATATGATTTCGACGGGGAGATCACACATTTATCCATTGGCGATTTACGAACTTCTAAAAAAAGGTACATAATTCTTTTTTATCTTGCAAGTTATTTCGAATTAGTTGAAAAAAAGCTAGCTAGCTCTTATGTTCGGATGCATGTTCAATTGTAGTATCAATAATTACATGTTTTAGAAAAAAAAAATACAACAAAAATGATACATGAATAATTTAAGTCTGTATTGTATGGTATAAATTTCGAAATAATTATTAAAAAATAGTACATGCTTGTATCAAAAAAAGGCTTTGTAAAAGATATATCAATTTCGAATACAATAACAATGACACAAAAATCAAACTAAAAAAGAAATTACATTAATTTGCCAAAACAAATAGTGAAATTTAAAACCGCTGAAAACGATTGATTTTCTTTTAGTAGTCAGTGGAATGAAATATAAAAACCGGGTCTGAATTTTGAAAAAAGTAGTATTTCATAATTAAAAAAAAGTATATAAAAATAACTTTTCGGTAGTAATTTCCGAAAAATAAATGTAATCTTACAAACCATTAGTATAAAACTCAAATTTCTTATGAATAATTAAAAACCCAGAAGCAAAAGTCTTTTACGCAATAAATTATGCTTAAATTTAATTACTTTGCATACAAAATTTGCCAAAGCAAGAAGTCTTGAAAATAAACAAAGGAAAAGTGGATGCTTCAATAACCGACTAGGATTATAACTGGATTTTTGCAAATTCCAAATTCTTTCGATTGGGTATGGCTCCGACTATTCCTGGAGCCCACCAATTAGTTAACTATAGACATATTTTGAACTTCAGCCATGAATTTTTTTTTAAAAACCATGTTGACTAATAAAAGTTCAAACATAATGTCACCAAATCTTTGAGAAATATAGTTGACAATTAAAGTTTTTGGGAGGGAATCCGGAGCATAAAATGTAGAAAATTACCTTCAATTTGAGCCCCCTATTTCATTCGCCAACCAAATAAAACCCTAATTTTAACCCTATTCCAACAAACGTTCTTCAACATTACCACCCAGGTTGAAATGAAAACCCAAAAAGACCCACAAGAAAAGAGGCCAAAATTACCCTAAAAATTAATAGAGCGTTGATGGGGTTAATTTTGACACTAAGATTAGCTTATTAATGTGGTGTTTGCTGTGTAAATAACCATTAGATCTAATTAAATCTCAATAATCTTTTTAAATGAATACGAAATATAGTGAGGATAAGGAGATGAGTCGTTCTTATTTTTTGAGGGAAGGGAAGATGTAAGGTTGTAGATGGGAAGATGAAAATGTGGAGGATTAGATGAAAAATACGTGAGATTCATCATTCATATGGGTATGTGGGGTGGATAGTTATATATGGGTAGGTGGGATTACTAGTCATATGGGTATGTGGGAAAAATCTTGTGGCTTTGTTACTTGCATACATGTGGCTTTGGGCTACAAATTTTTTTGACTATTAACAAACAACTAACGTTAATCAGTTACCCAGTCAGTTTTAAGTGAAACAACAATATTACATAAAATCATGAAGTGTTTTTAAATACTATTTGTAAGTATTTCATTCTTTATTATTCACAAAAAGGAGGTGAACTTAGATACGAACTTTAGTTTTTAGTTTGTTTTACTACTGAGTAACAGTTATGCCCAAAATGTCGTCGCATGCATCGCGTGCATAAAAAGTTAGTCGTACAGCTGTGGCAGAAGTAAAGTAATTACTAATTAGTAAAAGATATGCTAAACTGAATCTACCTTAACTTATTATTTTAAAAATAATTATTAAATTTATTTAAGCTTACTTTTTTAAGGTGAAGAATAGAAGAATACGAAGGGATACCTGTAATACCCCGACTTTTTAAACTCGATCTTCTAATTACTAATTATGCTTATTAGTTTAATTACGTCATAAATTTTTTCGAAATGATCATGGTTAAGATCTTTTTCTAAAATAAGTATATTTACATTAGATAAGTGATATTTATGGTAATGGTTTAACTATAATGTTTTTCCTATATAACTTTTGGGTCAATGATTTTAGCCAAAATCCAAACATTCAAGTTTCAAGCCCAAGTTTAACACAACCCAAAAATATAAATTTCCAACCAAAAATAAATGAAGGAAAAAGAAATAGTAGTGAAGATAAACTTGAATTTGACTTTCCCACGAAATTCCTTCTTTCTTCTACCTTCCTCCTTATACATGGCAACTCAAGATAAAATTTTCTTCTTTCCAACCCACTAAGCTTACTTCAAGAGGGAAATTCATACTCAAATTCTCTTCAATCCATCATCTCATTCTTATCTTCAATCTCAAGCTTCTAGACACTCAACCATGGCTATAAATAGCGATGTCCCCCAAGTATCACACTACATAGCCCTCTTTCTCTCTCCTCTAGCCACCACAATACCACCCCGTATGCTGCCAGTACCAACTACCTGCCTGACCACCGCAAGCACCCAGCCCACGCCATTGCTCGCCCACCTTATGTCTCGCTCAATCTTTCTCGTCCCTCTCCTCCGTGTGCTGCTGTGCCGCACTGCCACCCCGCACCGTAGCCTTGCGCCACCTTCACGCTGCCAGTCCTACCTGCCCTGAATACCGGAGCTCCGCCCTTTCTCTCTTCGTGTACCTCTGTCTTCACTGCTCAAACTAAGAGCAGAGGTATCTCCTCTTACCTTTGGGTATTATTTCTGATTTTGGTTATAAACTTAAGCCCAAGTTGTTTATTGAAAGAAGTTAAGCTTTTGGTCCTAAAATACAACTGATTCAACTAATCAAATCATTTGGGCTATTTATCTGAATTAGGAACATAGTTTGGTTTGATTGAAAACTAGAAAGTTGTTCAATTGGCTAATGACTTGATATTTGCTAATCATGCAGCTTATAGCAATAAACCTCCTTACTTCAACTATATGAATTTTTATGATGACTCCTAATATGATGTTAATATCAAGTTTATGGACTATTATTGTAAACGTCACTTGTTAATGTATTTTGTTTTATAAAATGTTAAGGTACTAATAATATACACTCTTTGTTAATCCTATACACCTGACTCAATTTATGGTTTAATTTATTAAAGGATTTGAATAACCTCGATTAATTATATGATTTGAGTATAATTTATAACTTATTTTCGCTAACCTAATAATCACTAATACTCATGTCTACTTATAATATTTAATTAATTGTTTTACCAATTTAGTATGACTGAATAATATTATGGGAATCAATTGTCTAATTATTAATAATCTAATTTAATAATGATTTTTTTAATGATAAGCCACCTTAATAAGTAGAACTTAAGCGCTAATAACGACTATTAATTAAGGAATTTCTTATAACGTAAAGGTACAAGTATGATTGTTTAAGCAAGACAATGACAATATAATGAGTCACATGACTATAATAAGCTCTAAACTCATAATAAAGCCTAAAGCTAAGGTTAAAAACATTTATTAATATCACTATTCTTGACTAGAATAAAAAGGATAAAGGATATTACAAGCCTCCCTCGGCTATCAAAGTTGGTAAGCAGGATTTCAGGTAACGTCTACTACTAGCACTCGCACTCCCACTCCCCTTCCAACTATGTTTTATGATGCTTTATACGATGTTGATGCGATGTTATTTATGGTGTGCGGGATATGAAATGTTTGCTATGTAAATGATGTTTATTAAATGATTTAATGCTACGAATTATGACAATTTTGATGTTATGAAAATATGGTTTTGATTACGTTTAATGATTATAATTACGTTCCATGATTATGATTACGATGATGTAATGTAATTATGGTTACGTTACGATTCAGATTACGTTTATTTTATGATTACGATTACGATGATGTAATGTAATTATGATACGTAAAAGAAACGAAAAATGATAAAGTTAAGTGAAAGATGGTTCTTGGTAGTAACCCGTGGGCACCGCAAGTGTCACCTTTGTTGTGACCGCCTTTCTGTGGGCACCGCAAGTGTCACCTATGTAGTGACCGCCCTTCTGTTAAAAATGTGGGCACCGAAAGTGTCACCTATGTTGTGGCCGCCTTTCTGTATGTTTTTGGGGAGACGTCTCTTCTGTTGTATTAGCCAAGTTACCAAAGTAAAATATATATGATGATGAACATGACAAAGAGTGATGATAATGTTGTATGATTATGATTTAATGGCTATGTTTACGAAATGGTTTTACTATTTCTCTTATCCCTGTTTGTAACTAAAATAAATTGAAATGCTTTTACGATGTTAGGGTAGTATGTTACTAAGCCTCGACTCATGATGTTTTGTTTTATGTTTTAGGTATTCACTAGTACAGAATAGACGATTTGCGTCGGATGCGAGGCGCCTATTTGCGACGGACATGGGTCCGACGGCACAGGCCTCGACGCAGGTCAGGATACAGGATCTGCGTCGGACAACGACGCGATGCAATTGATTAGCTATCTGTGTCGGACCCTACCTACCATGAGACGCAGATGACTCCTCGCCCCTGTCACATCTCACAACTCATCTGCGTCGCATGGTAGGTAGGGTCCGACGCAGATGGCCAAGCCAGCAGCCCAGATCACTCATGTGCGTCGCATGTAATACTACATGCGACGCAAATGAACTTCATCTACGTCGCATGTAGTGTACATGCGACGCACATCAGGCTTATCACCATGATATTCACTCTTTTGATCAAATCGCAAAAAATGAAAGAAAAACAAATTCAGTATCCACAAGAAAATCGAGAAAGAAAAGATGAAAGTAACTTAATTTCATTAAAAAAAATGTAATTTACACATATGGCTTACAAATTTTACCAGATCTTAAAAAAAATTGAAAGTAACTTACAACCACTAGTACAGAATCGACAAATTCGTATATAATACAAAGAATTCATGAACATATATAATGCAACAAATTTGTGAAAACTAATATAATACAAAAATTCGTATACAACCTAACCCATTCATTTCTAGATTCAAGATTGATCTTCAAAAAATGTAAAATTAAAACTGAATCTAGAACAATTCCATCTGAAAATAATGCAGCCGACGTTTTCCGATGAGCTCGAGGGAGACGACTTCTAGAAGAACTTTGAAATGAAAATAAGAATTTCAGAAAATTCTAGATCTGAAAATAAACTCTAAAAATGCCAAAAAAGTAAACAAAAAAATCAGTTTTTATTTTCAATTGGATGAATTAAGTCAGTTTTTATTTTTTCAAATGCCAAAAAAGTAAGCAAAAAAAAATCACATATAAAAGTTTTTATTTTTAGATCTGAAAATGAAAAAACTGAAAACTAAACTAGAAAATCATATCTTAAAATGAAAAAACGAAATTGAAAACTAACTTTTTTTTTATGCAGGTTGAAGACGCTGAAGATTCGTTCGTCGGAAGGTCACCACTGAAGGTCACCGTTTGCTGAAGGCCACCGCTCGCTGAAGAATCGCTCGCCGGAAATCGAAAAAGGGGATCGACGGAGTTTATCAGATTGCGTTGATGAATTACAGACGATCTTCATGCAAAAATGGCGATTGTGAAGCAGGCGAATTGAAGTTTTGTGTGCGAACTTGGGGGAATTTGAAGAGAAACCAGAGATTTCTATTTGGGAGAGAGAGAGTGGTGTGGGGTTTGAAAAGAAACGGTTGAGAATTGAAAGGGTAGGTAGGTTTGAAAATGAGTGGGAGACGACCTAATATGAAACTCTATCTGCATTGCATGGACCATAGGTACGACACACATGGGTATTTCCAAGCGGGCCTCAAGCTATGTGTGTCACACGTGGGCTTCATGCGACGCGCATAGCTTTTGTTATGTGCGTCGCGTTTTTTGCCCATCCGATGCACATGATGTTTTGCGTCGCACGCTAGTTCAATACGACGCACATAGGTCGTCTTTTGAGTTGACTCCCTGTTGCATGCGACGCAAATGAGTCTTCTGCGACGTTTGTCCTGTTGTGCGACGCAGATGAGTAGACGCAAATCGTCGTTTTTCCACTAGTGATTGAAGAACAGTTACAGTATGGCTATTATCATGAGATGTGTTGAAGAGACTATGTATGATACTATGAGGTTTAGAATATTTTGTATGATAGATGAACAAGTATTGTTTTATGATGAGAAAATATATAAATGAATTATCATTTAGACTATTATATTATAAGTGGGCCCTAACCCACAGGCTTAAGCTATGATTCCGCTGACAATTAAGCTGACGATTAAGGTTATGTATTTTTGGGGCGTTACAATACCTCCATGGCTCCATTAATCAATGTGACAAGTTTTTTGGTTTATTAGAAGACATAAAAGGTTATGGCAAATATAAAATTCATGATAGAATATGTTAGAGGTGATAGATGTGAGAACAAACAAGGGAACCAGATATCTACTCCAAGGCACGGAAACTACGCTTTCCTATTAGTTTAATTTCGCCCCTCTAAGATCACCGGGTTAACACGAAATAACTAATGAGATACAATGGAGAAAACAATTCACTAGATGATCTTCTAAGTGAATCAACAAGAACTTTGTGTTTGATGTTTGTGAAGAACACTAGAGAGAAAGTAGCAAGTTTTCTCTCAAGTAAAGCAAGTAGATTAGAATCTCCAAAAAACTGATTTTTTTTCTCTCTCTCAACTCATATACATAACAAGGGTGATGAATGATCTTCCCTCTTGATTAGAGATGTTACAGCATTCATCTCCCTTTAATCCCCTGATTAAACATACTTAATCATTATTAAAAGGAAAACGTATGCCATACAACGGTTATAAACCGTCCACGCAAAATTACACGCCCCAAAACAGACTCCACGTCGCGACTCGCGACGGCCTCCTGGTCGCGACCCGCGACCAGCCCACTATCTTGCTTGATTCATCCACGTGATTTTGCGCATTCTAATCTCAACATACTAGACCTCCTCCTCTACTAGTATATAACCGTATGAGCTAACAAAACCCATTACCCTATAAATGTTCCAACAATCCTCCTCCCATTTATAGGGTAATGTTGAAAAGTTTTCAACTTGCTATAAATCACAAACAAAACATGCTCATGCATCATGGAAATATCTTACGATTGAATCTCCACTTAGTAAAAGTAACTTTACAACAATTTCGATCATAATGATTGTAATACCCCGATCTTTAAGAGCGTTTTAATAAGCATTAATCATATTTATTATATAAATTATGTTCCGAAAATTATGAATTTGAAATTGAGATGTTGCAATGTGTTTGTTAATTTAGTTTTATAAAGATATTCTTATTTAAAATTATTTTGGGTTTTAAATATCCAAATGAGTTGAGCGGTATTTGACCCAAATAGGAAACCAAAGTCAGTGTTCCTTCCTTCCATTTATGTTTGTCGGTTTAAGTTGGGAAACAAAACCCCCAAATCTTCTCTCTCTCTCTCTCTCATTTTCTCTCACCCAAAGAAACCCCAAACCCCCCTTATATTTCTCTCTTCTCCCCGTGAGAAACCCCAAAGACCCAAACCCCAGTTTTTCTCTCTCCTCTCCCCGACCCATCTCTCGCACCACTCTCCCTCTTAGCCGCCGGTGTCCTCGAGCTCGCCGGAGCGTTCTTTCTCCTCCGTCCGCGTGTGTCTGCCGTCGGTGCTGTTCGCGTGCCACCGCGGTGCTGTTGTGATTTCGTTGCTGCTGCTGTTCGAGCTTCCCTGCTCGTGTGTCTCTCTCCTTCGTTCGCTGCTGCTGCGTCGAGGCGGTGCTGCCGCCGCTACCCTGATCCGGCTACCGCGAGCAGTAGCTTGCGAGATGTGCTTCCCCTATTCTTCTCTTTTCCTTGCACGTTTCCTCTTCCTCCCTGATGCTGCTGTCCCCTCTTGTTGGTACTACCCATTTCTTCTTCCTGATCTTTTTTATGAGTTAATATTTTGCTCAAGTTGCACAGAGAATTAATTTGTGAACGAAATTCTGATTATTGTGGTTTAGAACCTTGTGTGTTGTGGGATTTGATTTATAAACTGTTATATGTTGCATATCACTTTTGGTGGAGTAATTTTGTGGAAATCAGTTTGTGGAGGCAATGTTTATAGTTGAAAGATAATCTGAATTTTAGTCTTTAGTTGAAGATTGACGATAAAATGGATAACAAGAAAAAGTTGGTTTAGTATGATACTTGGTGTTGTAAGGGAAGTTAATAAATAGGAAATTGTCTATTAAGTGAACTTTATGATGTTGTTACTGGATATCAAGGGAAATGATTTCAGTTGAGGATGGATTATATTAGTTTCTTGCTGTGGAATTAGGGAGCAACAATAGGGTAACATGTATTCATAATTCAATTGATAATGTGAACTAGTGACCCTATTATGAACTTTGAAAGAGTAAGTGAACTATTCTTATTTAGTTGAATTGAGATGATTTATTGATTTTCAGACAATCTTGGTATTATATGACATTTAAAGTACATTTGTTAACTATATCAGGTTTCTTATTATATTTTAATAAGTTGAAAAGCTAAGAAAAATGTATCACCTGACTATTGTGAGAACTATTTAGAGTTGAATTATGTTTAATGACCATAGTCGATTATGTGAATTATATTGCTAATAAGCCTATTAATATGGCTATGAAGGAGTATGAAATAAGTATGCCTTCTATTTCTCAAGTGATTGAAAGATGTTTACTATGATATATGTTTATGTATTTCGAATATGCCAAAGTATACCTTTAAATTCCGAAATAATCTGAAAGCATGAATGGTTCATAAACAATGTACAATACGAAAGGAATACTATACTTCTGCTATGTTTCTATTATGCTTCATATATGCTTCTGTTATGTATTTTGAAAGGTACTTTAAGTTATGAGATATGCTTCTGAATACCAGATTATGCAAAAGTATATGTTATGAACATGATTATGAATATGTCATGCTTATGATTACTTTCCATGATTATGATTACGATGATGTAATGTAATTATGGTTACGTTATGATTAAGATATGTTCCATGATTATGATTACGATGATGTAATGTAATTATGGTTACTTTATGATGATGATTACGTATCACGATTACGATTATGTAATGTGATTATGATTCGTAAAAGCAATGAAACATGATAAAGGTAAGTGAAAGATGGTTCTTGGCTGAGTATTCTTCTGTTGGTCATGCACGTTCCATTCTGGCGGTGTTGTCACCTTCTGTTGGGGGATGAAAGTCTCCCGTGGCACCCGTGTTCTAGCCACCTTCTGTTGGGGGATGAAAAATCTCCCGTGGCATGCCACCTTCTGTTGGGCGACGAAAGTCTCCCGTGGCTTTTTATGTTAATCGTGCATGTTCCATCCCGACGGTTCTTGTCACCTTCTGTTGGGGGACTTAGTCTTCCGTGACACCTGCATACGGCTATGCTACCTTCTGTTGGGGGATAATAATCTCCCGTGGCACCCGTATTCTGTTATGCCACCTTCTGTTGGGCGACGAAAGTCTCCCGTGGCTTTTTATGTTGGTCGTGCATGTTCCATCCCGGCAGTTCTTGTCACCTTCTGTTGGGGGACTTAGTCTTCCGTGACACCCGCATACGGCTATGCTACCTTCTGTTGGGGGATAATAATCTCCCGTGGCACCCGTATTCTGTTATGCCACCTTCTGTTGGGCGATGAAAATCTCCCGTGGCAAGCCACCTTCTGTTGGGCGACGAAAGTCTCCCGTGGCACCTGCAGTCGGTTTGCCCCTTCTGTTGGCGAACTAAGGTTCTCCGTGGCTACCTTCTGTCGTATTCGCCAAGATACCAATATGATTAAGTAAAATGAAAAGATAATGATGAGGCCTATGATATGAAACGAAATATCTGTTATATAGATGATGTTATGATTTAATGCTATGAAGTATGGAGAATTTGATGTTACGAAAGTTTGATTATGTTTGCGATTGTGTTTTATGATTTCACACATTATGTTATCGATGTTGGATTAGGAAATATGGAATGTTTTATGAATATGATGATTAGTGATGTTCATGAACGAATGCTATGAAAGAACTATGTTACTACGATAGTACGATCATTACTAGTTAAGTAAATGAAAGATGATGATGATTTATGATATCCTGTATGACTTTAAGTATATGATTATGAATGTTTATTGTCTAATGATATGAAAGTATGTCTTCTACTCTGATATGAGAGAACTATGATAATGTTACGACTCTGCTATGATTTCTGAAAGTACTTAAAGGTCACGAAACATGATGAATGATAATGGATTATGTGAATATTGCTCTGTTGTTATGTTATGGTAATGTTGTGATGAATGATGTGAACATGTTGATTTCGTGAGAGTCGTAGACACCAAAGCATGTTTTAAGAATGTGTTATGGGTTAGTACTCAGCGTTGTGCTGATGTGTCTGTCAATGTTTTGTTTTGTCACTACTGTGGCCTGTCACTTGGTGGGTGGCAGTGTTACAATAGTTCAGGTTGAAGTTCTGGAGCATCTTTTCCAAGATAGAAGCAGTTACGTACTAAGAGCTTAGCTATGATTGTTTTACGTTTCTTTTGAGGCGAGGACGTTCCACTTTGTATTAGTTAATAATTAATGGTTTTAGTTTTATCTCTAGTTCTGGATGAGCATTAGTGCTCCCGATTCTCTTTAGCTGCTACTCCGCGAAAGCGTTGAGTTATGGATTTGGAAATATTTTATTGCAACAGGTTTTTCAAACATTTTCCCATTATCGGTTGTCCAATCTACAAAGGAAACTCTGCCGAAATTTCTAGAAAATATTAATCTATTATTATAGTGTTTCTTTAAAGAGTGACAAATCAAGGTATTGTCCCTTTAAGTTAATGTCAAAGGTCGCCTTGTATTTTCCCATAGTGGAAAGTACGGCGGTAACGCGCCGACTAAGCTAAGTCTTCCGCTGCTAATCCTGATTAATTAGCTTAATAAGGATGTATGAAAGTCGGGGCGTTACAATGATAGACAAAGCTTTGAATCATATAACCACCACAAATCATTGAAGATACTAATACACATAAGCACAAACTTAGTTCTTAACCTCCGAAACCTATGAAGCCTTGGTGTCCATATCCATTCATAAGCGTTCCAAGTCAAGCCTTAGACTTGGTGAAGCGGCCAAACCTCTAGCTTATATAGGTAAATCTTTACGAACATGCTCCTACAATTGAGCACTTATCAAATATTTATTAAAAAATAATTTCAACCTCTTAACATTGTAGAAACAAGCACTAACCTTGGGATGTGTTAAACAAGTGCTCCCGTCCTTCTAGAGAAGTACTTTCCTCATTGAATTTGAGATCTAATGTTGTATTAGACGTCAAATTGAGTTTTCCTTCACCATAGGTTGTTCAATAGGCTTAAGACCCATCCCTTTGTTCATTTTGTTCACTAGTTCCCTTGACAACGGTTTAGTAAACGTATCCGCCAAGTTCAAACTAGACCGAACAAAATTAATAGTTATACAACTATTCCTTATCATTTCACGCACATAGCTATGTCTAACTCCAATGTGCCTTGACTTGCCATTGTAGACTTCACTATAAGCTTTAGCTATGGTTGATGCACTATCACAATGAATAGCAAGAGGTGACATAGGTTTGACCCACAAGTCAACCTCACTCAACACATTCCTTAGCCATTCCGCTTCTTGGCAACAAGATGCCAATGCAATGAATTCCGATGCCATAGTGGAATCCGTTATACATGTTTGCTTCTTGGATGCCCATGAAATAGCACCTCCTCCAAGAAGAAACACCCATCCACTTGTGGATGAATAATCTTCCTTGTCGGAAATCCAACTAGCATCTGAGTAACCTTCTAGAATAGAAGGTTCTCCTTTGTAAGTTATGACATAATCCAAGGTTTTATTCAAATACCTTAACACTCTTCTCAATGCTTGCCAATGCAACATACTAGGATTACTAGTATACCTACTGAGTTTACCAATAGCAAAAGCTATATCCGATCGAGTGCTAGTCATAGCATACATCAAGCTTCCAATTAAGCTTGCATACTCCAATTGTGAAATAGGAGTACCACTACTCGGAACCAAGTGAACACTAGGATCCATCGGAGTAGCAAAATGAGTCGAATTCGATTCATTAAACCTCTTAAGCACTTTCTCAATATAATGAGATTGTGATAAAGAAATTAACCCTTTACCTCTCATTATTCTAATGCCTAGAATAACATCCGCTTCACCCAAATCTTTCATGGAGAAGCTAGAAGAGAGAAAGACTTTGGATTTTCCCACTTGTTCCAAATCAGTCCCAAAAATAAGCATATCATCAACATACAAGCAAATTATAACTCCATTACCGTTATTATCAAATTTACTATATACACACTTATCGGACTGATTTATTTTGAACCCACTAGACAAAATGACCTCATTAAATTTTTGATGCCATTACTTAGGTGCTTGTTTAAGACCATACAAAGATCGAACTAATTTGCAAACCTTAGTCTCTTGACCTTTAACCACAAAACCTTCAGGTTGATTCATGTACACTTCCTCCTCCAATTCACCATTATGGAAGGCAGTTTTAACATCCATTTGGTGAATTACTAGACCATGAATCGCAGCTAATGCTATCAAAAGTCTAATGGTAGCTATTCTAGCAACCGGAGCATAAGTGTCAAAATAATCGATACCATATCTTTGCCTAAAACCACTAACCGGGCCTTATGTTTTAGTATGGTTCCATCGATCTTCCTTTTCCTTACGAAAATCCACTTACAACCTAAAGGTTTGCAACCGGGGGGTAAATTAGCTAAAATTCAAGTATAATTTCCCACTATTGAATCCATTTCATCATTCACTGTCTCTTTCCAGAAAGCAGAATCATGAGACTTCATAGCCTCATCAAAGGTCCTAGGATCCTCCTCCATATTGTAACAATATGAAATTTGAGTCACAATAGACTCCCTTGACCCTTCAACTAAATATAGTTGAAAATCCGGTCCAAAAGATTTCTCTTTTCTAATTCTTTTACTTTTCCTAATTTTCGATGTTGTAGTATCATGATCATTGTTAATGTCATCCACAACATTGGAACTAGTACTAGGTATCATGTCCTTTGGTCTTGGAATCGATGAGAATCTAGTCTTATCAAATATTGCATCCCTTGACTCTATCACAGTATGAAAAGAGACAACATCATTTGGCTCAATGACATAAAACCTATAGGCTTTGCTATGTACCGCATAGCCTATAAAAATGCAATCAATTCCTTTTTCACCTAAAGTTTTCCTTTTAGGCTCCGTCAACTTGACAATTGCCCTACAACCCCATACCTTAAGGTAATTGAGATTAGGCTTTTTATTACACCAAAGTTCATATGGGGTAGTCTTATTCCTTTTATTAGGAACTCGATTTAATATATAACATGCAGTTAAAATTGCATCACCCCAAAAATCGCCATTTAGACCCGAATTAGAAAGCATGGTGTTAACCATTTCTTTTAGAACCCTATTTTTCCTTTCCGCTATACCATTACTTTGAGGTGAGTATGGAGCGGTTGTTTCATGAATTACACCAATGGAACTAAAATAGCTAGGATTGTAGTATTCACCACCCCTATCCGTCCGAAGTCTTTTAACCTTTTCATTAAGTTGAAGTTCCACTTCGGTCTTAAAAATCTTAAACTTTTCTAGTGCTTCATCTTTAGTAAATAATAAATATATGTAACAAAACCTTGAATAATCATCAATAAAAGTCGCAATATATTTTTTATTTCCCAAAGAAGGTGAACTATGAAAGTCACACAAGTCACTATGCACCAATTCAAGCAATACCGTTTGTCTAGTCACACTAGGATAAGGATTCTTTGTAATCTTATTTAGCATGCATGTCTTACACTTCTCTAACTTTAAATCGAAAGAAGGTATTAAACCTAGCTTAGACATGTCATATAATCTACGATAGTTTACATGACATAAACGATTGTGCCATAGAGAAGAAACATCAAGCATGTAAATAGAACTAGTATCAATTTCATTATTAATACTAAATTTAAACATTCCATTACAATAAAATCCTGGTCCAACAAAAATACCACCCTTGGAAACAATAAACTTATCCGATTCAAATACAACTTTAAAACCAAATTTATTCAAAAGACCCCCCGACACAAGATTCTTCCTAACTTCCGGTACATAAACAACATCCCGGAGAGTTAAAGTCTTTCCCGAGGTTAACAACAATTCTACTTGGCCTATACCCTTGGCCTTTACCATAGAATCATTCCCCATATACAAGATTGGACCATCATCCAATTCTTCCAAAGACTTGAAGAAGTGCTTATTATTGCACACATGTCTAGAGGCCCCCGAATCTATCCACCAAGAATCATCAACCTGCACAAACATAATTTCAGAAATCATAGCCACAAAATTCATTTCTTCAATTACATGTTCATGTGCAACTTTACCTTGGTTTTGAACAACACTACGTTGTCCATTCTTTGTCTTCTTCTTCTTAGAAGGACAATCCCTCTTGAGATGAGGTCCATTGCATACCCAACAAGTGAGGGTCTTCCTCTTCTTGTTTGCAAAGTTGGTTTTAGAGTTGTTATTGTTGGATTTCTTGGTCCCACTAGACCCACCAACCTCTACCATATTCACGGTAGACTTAGAAATACTAGGAGTAGTATCCTTAACCCCATCTTGAGCCCGGATACCCTCTTCAATACGAAGATGAGTTCCTAATTGCTCCATGGAAATATATTCCTTCCTATGTTTCAAGGAATGCTTAGTTTCTTTCCAAGAATGTGGTAATTTATCAATGATTGAGGCTACGACAATAGCCTCATCCATCACCATACCATGTGATCTAATTTGGTTCAAAATATGATGAACTTCATAAAATTGCTCTATAATAGGCCGATCATTAGTCATTTTAAATGAATTAAAATTACTAACAAGAAATTTCTTACTTGAAGCATCTTCCGAAATATACTTGGCCTCAAGAGTATCCCAAAGTTCCTTTGCACTCTCCACATTTTGATAGAGATCGAACAAAGGGTAGGTAAGAGAGTTGAGGATGTGACCCCGGCAAATGTAGTCATCATTCTCCCACTTTGTCCTCTTCCTTGTAGTCTCCACGGACTCTTCCTCTCCATCTTTGGGAATGGTGGCATGGGTGTTGATAGAACATACACCACATTCAAAGTTATCAACAAGAAGTGCTTCTTCTTTTGCCATCTTTGATAACCCACCCCCTCAAACTTGTCCAACTTTTGGAAGTTCATAGTCATGTCCTTGAGTGATTGAGCCATATTCGAAAAGAAAGAGAAAGTTAAACTAATAGATTGTTAGAGGTGATAGATGTGAGAACAAACAAGGGAACCGGATATCCACTCCAAGGCACGGAAACTACGCTTTCCTATTAGTTTAATTTCGCCCCTCTAGGATCACCGGGTTAACACGAAATAACTAATGAGATACAATGGAGAAAACAATTCACTAGATGATCTTCTAAGTGAATCAACAAGAACTTTGTGTTTGATGTTTGTGAAGAACACTAGAGAGAAAGTAGCAAGTTTTCTCTCAAGTAAAGCAAGTAGATTAGAATCTCCAAAAAACTGATTTTTTTCCTCTCTCTCAACTCATATACATAACAAGGGTGATGAATAATCTTCCCTCTTGATTAGAGCTGTTACAGCATTCATCTCCCTTTAATCCCCTGATTAAACATACTTAATCATCATTAAAAAGAAAATGTATGCCATACAACGGTTATAAACCGTCCACGCAAAATTACACGCCCCAAAACAAACTCCACGTCGCGACTCGCGATACAGATCGCGAGTCGCGAAAGGCGCTGGTCGCGACCCGCGACAGGTGTCGCGACTCGCGACGGCCTCCTGGTCGCGACCCGCGACCAGCCCACTGTCTTGCTTGATTCATCCACGTGATTTTGCGCATTCTAATCTCAACATACTAGACCTCCTCCTCTACTTGTATATAACCATATGAGCTAACAAAACCCATTACCCTATAAATGTTCCAACAGAATAGGATATTCTGTGGATATATAGTATATAGATTTCTAATATAGATATATAGGTTTACTAATACGCTTAAGACTATCATTAGTTTGTAACTATAAATATTTGATGATCAGTGACATTCACTCCAATTGAGGAGTTTCCCTAAATCTAGCATGGTATTAGAGCTGTAGGTTTTTCAATTTGCTTCCATAAAATTTTAGTCAAGTTGTTCGTCCTGCTACTATTTGTACATTGTTGGGTTTAGCTATGGCTCGCATCTAGTTTATTCATCGATCAGCTTGATGTGAAAAATGCATTTTTACATGGTGACTTACAGGAGACTGTTTATATGCATCAACCACCCGGGTTTGTTGATAAGAGGTTTCCCCATTATGTTTGTCGCCTTTGTAAGGCTCTCTATGGTCTCAAACAAACTGCTCGAGCTTGGTACCCTCGTTTTGCGCACTTTCTTCTTCAGATGGATTTTCTTGTTGCTTAGAGTGACAATAACTCTTTATTCACTTTTCGCCAGGGTAATGATATGGCATATCTTATTCTATATGGTGATGATATTATTTTGTGCACATCTTCTGATGCTTTGCATGACCATATCATTGCTCTTTTGAAATCTTAATTTTCTATGTCTGATTTGGGGGTTCTCAGTTATATTTTAGGCATTTTAGTTACTCAAACTCCTTCCTACATGCTATTTCGCAGAGGAATTATGCTCAGGAAATATTGGAGCACGTAGGCATGGGACTTGTAGACCTATTGCGACTCCAGTTGGACACTAACTCCAAGCTTAGTGTTGATTCGAGTCCCCCCCTAGTGGTTGATCGAACTCATTATCGCAGTCTGGCAGGTGCTCTTCAGTGCTCACATTTACTCGTCCAGATATTGCTTACGTTGTATATCAGGTTTGCCTTTTTATGCATGATTCATTAAAGCGCATCGTGCATTATATTCAGGGAATCATTGATCATGGGTTACACTTATATCCTTTTTATGCAGGTGCTCTCAAACAAAATGTTTGTGCGATAAAAGGCTGCGTTAGGTCATATACGGGTTTTGCGTGTTCGTACAAGGTATCAATTTGTTGACATATTCACGTTTGCCCTCCTCTTGCTCCAACTATGGGGGTGTGTATGCAGATTTCTAATATAGATAGGTACCCTAATACGCTTAAGACTACCATTAGTTTGTCACTATAAGTATTTGATCAATTGCATTCATTCCAATTGAGGAGTTTCCCTAAATCTAGCAGTTTATATTTCATCCTAGACTCCTTTTATCATGTATTGTTTCAGAACAGTCAACTACCATTACTTGATGATACATATGTAAATTCAAATTCTTAAAATTGACGACCCTCAAATTATAATAATTGTTAGTGCATTAGAATAATCTTATCAAATAATTTTGTACATCTTTTTTTTAAATAGTTAACAGCCCATAAATTCTATTAAACATTTAATTTTTATATGTGGGAAAAAAATAATGTACATTAATAATAATATTGTTCATGCTAAATTGTTTATCCCCTCTGTTTTTCTAAGTAATATCCATATACTATTTAGGTGGTCAAGCTTATAAAATTTTGACCATCTTTCATAGCTTATATCGAAGAAGAAAAAAATATTTTGTCAAAATTTGTTAAATTCATTTCAATTTTAATTATATATTTTTAATAATATGTTAAAGATATTAATAGTCAAAAGTATACATAAAAGTCCGTCTCATCGTGCAAAATGCAAGTAATTATATATTTAGGAAAATGGAAGGAAGAGCAGAAAAGATCTTTCTTGGCATAGCAAAGAGCAAGGTCCATCATCGTAGGACTAAGGCAAGCGTTTCCAACTTGTAAGTTGGTTTGCTTTTTCGTCAATCATTAATGTTAGTCGTTGTACTCTTGTGAGAGACACGGATATGCTCTCTTGTTTTCATATGATTATTAAAGACCTAATTGTATGTTTTGAAAAATCTAATTGTATTCCCTAATACACATTTTTTACTCTTTCTTTTTCCATCTCTCATATGATGGGTCATGGTGTAGTTTTTCTTCCAAGCACATTCCTTTTTCCGGTTTGCTTCATCATGTGATTTATAGTTTACGGTTTGCTTCATCATGTGATTTAGAGTTTACGGTTCACTCCCTTCATACTATATTTGTAGTTTAAGTTAATTTTCAAATATGTAAGAGGTAATCTATCTATACAAATATATTAAAAGGCAATCTTAACAAAGGAACAGAGTTACGTGTTACTCTTCTCAAGCTCCCAATACACATGCTACAAGAAAAAACCATTTATAATCTTATTTTAAAATATTAACAATGTGTAGTTACTAAGATTCAAAGTGAAACATAATAAAGTCTTATTATTATATGTAATTATATAGACATAGACAAGGTTTCTTAATCTCTAACACTTTTATTAAGTAATAACATTCTCTTACCCCAATTCCATTAAAATTGTTATTTTTATCCTCAATTCCTTAGAAGTTTTTTTAAACAATTTATCATGCCATAACATCCATTTTTAATTTCACACTAGACTTAATATTACGAAAAGCTAATAAAATCAATTATAAAATTTATGAATAATAATATATTCGATAAATGAATCCACTGAAGACGTCGCCAAAATACTAGTGTTAATTATATATGCGTTGAAATATGACATTAATAAGTAGTAATTAAAAGTAAATGGAGTTTATGGTGATAATTAACATTTGTACAATACGTATAAGAGAATCTCAGTGACTTATTTAGGGAAAACATAATACAATCGAAAAACTCCAAAGACTTCTTAAAAGTATGGTCAACTAGATCGGGAAATGTTTCAGCAAAGGGTCATGAACCATAGGCTGTAGATATTAGAAGTGCATGAAACAAAGTAACAAACTAACAAAGCTCTTTTGAGATGATGGAATGGACCTATCCAATAAAATGTTACCCTACAATAGGGAAAGAACAACGAGCTCAAATAAATGTTTCTCTTCCACTACTGAACCTTCCTAGCTCAAAGGGAGTAAGGGACCATTTATTACTCTTGACCTTTCTAAACTAGAGAAAATAAAGAAAGATTGATACATCTATCTATTGGGTAGATTACCCTCTATAAGTAGACAATTAAAAAATATTTAATTGTACTGAGTTGGACTCCACTAATTTTAAGTTTCGATTTTTAAGTAGATTAACGACTCATTGGGTAGACAAAGTTTTTCCAAAAAAAAGATTGATGTATATCGATCGTTTTAAGTTGTAAATATTGATCAATGCATGACTCTTTGAACCTAATTATATTCTAACACTCTCCTAATTCATACTTGAGCTAAAATATTAATACAGATTCTCCTCTCTAATCCATTTTTGCGTCGGAACAAGAAGTTAGTGACAAAAAAATTGGTAGGTTGTTTATAAGAATATAGTTCATCCGTTTTCTTTTAATTAGTTGTACCATATTAATTTTTGACATAATTCACTAACTTCGTTTTAACCCTCTTATATTATTAAAAAAAAAAAGGAGGGAATAATATGTTGTCACTCACATATATAATGCCATACTTGGAAATTTACTATAGACTAAGTCAACTTTATTTTTGTAGCTGCCCAAAAAAACAGAAGACTTGTAGTATTTGCAGCTGTATTATTTTGTCCTCTCGATCAATTATTATGCATCTTTAAAAGAGATAAGGAACGAAGACAATAAGAAGCAGCTCCACAAATCACATTAGTGATTAGTAGAAACATCAAACATGATGAGTGCCAAATCCTCTATGTTTGCTACTTGTTCTACTACACATTTCTTAACCACAATCCTAATATTTCTATCATTATGCTCGACCTACCAATTTGTAGTAATAGTAGCCACTCCTATACCTAATAGAGAAGCCTTAGAAATTGTCATAGGCGGTGGTTCTCCCGCCCCGGAATCTTCCCCCAGTTGCGGTAGTTGCTCTTCACCACCACCACCAGAAACACCATGCCCTCCACCACCATCACCACCATCACCACCACCACCAGAAACACCATGCCCTCCACCACCATCACCACCATCCTCGCCACCGCCTACACCGAGACTTGAAAATGAAATAGCAATAGCCACAAAGGTCATCAAACAATTCTTCCAAAGAATTGATGATGACTCATGTGGGTTGAAAATGCTGAAAAACACCAAGAATCCTCAGCTTTGTGATAACACCAAGTTTAATTGTGCACTTCTTAAAGCGAAAAATCAAAATGCTCTCTATGGACTCCAATTTAATGAATGTCATATAAAGGGTAAAAATATTACCCTTGAAGACTTCATCGACAAGTTACCCGAAGTGTCGGTTTTTCATGCAAATTCCAACAATTTTGGAGGTGAAATTCCAAATTTAAGCCATCTTCCATATCTATTTGAGCTAGATCTTAGTAATAACAAATATGAAGGTAAGTTTCCTGTTAATGTACTTGGAGCTACCCAATTAACCTACTTGGACCTACGTTTTAACTCTTTTATGGGCCCAATTCCACCCCAACTATTTGATTTACAAGTCTTGGCCCTTTTTATTAACAATAACAAATTTGACCAAGACCTTCCATCTAATTTGGGCTCAACACCGGCCGCTTTTCTTACTTTTGCTAACAACAAGTTCACCGGCCCAATACCCAAGTCCATTGGGCAAGCCTCGGAAACCCTCCTTGAGGTCCTTTTCTTAAACAACCATTTATCGGGCTGCCTTCCTTATGAGATTGGGTTTCTCAAGAAGGCCCGTGTTTTCGATGTTTCAACGAATTATTTAACGGGCCCGATACCGCGATCTTTTGGTTGCTTAGGGAAAATGCAAAACCTTGTGTTGGCTAACAATGAGTTTTTTTGGGGCTGTTCCTGAAGAGGTGTGTAAGTTGCCTCAATTGAAGCAATTGAGCTTGTGTAATAACTATATCACCCAAGCTGGGCCAGAGTGTATGAAGCTGATCCATAAAGGGGTGTTGGATGTCACAAACAATTGTATATTGGGCCTTCCTAATCAGAGATCCAAAGAGATGTGTGCTTCGTTTTTCAAGAGGCCCAAGCCTTGTGGTGAAGAGAAAAGCCTTGATTATATCCATTGCAAGAATACTGCTGCTTATCTGAATGCTGAGGTGTTACTAGAGGGGGCCCCACAACCACATCCAACTGTAACTTATGGTGCTCTTACTCCTAATAATTAGTAGTTTATGAATATAATGAGTTCACTGTTATACACTTTTAAGTTTCCATGTGGTTCATGTAGTTAATTTTCTTGTTTGTTGTAAGAGTTGTAACTACATAATATATATCGATATATTGTCGTTTCTTTGAATTGAACAAAAATATTTTATCTAGTAGTTTACATTGAGCATATAGTGCATACTGCATACGTGTGACTGTAAATGGTGATTTTAATTGGTTTTTTCTCTTGTCAAAACAAAATCTTTCATGAAAATCTGGCCTGTCAAAATATACCGCAAGGCAAAATGTTAAAAAATTCTATGATCACAAATTCTTATACGTGGCCGGTCACATCTATAACCTTCCGTGTAACTGCTCCATATAACAAAGCCAGGCACTGGTTCTTCTTCTACTTCGCTCCTTTTGGTTTAGTGGCCCATATTACATTTACCTGTCATTTCCCATTGACTACGAGACGACCTTTTCTTCTCTCTCCACTTTCAATCTTCTTCTTACTCACAACCCCCAAACAAACCCTTAAAAAAAACCCCACCATCACCATGCTTCCTGAACTTGGGCCTTGAAGTCTTTTCTTGTAAAGAATGAAATGTTGTATTTTCTTTTTTTACTTACTGTCATATTGTAATAATTCAGTTAGACTCTTGTTTAGTTGTAACAAACTATAAATAGCTTACTCTGAACTATTGTTAATATAATAAGACATTATCTCTCTAAGATTTTCTTTCTCTCTCTAAGAGTTTTCCCCAAATTCATTTCATCTTCTATCCTGATTCATATGGTATCAGAGCACGTAACGATCCAATTTGTGCTAAATTTTTCGTCAAAATCTTAGAATTCATCTTTTATTTCCATTTTTCTGAAGAATCGAAGTAATCCGCATCTTCTTGTTTCTTGAAAATGGTGGAAATTGATCGAAATTCTGATGATGCGAACAACAATCGAGGTCAGAACAATGGAGATCAGAACTCAAACTCCTTTTCTGGAAATAATGTGAGTCTTGCATACAACGATCTTCTTTTTGTATCAAATTCTGATCAAACTGTTGCGAAATTAGTTACTGTTAATCTTAATGGTAACAATTTCATCAGTTGGAAGAGAAATGTAAGAAGAGCCTTAATAGCTAAGAACAAATTAGGTTTTATTGATGGATCAATTGCTAAACCTAATGAAACTGATATTGATTTCAATCGATGGATGCGATGTGATTACTTAGTCATATGTTGGCTGGTGAATTCTATGAATGAAGATATTGGAGAGAATTTCTCTTTTGTTGAAAGTTCCGCTCAGTTATGGCGAGAAATATGTGAGTGTTATGGACAATCTAATGGTCCACAAATCTATCAACTGAAGCGTGAGTTGGACAGTCTTCGTCAAGAAAATCAATCTATCATGATGTATTATGGTAAATTGAAAAGGTGTTGGGATGAATTACAGAATTTAAGAAGTTTACCTACTTGTACATGTGGAATTTTGTCAAAATGTACTTGTAGTTTTCTGAAGAGATTGTCTGAGTTTGAATCTGAGGAAAAATTGATGCAAACCTGTTGAAGTTGGTTTACCTGATGGGAGTTGTTGTCATGTGTCTGAGGTTGGAGATGTGATAGTTTCACCTGATATTATTCTTAAGAATGTGTTACATGTGCCTGTTTTTAAGCATAGTCTTTTGCCGTAGGGAAATTAGCTCTTGATGCTAATATTGAAGTTGTGTTTAAGTCTCATGAATGTCTATTCCATTCTGTTGACAATAATAAAATTCTTGCTAAAGGTATCAAGTTAAAAGGCTTATATCTTCTCACCATCTCTGATAATCACAAACTTTGTGATTCTCCATTGATTCATCCGATATCAACCAATACTGTGACTGCTCATGATTCCAATTCTTCTAATTCTAAAGTCAATTCTTCAGTTCCTTTTGCCTTGTTACATGCCAGACTTGGACATATTTCAGTTTCTAATATGAAGCATCTCAACATTTGTTTTTGTGATGATAAGGATGATTTCTTTTGTGAAATTTGTGTATTAGCTAAACACCACAAACTTCCTTTTCCTAGGAGTCAAAATAGAGCCATTCATATTTTTGATCTAGTCCATATAGATCTTTGGGGCCCGTACAAAACTAAGTCCATGTCAGGGGCATCTTATTTTCTTACTATTATAGATGACCACAGTAGATGTACTTGGACATACCTTCTCCATAACAAAATGCAAGTGTTTAGGACCATCACTTCTTTCTTTCTACAAGTTGAAACACAATTCAATACTAAGATCAAAGCAATTAGGTCTGATAATGGGACTGAGATTATTCAAGATCAATGTCTTTCCTTCTTCATGGATAAAGGAATTTTTCATCAAACTAGCATTGTTGGTAGGCCACAGCAAAATGGGCGTGTGGAGAGGAAACATAGGCATCTTTTAGAAGTTGCTAGGGCTCTTAAATTCCATTCCAACTTGCCTACTAAATTTTGGGGTGATTGTTTGCTCACTGCCACTTTCTTAATTAATCTCATGCCTTCTTCTGTTTTGAATTGGAAATGTCCATCTGAAATTCTATTTTCTAAACCTCCTGATTACTCCAGATTAAGGGTGTTTGGATGTCTTTCTTTTGCATATAACATGGACAGACACAAAGATAAGTTTTCTCCTAGAGCTACAAGGTGTATTTTTCTAGGATATCCATTTGGTCAAAAAGGATATAAGGTTTATGACTTAGATACACACAAATGTTTTGTTAGTAGAGATGTTTTATTTCAAGAAACTACATTTCCATTTCACAAACAATCTGCTCCTCTAAATTCTGATAAGTCTGAGCATTCTACATTAATTTCTTTTGATGATCCTTTATCTTCTGATATGTCTATTTGTAATAATTTTCTTTCACCTTATAATTGTTCCAATTCTTCTTTTATTCCTTCTCCACATTCTGTTACTTCATTTCCTGATGACAATATTCTTCATCCTGATAATATTGAAAATTTTGGTCATATTGAAAATTCTGCACAGAATACCAGCATGTCTAATGATCTTGGCATTTCTCATGATCATATTCATTCTATTCCTAATGCTACTTTCTCACCAAATCTTTCTTCATCTTCCACAAATCTTCATTCTAATAATATCACACACAGACATTCTACTAGAGTCTCTAAACCACCTGTAAAATTTCAAGACTTCATTTGTCCTACTCTTCCTGCTCAATCTTTTTCTCAATCTTTTGCTGCTATTTCTGAACCTACTTCATATAAGCAAGTCAATGAGTTTCCTGAATGGCAAGAAGCTATGCAAAAAGAACTAATGGCACTTGAAACTAATAATACATGGGTGTTAACTACATTACCAGAAGGTAAGAGGTCCATTGGGTCAAAATGGGTATTCAAAGTGAAATATAAACCAGATGGTACTGTGAAAAGGTATAAGGCTAGGCTTGTTGCAACTGGTTATCAGCAAGTAGAGGGAGAAGATTTCACTGATACTTTTTCACCTGTGGCTAAGCTTGCTACTGTTAGAATTATTATCTCTCTTGCCACTGCACAGAAATAGCCCTTATGTCAGTTGGACATTAATAACGCATTTTTACATGGTTATTTAGATGAAGAAGTTTTTATGAGACCTCCTCTTGGTTATAATAGAGCCAAACCTGGGGAAGTTTGTCTTTTAAAACGATCTCTATATGGTCTCAAGCAAGCCTCAAGGCAGTGGAACAAGGAATTAAGCAAGTTCCTTGTTCAACTTGGTTTTGTTCAATCAGTGCAGGATTATTCTCTATTCACCAGAAATTTAGACAAAGAATTTGTTGTTATCTTGGTTTATGTAGATGACATGGTGCTTACAGGGACTTCTCAAACTCAGATTGATGCTATTAAACATGCTTTAGATGCTGAGTTTACTATTATAGATTTGGGAAATCTTAAATACTTCTTGGGTATAGAAGTTATTAGAACAGATACTGGAACTGTATTGAGTCAAAGGAAATATATCATGGATATTCTCAAAGATCTCAATTTTGACAATTCCAAGCCTGTGTCTTCACCTCTTCCTAAAGGTTTAAGCTTATCTACAAAAGAGGGAGATATTCTTCCTAAACCTGAACAGTATAGAAAATTGATTGGGAGGCTTTTCTATCTCAACATAACAAGGCCAAATTTATCCTATGCTACACAACATCTCAGCCAATTCCTTAGCTGTCCAAGGAAACCTCATTTACAGGCTGTCATGTATGTTGTTAGGTATTTGAAGAACACTTTGATTCTTGGGTTATTCTATGCTGCTGAAAGTGATCTGGTTTTATCTGCATACAGTGATGCCGATTGGAGTACATGTTCTTTTAGCAGTAGGTCTTTAAGTGCTTACTGTGTTTTCTTGGGGTCACAGTTGGTATCTTGGAAAACTAAAAAACAAAGAACAGTTAGTAAGTCTTCAGCAGAGGCAGAATACAGAAGCATGTCTAGTACTGCTTCTGAGCTTGTTTGGATTGAAGGACTTTTGCAAGATTTACAAATTTAAGTTCCTCTTCCTATTACTATGCATTGTGATAATACTGCTGCCCAACATATTGCACAGAATCCAGTCTTCCACGAGAGGACTAAGCACTTGAAGAGGGATTGTCATTATGTCAGAGAGCAGATTACGACAGCAGGGTTCATTCAAACAGCTCACATTTCCAGTCATTCACAACTTGCAGACTTGCTGACCAAAGCACTTCCAGGGCCACAACATCAAACTCTTTCTTCCAAGCTTGGACTTGTTGCTTTGCCCAGTCCAGCTTGAAGGGGGGATGTAAAGAATAAAATGTTGTATTTTCTTTTTTTACCAACTGTCATATTGTAATAATTCAGTTAGACTCTTGTTTAGTTGTAACAAACTATAAATAGCTTACTCTGAACTATTGTTAATATAATAAGACATTATCTCTCTGAGATTTTCTTTCTCTCTCTAAGAGTTTTCCCCAAATTCATTTCATCTTCTATCCTGATTCATATTTCTTCATTTAGACTTGTCATGACCTTGTTTGTAAGATGAGATACGCAAGTTGTAATATGCAATTGATTATGAATGAATTGAACCCAGTGGCGGATCCAGGAATTGAGCTACGTGGGTTCGGACTTACTTGAACATAAATCTAACATTAACTCTTACTCCAAATTACATTTTACTATATTGTGTATTTTTTTTTATATAAAAAAAATTTAACAACTACATTAGTGGAGTTTTCATTCATCTTAATTTATTGGTTACAACTTAATAACATTTTTATAAGAAAATTACGGAGTATCAAGACAATTACTACATATATCATTACCCCTGATTAATAGCTCAAGCAAGCAAAGTTGGAAGAAAATGAATATTAAACCATATTTATTACTTAATAGTGTATCAAATATCAATACATGGGTGGCCCTCAAAAAAAAATAATATCAATACATGGGTAGAAGGGAGAGATTTGTAAATCACAAGAAGAGCTCAAAATCTAAAGGAAATAGTAAGAAGGGGGAAAAAAATGATAAGAGACCAATTTGCTAAGAAAATGACGTAGTAAAAGAAGTGACCAAAAAGAGCAAAAACTATCAAAAGAATCTGATAGGGGTTCGAACACGAGGACCTTGGAACATAGGATCTTGTAACACGATCTTGTAGCACGCGGAGTTACCACTGAAGCAAAGCCAGAATTTCAGTAACATGAGCTCGGCATCTGTATAAAAGGGGTTTTACTTTTTCCTCTGTTTTTCGATTTTCGCCCAGTTTTTTTGCTGGATCCTCGTGGGTTCAGTTGAACCCACTGAACCCACGCTGGATCCGCCACTGATTGAACCGAATTATCAAATAAAAAGGATGAAGTGTATAATAAAAAAAAACTCATAATTATATGAGTAACCTAATTTATTGTTTGGAGTAACATAGTTTAATCATATGAGTAACATTGTTTAATCATACGACGACCCCTTTTAATTGTACGATCCAGTACCCCTAATTGTTTGTAAAAGTAACTGCATTTATTATTCATACAAGTAACCCCATTCGTCCATAAGAGGAAACCAGTTAATATATCTTTTGTTATAAAAGTAAACCTCATTTGGTTATAAGAGTAACCCCCTTGTTTGTAAGGTAGAGAGAAGTGAAGTATATTTAAGAGAACTTTTGATTAACCTTATAAATATTGTATGAGTAACCCTATTTATTTTTTAGAGTAATCTCGTTTAACCATATGAGTAATTAATCTCATTTAATGTTATGAGTAACCCCATTTAATTATAAGAAAAATATTATTTATTTATACTATAACCTTATTTAATCATACGAGTAACCCCAATTGTTCACAAAAGTAACCTCGTTCATTCACAAAAGTAATTCATTTAATCATACAACAACCCAATTTAATCATACGAGCAACCCTAATTGTTCAAAAGTAATCGCAATTTTACATACGATATTCGCACATAAGAGTAAACTGATTAGTATTCCCTTTTATTGTAAAAGTAACCACATTTATTTATAAGAGTAACGCCCTTTTATTATTAAGAGTAACCACATATTTATACAAGTAACTCATTTGTTCATAAGAGTAAATTAATTTGTCCATGAGGGTTTCTGCACAAGGGTCAACTTTAATTTAAAAGACCATATCTCACAGCACACTCAATATATTGGGAAGATTCAAGTTGGAAATGAAAATTTGACTCGATAGATTTCCAACACCTCGTCAAAAGCTCGATTACAATGCGATATGACCTTTTAAAAATGAGCTAACGGACTAATAGGTAAGCGCAACCTCACCTATATTTATAGATGTGGCCGACTGTAATCAAGATGCTTTGCTATATGATATTGATTTTTGAGAAGACTCTCTCAACTAAGGAATAACTTTTGCATGGTCTAGAGTAGAGATGGGTTTCATGGTATAGGCCTAGGAGGCTAGGACGATGGCACCAACCCAAATCAATTGGACCTCGCCAATTTAATAAGAAAAGGGTGATCTTATTTTTGACTTGTTTATTCTACCTCTAATCAATCACAATAATCACAAAATGATGGTACAATTTTCATACTGAATTTAAAAGTAATTTTCCTTCAACTCATATTATTTATCCCACATTCTCATGTACTCATATCCATGGAGTCATGGAGGGATATGTGAGAATAGAGATATTTAGTGTAATATGAATTAACATCATTGCTAAGAGGTTACCATTTTTTTTCAATATCCACTCAAGTTATTGGGTCTAACTTATACTAGTTTTTTACCCCATTCGATGCATAGGTTGTATATAGAAATATATAAGTACCCATACAAAACAAAATTTATTGAATAATAATCTAACAATTGGAATCTTAAAAAATAGTCTACACACACAAAATATAGTAATTAAACCTTTAGATTTATAACCCTTTCTTATTCTGCAATGAAAGATTTGGCTTTCATCAACAATAATTTCATTTTAACTTGTAGAGCACAACAGGTAGAGATTAACTACGTCTATAATTCTAAAGCTATATATGCATATGCTCCTATTTAGAAGAAAAAAAATCACAAATGTACAATACAACAACAAAAAAATAAGATACAACAAACATATGATAGAGTTTATCTTCCATCGTGGATTGTTGATTAGGCGACGAACAAATGGTTTTATATGTTGCTTGACTTGTAATAATAGACTACTAGTACTTCCAAGATTTTATGTAATCCGAAGTCCAATGTAGCTCAAGTCTACCTATTAGAGTAAAGTATTAAATAAAATAAAAAAACCAAATCTAAATCTAAATCTAAATCTAAATCTAAAGAATATAAAAAAGAAAAAGTTGATTCTCTCAAAACAAAAGAAAATGAGAGAAAGAAAGTTGATTATCCCAACTAGTGCTCAGTCACCATATACTAGCGTATGTATCATCTACACAATGTACAACTTTTGAAACTGTAAAACCGGCTTACCTTTTTATATACTGGGCTTCAATGCTTTGCAGTGACACTAATTGGGCCTTATGCTTAGAATAAGCCCATATAAATATATTTCGATGGCCCAACCAATGCTACAGCTTACTATTATCAAAATGATATTTCAGAAATGGGCCCATGATGATGAAATATGGTCCAGTACAGTACAGAAAACTAAGACCAAAGAATTAAGTGAAGGAAAACTCATTTCACCGACACTCAACTCAACTGAAATTCTCTCTTCTTTCTAGCCTTCATTTGTGAGCTGTGTGACGAGTGGCTATTTGGTGGACTACAAAGTACGACTTTAATCACGTGGGGCACGTGAGATTATAAAAGAAAGAGTTATTATATTGCATATTACATGAACATCATTCATCACTACGTACTCCTATTACTATATTGATATTTGAGGGAGTTTGAGATTAATAGCTGAGAAATGAGAATTCGATGATCACATGAAATCTGTTATCTGTCTGACGCAAACCCTACCTTTGGTTGCTGAGAACCTTCATTTCATCTTTCCACTTTAGTGGCCCCATTAATCCATTATCACTACAGTTATATACCCAGCCCCCCCTTTGTTTTTTCAATTTTCCCATCATATTATAAATTCCACCAGTTGAATTTGTCCCACATGATATCCTCAAACTATATATTTTATCGTATCCTCTTTTTTAACTAACTTATTTTTTAAAAGAACTTTAGTGTAAAACACAAGAATATTATAGGTACGTTTGGTTTAATGGAAAATATTTTCTATTGGAGATGGTTTTCCATAAAAAACGTTATTTTTGGGTAGAAAACGTAAATAAATACTCCCTCCGTCCTATATTATAGTGCTTGATTCTGTTTTTTCACGAGTATTAACGTAAATAGAATCTAAGAGGAAGGTAAAAAGTGTTTGTGTATTGAAAAAGGAGAAAAAACTGATTTTAGGAGAGAGAATGATAATAAGTGGTGAAAGAGCATTAAATACATGACTAATTCAACCCTTGGGTTGAATAAACAAAGCAAAATACTATTTTTAAGAATTAAATAAATAATGGTGGCACAATTTTTCTAGGAAAATCATGAAAAGGTGTGAAATAAAAATGGAAACAATATTTATATTTTGGGTCACTTTAAAAGAAAAGAAGCACTATAATATGGGACGGAAGGAGTATTAGTTTTCCTTTATTTAGTTTCATAGAAAACTATAAAAGCTAAAAGGGAAAAACGAAGATGTTGAGAGTGCCCGAATGAGAGAGTGGACGAAAATAGTTTTCCTTCAAATTTTGGAGGAAAATATTTACAAAGAGATGGAAAACACTTTTACATCTTCATTTTTCTTTTTAAATCTCTTGTCAAATCAAACAACGAAAAATGAGGAAAATTGTTTTCCTCCAAAACAAACAAAACCTATATAAAGTTTAATTTTCAATAAGGTAGGAAAAATTACTTACATATATCTCCCTAACCAATTAAGTAAAGTATGCCGTATAACTTTCTAATAATACTCTTTATTTTCATGATTAGCCAAAGAAAATGAGATTTGCAAAGTGGGATGAGACTTGAAAATTATATGATCACTTAATAAAATAGTTGAATCAGACACTTGAACACGTATTCGTGTCGGATGTGTCGGATATAAGTATACAAATCCAAAACATAGGTGAGGAGTACGTAGGAAGAAAGCATGTCTTTGTACATCAGACACCACATGATCTTCTTTCTTATTCTAATCAGAGAAACTAAGCTCTATCCTTTAAAAATTGAATGAAAAATGGCTACTCTAGAGTTTAGATAGATAAGGCTGGCTGCTCATGATCTATGAGTTGGCATTGCGGGCTGTTTAATTTGCAGGGCGTGATTTTCAAGATGAAAGAGTACATGGAAGCAGTAAGCACGGTGAGAAGCGTTTTCTACTCCCTTTTGTTGGAATTAAAGCCTCAAAGTTCAAAAATTCTAAGGTGATCATAATGAAAATATGATCACTAAAAATGTGGGGCCTTAATGAATCTCAGTCACAAATATAACATGGCCCACTTATATTTTCATTTTCTAAAAAATGTTTTTTTTTTTTTTTTTTGATAAGGGGAGAAAACTTAGGAAGACCCTTCAATCAGGGAGCCAAACTAAACATCCTTGCGGACAAAAAGAGAAAAAATCAATATCATAAGGAGGATAACTATAGACGAGATCCGAGTGAGAGTGTCCATGATGCGCCATAAGGTCCGTTGTCTTGTTTGCTTCCCGGAAACAATGTTGAACCTGAAAATTATCGAATTTAAGCAAATTAGCATTGATATCAAAAATGATATTATTAATTTCCCAGGCGACTTTTCAGATATTCCTAACATCATTAATAACAGCAAGATTATCACCTTCAATCTCTAGATTAGAAATATTAAGCGACAAAGCAGCAATAATGCCTTCCTTGCAGACCCCAAGCTTCAGCTTGCAGGATGGAAATATTAGGATCAAGCGACCGGGCTCCAGCCATAAGAGCATCACCTGAAGAGTCCCGGATCACAAAGTCCAGCGTAGCATTACCATTATTCAATTTGGAACCATCAAAATTAAGTTTGCAGAAGCCAGGTGCAGGGGGGACCAGGCCGAACCAGGACTTGTGCGAGGTTTATCTCTCTTGGTGTTTGCAGCTGGATTAGGCTTAGAGCCAATTTCTTCTGAATTAAGAGCTTTGGACCACGAGGTAGCAAAATTACTAAAAATAAAACTTGCCTTCCTGGAGGAAACCACTTTATCATTAAATCAAGCTTATTCCTAAAAAACCACACAAACCACCAAACAAAGGAAAAAAGCGATATTTCTGGTCTAGACGATAGCGAGACATGCTTCCAAAACAGATCGGAAAGAAGTAAGATCTATATTTGCTAAACAAGAAGGCCTATAGATTCACCTACATTATTACAGAACACGCATTGCTGCGGTAAAAAAAATATGACTTTTTTCTCAAGATGCAATTTAGTCAGGATACTATCATTACAAGCTTCCCAAAGAAAGTTTTTAATTTTCGGAGGAATATTAAGCTTCCAAATCCAATTAAACTCAACTTTTTCGAAAGAGGATGGAAGAATCCCTTGAACAAGATGAGCTTCACTCTTAACCGACTACTCACCATCAGCCGTAAGACCCCAGATGAGATTATCTGGTTGGGATTCAGAGAGGATATAAATATAACAAATCTGCGAAGCAATGTGAGGGGGGACAACAGAAAGAAGCATCTGAGAGTCCCAATGTCCAGAAGGCAGGATACATCTATTGATAGTCAGATTTTCAGAACCAGGGATAGGAGTAATGATAGACTTTAGAGAATTTGGAAAACCCAATTATCCATCCAGAAGTTAATAGTTTTACCATTTCCAATCTGCCAACGTAAACCTTTTTTAAAAATATCAGGTAAAGTTAGGAGGTTACGCCATTGCCAAGAAGCCAATTTGGAAGCTTTAACAGAAAAGTACTATTATTTTTTATGTACCTTTTTCGAACTAATTTGACCCACAAATTATTATCATTTTTAACAATCCTCCACATTAGCTTCATTTGAAGAGCTTGGTTGTTAGCTTCAGCTTTACGAAAACCTAAACCACCCGCCGATTTTGGTTTGCAAATTCGATCCCAACCAATAAGGTTAAGGGATTTATTAGTGGTTTCCTTATTCCAAAAGAAATTTCTATATGTTCTATCCAGATTCGCCAGAATAGATTTAGGCAATAAAAGACTTTGCATTTGATAACTAGCCTTAACAGCAAGATTTGATTGAAGGAGGACTGACCTTCCTGCTTGGGAAAGAGCATTGGCTTTCCATTTAGGGAGTTAGCTAGTCGTTTTACTAACCACAGAGCAAAAGGTTTCTTTAGTCACCTTGGAATGAATAAGCGGGCAGCCCAAATTGTCCCCTAGATATCATTAGTTTCCTGCATTTTAAGGATAGAGGCAAAATCACGTTTTTCTGCCTTTGAGATATTAGCAGTACATTGGAAAGAAGATTTATGATAATTAACTAGGTTACCATACATCGAACAATACTTACCCAAAATTTGACGGATGATCAGACAACTGTAATTTGTGGCTTTAGCAAAAATCATTGTGTCATCTGCAAAGGTAAGAAAAGGAACTCGCATACCTGTTTTACCAATGGGAACTCCAATTGGTTTAGTAGGGACAGAAGCAGCTGAAGAAAGTAATCTAGCGAGAAGCTCAGCACACAAAATAAATAAATAAGGAGAAAGAGGGTCATCTTGTCTAATCCCTCGAGAAGAGGAGATTTTATCACCTGGAAGCCCATTTACTAAGACAAAAAAGGATGAAGAAGATACACATTAATTCCTTGATCCAACCTATCCATTGCGACAAAAACCCAATTTGTCAAGAGTAGAAAATATATAATTCCACTCTAATCTATCATAAGCTTTCTCCATATCTAGTTTAATGGCTATCCAACCATTAGAACTCGATTTAGTTTTAAAAGATTGAAAGATTTCATGGGCAACAAGGATATTATCTCGAATTAGCCTATCAGAAATGAAAGCACCTTGAAGGGGATGGATAATCTGACCCATGACTTCCTTTAATCTATTAGTGATGATTTTTGAGATTATTTTATAGACGGTTGAACAGAGGCTAATGGTCGGAAGTGGTTGGCAGAGGAAGGATTATCAATTTTAGGAATTAGGGCCAAAAAAGTATGATTTATTTCTGTAAGGATTTTGCTAGAATGGAAAAAGGCTTGAACTGCTCTTATTACACTATTACCTACTAGGGTCCAGTATTTTTGAAAAAAGAACTGGGAAAACCATCTGGTCCTGGGGAATTATCAGGGGAAAGATCAAAAGTAGCAGCTTTAATTTCGTCTCCAAATATTGTCGAAGTTAGGAAAACATTATTTTCTTCAGAGATGATATTATCCAAAATAGAAAAATCATAGTCAGGATGAAAATAAACTGAGCTATCAGAGGAGAATCTAGCTTTAAAAGCATTAGATAATTCTTGAGAGATAGCATCGGGATTGGTGATTACTTCACCTGTTGAAGAAAATATTTCTTTAATTTGATTCCTATTACGTCTAATGGACGCATGAGTATGATAATAAGATGAGTTAGAATCTCCCAAGAGAAGATAATCAGTTTTACTCTTCTGTTTCCAAAATTCGTTGCTAAAGGTTAATAAACTGGAACGTTTTTTAAGAAACAGTTCTTGTTTAGTTTGATAGGTAAGATTAGAAGGGTTAGCGAGGAGGGAAGATTGGATCTCCTGTAAACGTTCGTCAATTTTCCTTAATTGGCGAAAAAAGTTGGCAAATTGAGATTTGTTCCAATTCTTGGACTTATATTTTAATAACTTACATTTTTCTAACTAGTCTAAACATATGTGAACCATCAAAATGGATGCACCAAGTTTTCTTTACAAGGGTGTCATAATCTTTTCTAAGGCACCACATTTTTTCAAATCGGAAAGGAGGAGCCTTTGAATTATTGGAAGGGAGATAATTAAGGACAATCTGACAATGGTCTGGCGATGTGAAGACATGGTAAATTAATTTAGCTTGTGGAAATAAAGAAACCCACAAAGTTGATGCTAGACCTCTATCAAGTCTTTCATGAATGTTGTTATCACCCGATTTTTTTTTCCTCCATGTGAACCGAGGGCCTGAAAAAGGCAGTTCTATACAAGGGAGATTACTCAAAATATTATTCATGGTAATGAATCTAGAAGCAGATACAGTAGCACGCACCCCCTTTTTTATCATAGTGCGTTTGAAATTTCATTAAAATCCCCTAATATTACATAAGGGAGTTGAAGAGAAAGGGCATACGTAATAAGTTCAGACCATAATCCTTCCTTGAATTCTTTCTTAGCAGGTGCATAAATGAAAATGGCAACATAACTAATATTAGAGCATGCAATATGAATTAAACAGGACATAAATCTAGCAGCTTTATATATAATAGAGAGACTAAATGGTTGGATAATAAAACAAGTCTTCTATGGGCAAAAAAGGAGAAATAAATTCTTCTCCATTCCAATAGCTTCTGGGGCCTAGAATGGAGCAATCGGACAATTTCTCGATTGGAAAAACATGATTTCCAATAAGCAGAATGTAAGCCAGAGACTGAAAAATGAAAATTATGAATATCGTACACGAAAGAAGAAACTCTTGAAACAATTTTTCACTTAAGTAATTGATTAGAGGTAAGGAATAACCTACACCCATGTTCTTAGCAATTCTATCAATTTTGGCTTGCCCGCAAACTGTAAAACAGAAGGGAACACAAGAAAATTTCTTCGCAGGAATTGAACTTACGAGATTAACAAGATTGGACTCTGTTGTATAGGCAAGTCTCACGTTCAAGACGAGAAAACACAAAAGAATGACATTTTTAATGAAGATACTAACATAAATTGGGTTTAGAAAAAGGAACCCAGAATTTCTAATTAGTTGACTAGAATACAGGTCAAACAAAGCACAACCTCTAAAATTTTTGACTAAAAAAGAGAACTGATATAGTAAAATCTCATCACTTTCCATAGGAAAATAAACTAAAGAAATTAAAAGATGTCTGAAAATGAGAAAAGACAAAGCTTACTCATATTAGTACAATTCGCATTAAATGCAGTACCTTGATATAGTTGGATATCCCAGCACCTAAGGGTGGAAGACACCAATTTGATTGTTAGAACCACCAAAGGGGGTCCACCATTGATAGCACTTGCTAACTCCCAAGAATGGAAGAAGGCTGACTGAAGTTTCACAAAAAGTAATAAAAGCTTAAATTGCGCT
Source organism: Beta lomatogona (assembly GCA_947646795.1). NCBI lineage: Eukaryota > Viridiplantae > Streptophyta > Magnoliopsida > Caryophyllales > Amaranthaceae > Beta > Beta lomatogona. The sequence continues at coordinate 1,249,656 of CANSNZ010000089.1, forward strand.
AATTTTCCGCGACTTACAAAGACGAAGTCAAGGACAAACAAAGACAACACCACCAAGCAAGCAACAATATATGAACACTGGGCAACGATGAAACAGGAACCACGCGACGCCGAAGATTGCGCAGCATCAATAAATAGAACAGAGAACCAAAATGAACCCTCAATAGAAATAAAAGCACGAACCCTATAAACCCTAGCCAGGTACTCTAATTTGAATTTGAATGGGAGAAAAATGAAACCTTTAATCCAATTTATAGATTGGATCGAAATTCCTAAGAATGAAACAGATGAGATTAACTGAAAACCATTAATAAGATGAGGCAGATTACTCTCAGAGATTGCTACTTGATTTCGAGAAACTGAGAAATTTTTAATCGGAACTTCGAACTCAATTTGGGGGAAAAAACTGTGTTGAATTACAGACAGATTTGATAATTGGGTACCAATAATAGGCCATTGATGAGACAAAACAGGAAGGCTTTGGCAATCTGAGATGCGAAGCAGCGTAATTGGGAAAGTTTTGGTTGGCTAGGGTTTCTATTTTGAGATGAATTGGGGCTTTTTTCTTTTGGTTTTTATTTTTCTCTCTTTATCTCTTTCTCTCTCATGGTTTTTTTCTAAAAAAAATTTTTAATATTTATGAAAATACCTTAAATTAATTTCTGAAAATACCTAAAATTAATTTATGAAACTACCTAAAATTAATTTCTGAAAATACCTAAAATTAATTTATGAAAATACCAGAAATCCCAAAATAAAATTTCCAGACATTTCTCTCTCTTCTCTAATTCCTCTCCCCCTCTATTCTCTCTCTTCCCTGCTTTAACTACCCTGCTCATTAACTCACCCCAACCTCCGTCCTTCTGCTGGCCATCCCACATTCCTTCCCTCCGACCGCCACCAAACACGCGAAACTCCGTCGCCGATTTTACGAGCAACACCGAGAATGTTTTGTTTAAATAGTAGATATATATGCGCTTCTAGATGGCCATGTCATATTGAGGTTTTAATCCGGTAGTGAAGCTGATAACGATGACAAGTGACAATCGAGAAGATGGAGCGTTTTTATGCTCTACTGTATGGAGCATACATAAGTTACTTCTGTTGGTCAATTTTTGGACATGACCAAACTTTTAGGACATGAACCAAATAGGTTTAGGACATGTCCTAAAACTTTATATTTCGAAACTAAACCAGACGCGAATAGAGCGGATGACTTCATAGCATGCAAAGGTAACTCTTACACATCTCTATTTTGGCTTCAAGTATTCGATAAAGATTATATTTTTATCATATAAATAAATATGTTAGGTTACTCTTTATTTAAATTATTAACCTAAATAATAATAAATTATCTACCACAAAACCTAAATAATAATAATAATTTTAATAATAATAGTAAAAACTATAACCATGATTAATTTTTTAAAAAAACTGTGACCCAAACGTCTAAGAAAGACCTTTGAGCCATGGCTTAAACGTCCACATATCGCGTTTAGGTCATTTGGATGTTTGATATTTTTTTTATAAAATATTATCTTTAATTATATCTTTTATTTTTTTTAACGTTATTTTGAATTATTATTAAATCAATAATAATGATAACAATAACACCATTAACACGTTTGCTTAACAATTATGTTTAAGACATGACCTAATTATGTTGATTGGTGCATCTGACATCACTAAACAGCCATAATGACACTTTTTAAAGCTTTAATCTCCAAGTGCAATAAATATGAAAGAAATTTGACCAATTGTCGACTCTAAATGACTTTATTTAGCCTAAGCACATAGCAATAGATTTAGAATCACATTTTACGAGTAAACCTAATGACACTTCTTAAGCATATGACCCAAGCAAGTTTATAATATGTCCAATGTTTTAGGACATGTTCTACATATATGTGAAAAGTTAAATGTTTATTTAGTATCAAAAGTCTCTAAAAGTTATCAAACATGAATTCAACATATCCAATGTCTATGGTGATTGGTGCATATAACATCTCTAGATACGAAAAGTTAGATGTTTATTTAGTATCAAAAGTATATAAAAGTTATAAAATACGAATTCAGCGTGTCAATATGTCTATGGTGCATATAGCATCTCTATCTATTTACAATTGCAAAGAGCAAGTGAATGTGCTGATACCCCTGCTAACATGGTTACTAGTCATGCCATGAAATACTCTTATTCGAATGTGACCCGTGTTCGATTTCTCTTGCAAGCCAACAAAATATATCAATTTTTTTTTGCTAAAATTGGTTCACATTCTGCCATTAAACGCACACAAAACAACTTTATAATTTCTCATGTTTCCTGGATAATATGTAAGCATTAATTAGATAATAATTAGGGCTAAAATTCCTCTATGATGTACTAGGTAACCAACTATTGTAAATTGAACGCTTCTTTTTGGAAGTAACATTGCAAACAGCAAAGCTAAAAAGAAAAAGTAAATGAAGAAGGGAGAAGAGGGAAATAACAATAACAAAAAGAAGTTGTAGGATGTTAATAATCCAACCGAGAGAAGCAGCTTTTTCTTAAAAGCTTTTACCATTTCGTAATCATAGAACAAAAGAATAACGGGCCTTTTACCAAAACAGGGTACTTGGAAAACTATTCCTTGGATAGAAAATAAATACATTTTAAATTTTCCCAGAAATGAAAGATGAAACCAAGGCTTCGAAAGAATTTGATAAACCAGTTCCTGCGAATGTTTTGTTCACCTGGAAACTTCCAATGAGATATAGAAGAAAGAAAAAGGAAAAACAAAGAACATATAGTGAATCCTCAAGAGAGAATTCCAAAGAGATGGACAAGAACTCAAAATTATATATGGAATATACAGCAGATGACTTGGGTCATGTCCTGTATATTTGGACATGACCCAAGTGATCTGCTGATGCCAGACTTTCGCTGGAGCTCTCTGCGGCCACCACACTCTTAGCCTACGAGAATTTCCCCCACCTTCGACTCTCACACTTACTCTTTCTTCCTTTACGCCCCGACCTATCTTCTTCTCTCCCCCAATTTTGGGCCCCAATTCGATTTGATAATGTTGGGTGTGAATGCTCTTGTTTCGCGTTGATAGACTTGTGCGCCAGTTCGGAGGAGTAGAGACGGGATGATGGGTTTGATTTGAAGCAGGGGAGGAGAGAGAGAGAGAGAGAGAGAGAGGGGACGCTCGATCTGGTGTTGGGTTTGATGTTTGAAGCAAGGGAGGAGAGAGAATAAAAATACCCAAAAAATGAATATATCAAATTTTAATAAATATATGTTCTCTTTTGGGAATTTACATAATCATTTTCAGTGTTTATCAAAAATAGTTTTGATAAATAGCAAAAGAAATGAAAAGAAAACAGGTTGTTGAGTTGGCAAAATATGTGGTGTTAAGCCTCTTTGACTTCCGTTGACTTTGATGGTCATAAAAATCATTATGATCACTGAATAATCATCCCTCAAAGTTAGTCATAGAGTATTTGTTTGTTTGCTTTTGTTCATGAAATACCCAAGTTTTACATGGAAAGAAAACAGGTTGTTGAGTTGGCAAAATATGTGGTGTTAAGCCTCTTTGACTTCCGTTGACTTTGATGGTCATAAAATCATTATGATCACTGAAGAATCATCCCTTAAAGTTAGTCATATTCATAGAGTATTTGTTTGTTTGTTTTTGTTCATGAAATACCCAAGTTTCACATGGAAAGAATACAAAGCTATTACCTTATTTATACAAATCAATTCTTGCCATTTTTGTCCCAGCTGTTATTCCTTACATATTCTTCTCCCAAAATATTTCATTGCCTATTTCTTTTGTTTCTCTAGCCTATTTAAATTCTCATTTCCAGGTTAGAGAAATAAACAATAATCTGTCATTCTCTACACACAAAAAATGTTCTCCAAAATTTGGGCTAACTTCGGTCACTCAATCCGTCTTTTTGTGAGTGCACATAATCGGACGGCTCTGTGTTAATCCTGGAGGGTGGTCGTCAAAAGCGAGGAAGTTTGCATCCGTGCTGTGGCGAAATCACCTTTAAGGACAGTGAATCTCTCCAAGTCACAGCCTTCTCATTTCTTCTCATTTTCCCATTTCAAGTAAGATCGTTCTAACTATTTTCTGTGTATTGTCTCCTTGCGCATTAGTTTCAACACCTTTCAGAATAGCAAATGACATATTACTTGTTCTTGCTATTTTGGTTATATACTCCATTATCTATTTTAGGATCTTTAGTTATTTACTTACATTTTAAGATTATATAAGAAAAAGCTATCCCCTAACCTATAATTATTTGCATAAAAAAATTGGGTCAATTTCGTTATTACACCCCGAAATTCCATTTATCAATATGTATGGTATTGGACCTTTAATAATGATTTTTTTCTAAAATTCAGTTACTTGCTCGATCCACTTAATTCTATTATGTCATTGTTATGCTGTCACAATTCTGGTTCTTATTTATAGTGATAATCATAAATCAGGAATTTTATACCGTAATTTGTGAACAATTATTATTCTAATAAATAAAGGATTTTATTAGCCATAGTCCAAAAATTATCTTTACTTGATTAATTTTTTTTAATATTGTTAAATGCTCATATCCACACTGCCAAAACTGAGCACGTAACCAGTTACTTCACGAGGGCTGTTTCATGCTCGACCAAGTTTCTGACATTTAACTATTTTTATAGCCAAAAAGTACAATTTATATAATCCTATAGTCCGATGCTATACTCCTATATCTCATAATTATCTCTATTATATAAGCTAAGGGGGAGCAATGGTGTCCCCCTTAGAATTTACTTAATTGTCCCTCCACGACATAAATATATTAGATTCGAAATTTCCATACATAAACTTGCCAAAAAAAATCAATCAAATCTCTATTAAATCTAATCAACTCATATAAAAGCTCAATCACATAAACTTGCCAATCAAAAAGTTTCATGAACTTACCAAACATTAATACCACAGAAAATAACAAAAAAAAATACACGACATTTTCATTACATAGACAACTCAAATTCAAACTCAAAATAATTTTTTCATAACACAAACACAATTACAAACACAAACTCCAAACCAAAAAAATCATTTCCCTTCATAGATTGGAGCTTTACGACATTCTCACATTTGTGGATACTTTACTGTTAATCAGGTATGCAGTTCATTATTGAACATAAAAGTGTGTATAATGTTCTATGTTCAGTAAATTGTAAGAATTAATAGTATTTAAATTCATTTACAAAAAATTAATAGTAAAAATCACTCACAACCTTTGTTAGTTTTTTACATTAGCGAATTAATATATCTAAATTCATCTAACTATTAATCATTCATATTTTAAGAGTAATCATAACTATAATACAGATGAAGTATATAATAACAAGTTTTGAAATTAACGCACGCATCGCGTGCATATAAGACTAGTTATAATATAGTCCAACCTGATCCATCATGTTCATACACTAGTACTGCCTAAAATTAATGAAAATGATCTCCTAATATGGAGCACTAATAGAGTAATAGTATACTGTACAACACCTAATCAATGCACTATTTTCGAGTATACGGAAGAATTTAGCAACATAATTCATGAGGCTTTGGTGCACAGCACTGTTGACCCACATAAACTACTAATTAATTTATATCATATATATTTGGCTAATTCTTTTAATCTAACAACCAAAGTGTTAAGGTAAACTAACTCACTTAGGTGACGCAGGTACATAATCTAGGACTTTTGGAAAAGGCCAAACGAGAATGATATAGAATTAAGTTGGGGGAATCACAGTCTGTTCTCAACAAAACCAAAAGTTGGTTAAAACAGTATAAATTGGTAGGTACTTACTACTTTGGATTAAACGTGGGAATAATCAAACTAACGAGTCTAATAATTTTGAAAGGAATGGCAAATCTTGGATGGATAATCCTGTTGAAGGGTCTGTTCTCTTCGGCATATAACAACTGAACTGAACTGATTGTAACTAATAGTAATGATAATAAATAAATTAGGAACTGAATTGAACTGATTGGAACTGAACTGCACCGAACTAAATTGAACTGAACTGAACTGAAAATAAGATAGGGAGAACATGCCCGAAGTGTCTTATATACAAGTAAATGGAATTTTTAATATAAAAAAGTATTCGAGTTAAAAACCAATTAAAAATTAAACTAATGTCTCGTTTGATACATACCTAATTCTTCAAAAAGTTATTTTCTTTACCAATACTAATTTTTTTTTTTTTTGAAAGGAAACCCCAAAGGGAACTAATTTAATAAATCAGAACGAGCACAATCAACAATGTTAGGAGGGAAATAACTTTCCCACGTATGCACACCCACCTCAACAGGCTGCAAATAGGCTAGCAAACGAGCCACCTTATTACCTACTCTTTTAACTCAACAATCAATAACTAACTAACTCAACAATGTCATCTAGAATAAGAAAAAAAGTGCTCGTTCCCAAAGCTTGTTGTTTCAAAGCCGAGATGACAGACAGGCTGTTGTTTAATAATATAGTGTAGGAATAGAGCAACATGAACATAAGATGAGCATCAGGTGATGTCGATGACTTAATAGGGTTGACATAACCGCCAATCTCAAAGATCTTGGGATCAAGTTTCACTCTTTACAAGAGGAATTCCTAAATTTTATCCTACTTACAAGGGAATTTAACTTACTTTATTTTTTATAAAAAAAAATGAGCGTAAAATGGCGATTAAAAGCTTTAAAATTTCACATCTTCACCATCTAAAAGTCAAATAAATAACCATTTCAATCACCTTACATTACTGAATATTTAGTATCGCCACTAGAAGACATTGAAGTCGTGGATAGATTATATGGACTGATTTCAAATTTTCAATATCTGATCCCTATTTTGCATTCACTTTTGTTGACCAACATATAAAGTAAGATATTACTTTATGTTATGATCAAATCAGTATATATAACCACAATCTACTTGCTGTAATAAATGGATATGTCCACTTAAAATTTGTGACATGAGGCTTTAACTTTTTTTTTATTTTGAAATTTACGTATTGGTTAAAACATAAGAGTGGTATATTGTATTTGGTTTTTTGTGATATAGTTTGTCTTGTAAGAGATCGCCTACTTTTAAATTAAAATTAGGCAATGGTAAGCCCAATATTAAAAAGAGAATTAGCCCAATAGTAACTAGGTTAATTTCTTTCGGTGACTAGTTTAATCCATTTAGTGACTAGGTCTACTTTTATATTAAAATTATACCGTCTCTTTTAATAATTTTTATGATAACATACACTTCATCATGGATCCTATTTAAAATATGCGAGTAAAGTACAAAACTAAACAGACATAGCTAGTATCATACTACTCTTAAAAGGCAAGGAGTTCCCTACTACTATTCCTTAGCAGCAGTGTTCGGACTTCCTTGCCTTTGCTTTTTTTCTGAAATTGCGAAAATGCCATCCCCATTTGTCTTCCCACTGCCCTATCTTTCGTTCCTTTTTTTTTTCTCTTCTTTCTTCCTGGTTTTCCTCCAAACCATTAATTTTGCTTTATCAGGATTTCCTCCATTCCCCCTTTTTCCATGTCTCTTTCCTGTTTCTTACGGAGTCTCCAATTTTCTCTCTCCTCTCATCTCCCATTTTTACTTCATCTCTCTTAACTTTTGTTGATTGCTTACTAAATTTCGCATTGCTCTTCATTAAATCAAGGGATCTACATTGAAGTGATGGTAAGAAAAGCTTGCCGATTTTAATGATTTTCAATTGCTTGCTATTTCAGTGTTTTAGGGTTTCATTTTAGTTCTGAATTGGCAAATTGTTAGAGATGAGCAAAGAATATGTGATTTCTTCCTGTTTTGACTTCATTTCTCTTCACTTATGTTGATTTATGAGTTTATGCTTCAGATTTTCCTTTTCTCGTGGTAAAATGTCGGCTTTCTTGATCGATTTTTTCTTGGTCTCCTCTCTATTTTTCGATTTTTTTACTAGATTTGTTATCTGGTTTCAGCTATTAAGTTTTTTTTGCTCAATATATGTTTTTTTTTGCTAGATTTGTTATTTGATTTCAGCTGTTTATTTTTTTCCCCTGATAAATGTTTAAACAATTGGAGTTCAGTGAAATTATTCGCGAGGGTTGATTCTCATTCCATCTAAATCTGAACCTGGATTGAGTAGGCAATGGAATCGCGCAGCAGGTGGTGCAGAACAAGGGGTCGAGGTCCTTGCTCCATTTGCATATTTGAGGAGGCAATGGATTCGTGAAGTAGGTGGTGCAGAACAAGGGGTCGAGGTCCTTGCTCCATTTGCATAAGTGAGTTCCTGATTTTGGCGCTTTTCAGCTTTCCATTTATAATTTGTGTTGTTTATTGCATCCTTTGCTGTTTGTTTGTTTGTTATTCAGGATTGTTTATTATATCATTGCTGTCAATTAGTTTGTTGTTCATGATTGTTCGAAACCATTTCCCCTTCGATTGCCAGTTGCTATATTACAATGTCGGGCCAATGTTATGGTTTAAGTGCGTACCAAAAATGGGTGGTCTGAAAAAGAGAGCAATTAATGGTTGTGCAATTTAGTTTCCATGCTCTTCTGTCTAGCTATGTTGTACCAAATCATTTGTCTTCAACTAAGCGCTGATTGCCTAGAGCCTTTTGATATTTGTTTGACATCAAGTAGTTCATCTTAAAAATCTGTGCTTGCAGGTTTTTGAAGGCAAGAAAGTTTGACATTGAGAAGGCAAAACATTTGTGGGCTGATATGTTACAGTGGGAAAAAGAATTTGGTGCTGATACTAGCCTTGAGGTAATTGTCTTGATTGATTGACCTGAGTGGCTGAGTATTTGCTCAGCTGCATCAATTGATGTTGTCGATGATTTTTTGTTATTCCATAAGCAAAATATGGACCAAATAAAAGACAATGGAAAAAAAAATTGGGATCTTTGATCTTCTAAACATTGCTTGGTCACAATGTTACTATGAGGAACCAGCTCCATCCCTGAACGTGAGCTGCCCTTCGAGGTAGGCTGTTCTGGTTTACAGGTGTTGATATTTGACCTTTTCCAATCTTTACTATACAAAATCTTACAAAATGAATTAGCAAAATTAAAACATTTATATATGGTATGGCATTTAGGAATTTAATAAATGAAACATGCTACTGCTCTTATGTCAAGATGTTGCAATAAAACATTTATATATGTTATAAGTGATGCAAAAGTCAAGGTGTTGCAATACAAAAACGTAGCAAGTATATTTGATTTGTACTATAATATTGTTTCATTTAGAATAGCAGCTTAAGCAGTAGAATAGCAGCTACATCCGGTCTGTCCAAATAACAAACGCACACTGTTTTTCTAAGTCAATGACCGTTTATTTAGATATGTAGTAGAATAAGTACAAACTGTGACCTTGAGAAAGAAGTAAAACTTTTGATTTCAAATGCAGGGAGCATTAAGTCTGTCATATTCATCGGCCAAGAAAAGAAAGTAATCCTCTTTAGGACTTTAATTTTTTCAGTAAAACAGTGAGAAGACTGTGGATGTGGACAGTTATTGAGTTGTGATAGAATGAATTACGAGAGGAAACATTGGAAAAATCTGCGCTACTACACTTTCTGATCTGGATAATCTGAAAATAAATACTACTATCAAACACCCAGCATATCTGAGAGGCCCCCAAGTAGCCCCTTGTGAAACTATGTTTTGTTGTAACTGACTACCCCTCTTCTTTTTATTGGAGAATTTGTGTTTAGTTGGCTGAGAATTGTCCTTGAACCAGCAGTCTTATTGACTCCATGACTCTACTAATCTCCCTCTGTAAGTGCAGGTTCTTGTTATGACTCCACAAGTTTTGCTGCGTAGTTTATGCCATTGCTTCATCAAGATGGAGAGAATTGCTATCTTAATATTTGATGAGTGTCATTATGCACAAATAGAGAGCAATCATCCTTACGCAGAGATCATGAAGGCAAAGTCCTAGCATATGTTAATTATATGCATTTTGTGTCATTGTCTGACGTAATTGCATTCACAAAATTGTAGGTCTTCTATGATATGAAAGTTGCTGAAGTTCCCCTTATCTTTGGCATGACTGCATCTCCCATATGCGGGAAAGGTAATTGAGTGTCATGCATATGTTTTTCTTCCTTCTACCTTTCCTTCCCTTGTGGGGAATAAATTAGCTAGGATCTCTTGTTTGGTATCTTAATGTAAACTGCAATACTTCCCTCTTTTCAGCTCTATATTCCCTCGTAAGTCGTAAATTAGGAATTCACATGAACAATATATGCTTGCTGGATATTAGGGATTTTTTTAGGATTGATTAATTTGCTTGGTTATACTCTCCTTGGTTTTTACTAATCACCAAGCATCTGTCTGGATTCTTGCTAATTACGTTTAACGATTGCATTTACCTTCAGTTTGTTGTTAGATCTATTTCCAGACGAGATTGTTTTACTGGTGCCTGGTGATGTCTTTCTCTTTTACTATTTGATACGGTTTTCCTACTTCTAAATTTGACTTTTCCATATGACAAGATATGCATACCATGAGGCTTAGATATTTAACTTCCTCTAGATCATTTTCTCGTGTCCGATATTATGATCGTCTTATAAGCTTTGAGTTATGTAATACTATCTGCTTATATGGTAGGTTCCTAGGTAATTTTAAAGTAATGGCAGTTTTGGTGATAAACTATAGTGTTTTGTGTTATATGCCAATATCCATTGTAGTGAAACTCCATCCCTATTAAAGTTCCATTACCTCTCAATTCCAATTTTCAAAGTGGTAATGCATGATAATAAAATATGATGAAGAAGATATACGTTTTAGGAGTGGATAAGCATTACCATTATCGTGATTTATTATCTCCTACCAAGCGTACCATAAATGTTTGTCTACTGTCATTAATTTCTGATGACTTTAATCACATTTCTTTTTATCTTCCCTTTTCAGGTGCTTTTATCAATAGTCTTCAAGTTTTGCTTCATGCTAAGTTGGGGTTAGAGACTTTTCAGAACTTGCAAACATATGCATGATATCATTGCATTATTCGGAATCTAATAAAACTCTTTTCTTCTTGAAAATTAAGAAATGCATGTGTAATTGATTATATGGAAATATTGATCCTGCTGCAGATTAGGTTTGACATTTTAGATACACAATGCATGCGAGCAGACCATAGTACATGCATGCGTACGTACGTACTACATGCATGCATAGGCACGTAAGTTGGCATTAATCCTTAGACTATAGAAATAACTTACAATTCGATCCTATAAAAATAACAACTCGTATACTTTGTAGTAAGCTATTTTCAGCATGCGGACTGCTTTGCAATAAAGTAGTTATATTATTATCCGGCTGCTGGTCACAAAGAATAGTCACAAAAAAAAATGCTTTGTGGGAAGGGAAGGAAAATACCGCGTGGTTAGGAGGGAGGGAGGGGGGAGGGACTAGGGAGAGAAGGAGAGAGAGAGCAGGGGGAGGGAGAGAGAGAGATAGAGAGTATATTATTATCCGGGATCTTTGGTCACAAAGAATAGTCAAAAAAAATGTTTTGTGAAAAGGGAAGAAAATACCGTGTGGTTATGAGGGAGCGAGGGGGGACTATAGAAATAACTGGCAGTTCGATCCTATAAAAATAACAACTCTTATACTTTGTAGTAAGCTATTTTCAGTATGCCGACTGCTTTCCAATAAAGTAGTTATATTATTTTCTGGATGCTGGTCACAAATAATAGTAAAAAAAAATGCTTTGTGGGAAGGGAAGGAAAATACCGCGTGGTTAGGAGGGCGGGGAGGGGGAAGGGACTAGGGAGGGAAGGAGAGAGAGCAGGGGGAGGGAGGGAGAGAGAGGGGGGGAAGCGAGAAAGATAGAGATTATATTAATATCCGGATGCTCATCACAAAGAATAGTCACAAAAAAATGTTTTGTAAGACGGGAAGAAAATACCGCGTGGTTATGAGGAAGGGAGGGGGGGACTAGGGAGAGAAGGAGAGAGAGCATGGGGAGGGAGGGAGAGAGAGAGCGGGGGGGAAGCAAGAGAGATAGATAGTATATTATTATCCGGGATGCTTTGGTCACAAAGAATAGTCACAAAAAAATGCTTTGTGGGAAGGGAAGGAAAATACCGCGTGGTTAGGAGGGGGGGGGAGGGACTAGGGAGAAAAGGATAGAGAGCGGGGAGGGGGAGAGATAGAGCGGGGGGAGCGAGGGGGGGGGAGAGGAAGCGAGAGATATAGGGGGAGGCAAGGAGGTTATGAGAAAGAGGAGAGAGGGAGGGTAGAGAGAGATTCAATTGGAATATTTATGAAGAGTTTTAGGGAATTTTGAAATTTTCGATAGAACTTGTGTTAGGGAAATACAGTGTTCTTTATCCAAGTCTTTTTTATTATGCATGTGTATCCCTAACTTTCCGGTCGAGGTGGAATGGTATATGAATATTGATTGGTCAATCTGATTTGAGAATGACGGTTGTTTGACATGTTAGCCTCGATGGCTGGCAGCAATTATATTGGCCATAGGTTGTGAGGTGGGTTTGGGAGGCAGGAAATAAAGGCATATGTCACACATCCTAAATTAACTTCCAAATGAAAATTGATTATAATTCTTGTATGCCATTTATGTCTTGTAGTTAGTCCAATTTATGGTGCATCCTAAATTAACAAGAACACATTCATAACATTCAAACCATTCTTGTATGCCATTTATGTCTTTTTATTGAATCTTGCTTTTCTTACCAGGCACGTTCGATCTAGGAGAAATTTCGAGAACCTATGGGCACAGAGTGATGATAATGAACCAGAACCCATGGTTGTATGGAGGGGAAGACCGCCAACGAAGAATTTGAAGAGACCACCAGGTAGACCTCCACTAGAGAGGGGCTAACTCTGACTTTCCTAAACTGCTGCTGGTGGAACTACAAATCGATCTAACAATGAGGTGACAAAAGCATCTTATCTATAAAAGTATGGATCAACTAACTCATTCGCACGATCCTCATATGGATCTCGATATGGCAAGGCTTATGTTGGTTGGTTAGCTGAGAGATATGAGAGAGCTAATGACTTGACAGGTCAGTAGTCGTTATGCTTATGGCCCCTGTCCCACTCATACAGTCATACTTTTCTTGTGGTTTTTTCCTTCCCTTAGAAGGTCTGATGTTTTCTGTGTAATATACCATGTTCTGCTTCAACGAGGATATCAATGAAGCAGTAAGAAACATATTGTGCTTCATCGATGAAAAAAGGCGCAATATGTACAAGGATTCGTACGCACTAACTTACGAACAGGAATCATCAGTATTGACTACCTTTATTAGACAGAGAGAGAAAGAGAGAGAGAGAGAGAGAGTAGCTAATTGATGTAAGTATTGATAAATTCTGAGAGCATCAACATCATTCTTTTTCTCTAGGTGGAAATAAATGGAATATTAAGGCTTCGTTTCTCTTTTATGTTATTTTCCGCCCTTGACTCATTCTGCAATTTCATTAATTTTCCTATCTCTGTTAAGTTGATCATAGTGTTAGTCTTTCTGCAATTTCATGTTGTGTTGGATAGGGGTGAGCGGAAGACAAGGGGATTCACGTAGCACCTTTAGTATATAGATAGTTGAAATTGAAGGTGATGCAATAGATCTTGTAGGACTTTTTAGCCATCCATCAATGGTGAGAATTAGGGATTTCAAGGATGTTGTTCGCCGAGTACGATTAGGTATCTGCTTGTTCGACCATGGTGTCGCCGTTTCTATCTCTTTTAAGGCTCATTTACAAATTCACGATTTAGTAGTTCCCCACTTTTATTTCTTTGATTTTTCGGTTTTACCTTGAACTGATCCTTTTATTTCACCCATTTCAACTTATGTTAATCAACTTCAACGACCTCATGTCGCTGCCATTTATCTCTCCTTCAACGTTCTTTTCAAGGTTTGTAGTATACTTTATAGAGTCTTTGAGTACGTTTTTTTATCAAAGCACATTGTGGCTGGCTATAAAATTTGTTTCCTCTTTACTTAAATCTGTTTTGAGTTCTTTTTGGTTTCAAGCTTGAAAATTGTGCTATTAGGGTAGAGTTTGAATGCATTGATTTATGCTGAGAGCGAACTATGTCTAATGCTTTCCCCTCCTACCTTGCAGTCAGTCTAGCTCACCACCAAAGCGAGAGAGGGATGTCGAGTATACTGAAGGATCAAGGAGCTCACCACCTTAGCAGAGAGAGGTGTCCAGATCGGGTACAATATTTTGTCTCTGCTTAATATTTGTCACATTCTAATGAATTTGAGAGCACTACATGGATTGAATGAAATACGTGAGGTGTAAGTTCTCCTTTTAAAATATGACTATGAGTGATTGTTCTGTTTTATCATCAATCAATTCAATAAATTTGCATGCTACTTTGGTCTCATTGCAATTCTCGTTAATTTAATTCTATGATAGCCATACATGTAAAAGTTATGACCTTCATAATGCCAGGAACCATCGATAGGTGCTTCACTGCCTGTTTCGGACATCATTTCTGGGTTGCTGTTTTGCTCTTGGGTTCAATCAGAAGAGGAGGTTAGAGATGAGAAAAGAAGATGCGTTTTCCCATGCTACAGAGGTATGTTCTTGATTCGCTCTTTGGGGTGTGATTTCTGGTTTTACATTATAATTATAACTTGCAAGAAATAATTACATTTGTTATCACAAACACAAAACCAAAATTACATTATCAAGGATTTAACGCCTTCACATTAATACCAAACAGATAATACCGATCTTGGGGGGCCGCACGCGTTAGCGTGCGGGCCAACAACTAGTAACCTCAAATCTCATAAGTGTCTCGTCCTCTCCCCCTCTTAAGTCTTAACTCTTTGATGGGAACTATCATTAAGACAATTAGACAAAGCCTTGAGAAATTAAGTCTCCTGATCTTCACAAATCACATCTAGGTACATATAAATGTAAAAGATGTTGAAATTAATTCATTTCTATACGTAAATCAGTCAAAAAAATAGGAAGTTTTTCTGTAATCGAAACGAGAATTTGCTAAAACATGGATTTCAAAATACACTCAGGTACATCTACTCAGTCATACCCAATATTATGTTCTCGTCCATCTACTCCCTCCGTCCCATAATATAGTGCTTGTTTCTTTTTTATACGGTCTCCAAGACGTAACTTTGACCTTTAATATCTTCAATTCCGTATTAATAAAAAATTTAAGGGTTTTTCTACGTTATACCATTGTGTTTCTTCAATTTCTACGTTGTACCCCAACCTTTTAAAAATTCTACACGGTACTCTAAAGGTTACCTTATTTAATACACGATGCCCCTACAGCTGATTATATGTCATTAATTTAGTTTAATTTTTTTAATTTATCGGAACTAATTTAACTTATACATAGTTTAACGCTTGAAGGAAATATTTACAGATTTCATTAGTACTACTAGATTATAAAAAGTAAACGAAATTAATAAAGGATAATAAGCGGTAAGGCCATTGTGCATTAAGATTTAAGAAATGTAAGTTTGAGGGTACCGTGTGAAATTTTTAAAAGGTTAGGGTACAATGTAGAAATTGAAAAAACACAAGGGTATAACGTAGAAAACCCCAAAATTTAAAAAGTTGATATTATGAAACTACACATTGAGACGAATCTAACAAGATCCCACATGAATATGTTTTTTTATATATACAAATGAGAAAATTCGGTCAAAGATTTTAAAGTTTGACTCACCAAAAATGAAGTAGGCACTATATTATGAGACGAAGGGAGTATTATTTAATCATCAAAAAGCTTCAAATGAGCAACCATGTTTTCCAAGTCCAAATAAACAGAAAATAACGTTACAACTTACATGTACATGATTTTTAGATATTTTTGGTGTACGTATAATGTAAGTTATGATTAGAATCCCCCCCCTCCCCTTTCCAAGATACCCAAAATCCTCAATCCAAGGACACTTTCATGCATGATACCACAATCCTTATCACATTCATTGAAGTACGAACCTGAAGCCAATAATTCCGGCTTCATTGCCCAAACATGTACTGCAAAACTATAATAAAGTGAAAAAAATTGCAGAAACATTATCAGTTTATCACATTAACAATATTCTGTAAAGAAAAAGTATTGGTGTCTCGTAGTGAGATGTCAAAATGACTCACAAAATTTTTGATATAAAAGCTAAGTTAAAGTGGTACCAAAATAGATTACTTTAGTACCAATTTTATTTTGATACCAAATTTCAAATTTCAAATTTCATTTGGTATGTTCTGTTCAACTTATTTTGTTTTATCTTATCTTATCTTATAAAATAGTAGTTTATTGTGTGTGTCTAACATCTTCTTTATCTTATCTTATCTAATAATCTAATCTTATATTATCTTATAAATTTTTATATGAGTTAAAATAAGTTGAACAAAACAGACCCTTAATTTTAGTATCAAAATTTTGTGAGATGTCGTTTTGGAATTTCACTATGAGAATTGAGACGTCTATAACAGCTCTTCTGTAAATATGATGCAAAGCAAATTTTTATTGTCACCACCACTCTAAAAAGTACCCATTCACATCTTTTGCCCCCACTGCAAAATTGTGCATTTCCATTTCAAATTTTCACAATTTTACAATAGCACTACTAAATATACTTCACTAATATACTAATTATCAACATTTGATTCTTACTTAACTTATATCTTAATATAATTATAATAAAATCAACATAAATAACCCCAAATTTCAACATTTTAAAAAAAAAACCTTTTCAAAACAACCCAAATAGTTAAAAAAACGCGAAATTTGGGATCATTCATGTCAATTGTTCCGAACACTTCAAGAAGAATGACCACCACTATTCCCTACACAAAACTCAAAATTCTCCCCTTGAATCTCCTTAACAACAAAATGAGCCAAAGAATCTGTAACCTCAACCAAATTCTCTCGACACAAAAACTCCTCACTAAAAACCCTCTCAACTTCTCTCCCATAATCATGAACAAAAACCTCAGTAACACCACTTTTCCCCCCTTTTCTCTCTCCTCCTCTTCCTTTACTCCTCGCCATAACAGCAGCACTAAAAATCGCCGCCATTCTTCCCGGCATTTTCTCAGAATACCCACGTGGACCATCAATCAAGATCACATCCCACTCAATCTCATACAAATGATTCGGCAAATCATTAATCGCTAACTTACACTCGGAGAATAAAAGATTCTGTACAGGCCGACACTCATCTTTACGGTGTAATCTAGCGTACTCAACTAAGTGTTTGGAGTTACTCACTTTAGTAGTGTACTGAACATCGTACCCTTCGAAGTCAGTGAAGTTCTTCTCGTAGTTTGCGATCATGTACTCGTTTTCGTCGAGGAAGACAGTACGGTGGTTGAGTGCACGCCAGAGGAGTGTTTCGTGGGTGAGTCCGAATACTAGGAAGTTACACGGCGGCGAACAGCGGCGTAAGGAGGTGGCGATGGTTGAGAGTTCGCCACGTGTCATGCGGTCGGTGGTGTTTGAGATTGATGCGTAGTGGAGGAGTGCGGTGGAGATTTGGTCGGTGGTGGTTGAAGTAGTGGTGGTGGTCGGTGGTGGTGGAGTGGTGGTGGATTTGAGGAGAGTGATGAAGAATGTGAAGGTGAAGAGAGTGAAGAATGCGAGAAGCCATAAACGAGGAGATGATGATGATGTGGTTGGTTTGTAGATTGATGGGTGGAAAACGATGAGTTTTGGGGTGGGTTTCATTTTTTTTTTTTTTTTTTGAGGAAAGAGAAAGAATGAGATGGGGATTTTTGAATTGAATTGAGAGATTCTGTGATAATATATAAAGGGGTTGAAGTTTTACTGTTTTTTTCTTGTGGGTTTGAAGAAATGGGGAAGAAAGAGAGGAATTACGGAGGAGATTTTGGAAGGGAAGGATATAATGCGAATCCCTAGTGTTGGAGGGTGAGGGAGAAGATGGGGATGAAGATTTTAAATATATCGCCGGTCTTTAATGCGGATTGCTTCTTCTCAGTTGTTACTTTGAGGACTTGTTTTAGGTGGGGTCATGGGCAATTATGTCATTTGGTTTTCGTTTATTTTCTTCGTTACATACTCCCTTCGTTTCATTTTAATTTACACACTTCACTGTGTGGGAGAACCAAGGGGAAAGTGCAAAAGTATGACAGAGAAACTGAAAGGTGGAGAGACAAATTAAAAAGTGGGTAAAAATATTAAAAAGTGGATGACATTGGTGGAAAAAGAGGAGAAAGAAGATGTGACATGTTACCAAAAATAGAAAAAGCAACGGTGTGTAGATTAAAAAGAAACGGACCAAAAGGAAAAATGTGTAGATTAAAAAGAAATGGAGGGAGTATTAGGTAGGGGTGTTCATGGGTGGTTATCCCGAAACAACATTTCGGTACGGTAACCGAATGTTTCGGTTCGCTCTTTTTGCGAGCCGTCATCGTTTAGACCGATTACCGCCTAAGCAGTTAACCGTTTTTTTTTTGTACGGTTTTCCGGTTAACCATTAACCATTACTCAAGTTATAATATTATATTTTACTAAATGTAGATATATATTTTCAATTTTTTGTGCATACATTTTATTATTATATATTCTCTAATATAAAATGTATTATAAAGTGGGTAGTAAATCTATGGAAAAACATAACTAACACTAAGTATTCACTCCATTTCCTAATTATAGTGTTTATATTAATACTAAAGTTTTCAAACAATCACATACTTCTTCTAATTCTTGTTACTTACTAACAAATATTGAGAATAAACTAATTGTTGGAAAATGTTTTTCACAATAATTAGATAGAGAAAAAAATATTTCAGTTTTTCGGTTAACCGTTTACTCAAAAATCTTAACCGTAACGTTTAACCGCTACTTTCACCGATTCGTTAACCGCATCGCATAAATTTTTTTTATCGATCCGATTACCACCCGTTTAGACCGGTTCGGTACTGTTTTTCGTTTTCGATTTTTTTGTAAACACCCCTAATATTAGGTTCCTTTTTTTGGACTGAGAGAAACTGAACTGAACTGAAAATAAGCCTAAAAGAACAGGGTCCTACTCCCTCAGTTTCTTTTTAGCTGTTATATTTCTATTTTGGAAAATCAAACTATCTATTTTGGCCGTTTTTTTTGTTTTTTTTGTAAGTAAAAAAATAATAATGTATGATCTTATTAGATTCGTCTAGATGTATAGATTCATAGTATGAAATTTTTATAATTTTTACTTAAAAGAAGTATGAGATATTAAGAATAAAAAAAGGTCTTAAAAATTATGCCCAAACAATGTATAAACTAAAAGAAACAAATAGAGTAACTGCACTGTTTTTCACATGTTTGTCAAATATTGGGATTTAAAAGAATCATGCCTTGTTTTTTTTTTTTTTTTTTTGAGGGGAAAGAATCATGCCTTGTTAGTGTACTTATTTGTAACTAAAATTGTCTCTACTATTCTTTTTGACAAATGAAAGTATATTTATAAGTTAGAATTTTTTTGACCATTGACAAAGATAAGAAAAGATAGACTAGGATTTAGGTTATGTTTAGAGGTCACATGTCAAGAGTGTGTAAGGGGAGAGATTCCATGTGAGGGGGGAGGGTTGAAACTTTGTTTTATTGGTTTAGGTTCATAATAAAATAAATAGATATGAAATGTAGAAACATGTTAAAGGTGATCCTAGTGCATGAGAAAAGACAACGAGAAAATTCATAAGTGAAACGAGGACTGAATTATGTGAGGTGGCAGTGATATTACTATGATAGTAAGGGCTTGTTCTCCTCAATTTATTTTCAGTTTAGTTCAGTTCAGTTTAATTCAGTTCAGTTCAATTCAATTCAGTTCAGTTCCTAAATTATTATTATTACTATTAGTTATAATTTAATTCGATTTACCGGTTCGGTTCGGTTCAATTGTTTTATCTTGGAAGAAAACAAGGGCCCCAAGTGTAGAATTTTAGGCTTCTATAGCTCATTGGAGCTCATGGTGAGTTGCCTTAATTTCGAATCTTTGTGTCAACATCTAAGGAAGGGGATCATGGGTGAGACTTGAGAGGAAAGGGGTAGTGACTAGTGAATGTATAAAAGGCATTAGATTGAGTTATGAGAGATAGAGGTGGAGGAGGAGGAGGAGGAGGAGGGGGGGGGGGATTTCATGTTCCTTGACTTGAAAGATGATAGAGGATCAAGACTCCTTTTTTATTAGCTTAAAGTTGAAGAAAATAGAACTTCGACATTTTATAAAATGCAAATTTGCATGGTATTTTCCAAAAAAAATTATAGATTCCAAACTGTATGATTTCTTTCCTTTATTGCGAAGATATGTTGTACTATAACAAGTTGGAGCTTAGGTTCATTTGAGAAATAATCTAGCTAATTCAGGTAAAAAACACTTAATAATATCAACTCATAAATGAAGTGATTATTGGTTAGTGAGAGATTTCTTGTGAAGATATGTTTCATTGTTCGGATGGGGTCAAAGTTAAGTTATTTCGCATCTATTTTATGCTTGAATCAGTTTTGCATTTGTTCGGGTCCATTCAAAGTTCAATTTTGATTCGGTTCATGAGTCATGAGTGAATTTAATTTGTTCAGGTATCTGGTCAGAAATTCAAGTCGAGAATGGGTTACACCAATCGGAAATGACTAACTTAACCCAGCTTAAAGCGATCTCTAGCATTGATTATGATCAAGGGAGAACAATTTGCCTAAAAATGACTACTCCTTCCGTCCCAAAAGATGTTTCCAATTATTCTTTTCACATTTGTATCATTAATATATTTAATTAAATATTAGTAAAAATTATAAAAGTTTGATAATTGCAATAATTCTTATTCATATATGTTATAAAGAAATTACAAGATTTTTTTTTTTATAAATAGTGTCACTGAATTTTTTTTATTTATAAATATTGTCAAGGAATTTTTTTTAAGAACATAGGTAGAAAACATAGATTGGGCGAGATACTAAAACTGTTTCTTCGGAAATGACAAACATTTACTCCGCAAGAACCGGAAAGGACCCACATCTTCAGTTTGGGGTTGGGCCTTTCTATAGTGTTTACTGTTTAGTGTTTACTCTTTAGGTTCATTTGACTTAATCATCATCGTAACTACCCCTATCAATGCCAATTCTCTCGTTTTTAGCAAAATTAAGGAGTACATTGTTAGATTTGAATACAAATTGCAACAATAGCATCATAATTGGGCTTTATGACCACTTTTTAGTTAGTTACAAGTTACAAGACTTACAACAGTGTTTATTGATCTGCTGGCATGCGTTTGGAGCGTTTTATTTCATCATCAGACTTGTAATTTTTTCAAATTTTCAATCTCAGCTATTGACTGGTTTATGCTTAATAAAGAGACTACATAAATTACATAATTAGTGGCTCTCTTTATCTTTTGTATTATTACTGTGTGTGATAAGCACTAGTAATACTCATTAGATTGGTTGACGTCTATTGAAGGCTCCATGTTATTTTGGCCTCGACTTATTACTTGGACAGTTTAGTGGTAAATGTTTGTAATTTACAAACATAAAATAAAGAGATTAAATCTCACTAGAGATACTTTGAAGTTGAGGATTTCTCTTACCCTTCCTGCCTATTCACAAGAAGCATCAACACACAAGATTTTTCTTATGGCTAACCCTTCATGATAGATTGATGAGTAATGCAAACAGGTTTATACGAAAATTGACTAGTGATCAAAGTTGCTTAATTTGCAGTGCTGCTGAAGAAAATATTGAGCATATCCTTCGTGCTTGCCCCTCGGTGGTTACAGTTTGGAGAAAATTCACAGGTATGAATGATGATGAACTATTCGGGGAGAATTTGAAACAATGGTTAGTGAATAATCTCTTTCCCGTATCTAATACAAGGGTTGAAAATTGGCCAATTCTGTTTGCTACCACTTTTTGGTGGTCATGGAAGTGGAGAAACAATCAATGTTTTGGGCGAGAAATTGACATCTCGGTGGATCAAATTGGTTTTATTATGGTATGGCTAGAGTAGGCTTGATCAAAAGAGCTATGCTAAGAGAAGATAAGATTAGTGGCAACGTAACTCTCATCGAAAGGAAATTCTGGTGAGGTGGTTATATCCCAATGAAGGGTGGGTTAGATTGAACACAAATGGTGCTTCACGGGGAAATCCAGGTTTGGCTGGTGCTGGGGGAATAATTAGAGTATACAGGGGTGAGCTGCACGAGATGTTTGCTGCAAACTGTGGCTATTGTTCATGCACAAAAGCTGAGTTACTGGCGGTTATGTGTGGTTTAGCCTTGGCCTAGAATGTTGGGCATAGAAAAGTCCAACTTACAGTGGACTCTGAGGTTGTTTCACGCATCCTCATGAAGGATTCTACACCCTCCTCTTCGTATTTTAATATCATCAATAAATGCAAGTCTCTTCTCGCTAAATCAGAATGGTAGGTATCTATTCACCATTGTTATAAGGAAGCAAACCGAGCTGCGGATAGGCTAGCCAACTATGGGGTGAACTTAGTTCTGAATCTGGTTATCTTGGAGGCGGCCCCAATGGATCTTCATGTTGTTTTATTGGAGGATTGGAGTGGTGTAGTTTTGACCAGGAAAGTTTCAGTTGTTGCTGGTTGATGTTCTGGCGAAGTATTTAGTTTTGTGTATGTGTCCGTGTCTGTTTTCTTTTCTTAAGTACCTGTGTCTGTTTTGTTTTTCTTTAGTTGGGTCTCTGTGTCTGTTTTTTTTTCTTCTTCCTTTCGTTGCTTTGGGTTTGTTAGAGTCTGTTTCTTCTTCTTTTGGGGCTTTGCCCGTCTATTGCACCAAAAAAAAAAAAAAAAACAAGAAGCCTCGCCTTAGTTTGATCATGTTGTCCGGTGGAAGATTTCGATTCGATAGGTCATTTCTGTTCACCAACCTTCTAATCCTATCAATGCAAAATTCTCTTGTTTTTTTCTCTCTTACCCACATGTAACTCCAAATCATGGCTCAGAAGTTCGACAAAGGCGTTTGAACCATGGTCTGGATGTCCAGCAAAGGCGTCTCTGCCATTGATTAGACGTCCTTTTTGGACGTCTTTCCGTTTTTTATGAAAAGAAAACTCACCAGTCTCGGCGTTTGGATGACCATGTCTCGTGTTTCGACTTTCCAGTGAATAACTTCTTACTAGGAAGTGACTTTTGGGGAGAGTGATGAGAGAAAGATGGAGTGTGAGGAATGAGTGAAGGGATCGGAGGAACAATTTCGTAATGATTAGCGTGACGTTTGAAGAAACTAGGGTGGCATTTAGTTGCTCACATATTTTATTTTCTTCCATCATTTGAATGGACAAGCTAGGTTAATCTTTTACTCGAAATTACTTTTTTTTTTCTTCCTATTTTTTGTTATAAAGAAAAATGTTCAAATAAAATTGTCCTAGATAGATTGGTTGGGGAGGGGATTACGAGCGTAATACTATAGCAATATGGACAAGCTCTAAGCTTTCGATTTAGGAACGGTCCAATGAAGCCAATTCTTTTCAGCCATTAATTTATTGGGCAACTCCAGTTTCAGGAGTATGGTGAGTTTATGAGGAGACAAGGCATACATAATCATGTCTACACCAAAGATACGAATAAAGAAACAAAAAAAATAGGACTAGAAGAACCACTTTCAAAACTTCACTTTATCTTTATAGGTCACATAAGCACTAGAACAAAGCTTTTTCGGAACACAAAGTAATACTCTCCCCTTAATTTCTTCTTAAAGTTACTCATCATGCATTTGAATTTAGTTGAGTTTGCACAAGGCCTATCAATTACTGGGATTATGATGAATACTCTACTTTTTGTTGTAGTGTCCACTTTTGATATACTCCCTCCGTCCCAGAATAATCTGAACACTTTCCTTTTATGTTTGTCCAAAATTAGTTTGAACACTTTTATTTTTGGCATGGTCCCACTGTTACTATATTATTTATTTTACACTCCTTTGGCCCACACTCTACCTCTATCAATAAAAAGTAATTCAACTTTCTCTCACATCCAATAAAAAATACTCCACTAACTTCATCCTATCACATCTAATTTTTAAATAAAATAACATTTGATAACCACACTACAACTTATCACCTTAAACTACGTGCCCCAACAAGTGTTCAGATCTTTCTAAGACGGATGGAGTATTTTACAGTGAGGCACTTATTGCTTAGTAGCAACAGTAACTAACCAGTACTTGTCAAACAACAAAAACAGTAACTAACCAGTTAACCAACAATCGTACTAATACGTCAAATTTTATCATATACCCGAGTGTATCATGAGTATGGTACACCCAAGGCTATATTTTTTTTGCTCATTGTTCATTTGAAATCATCCAAATGAGCAAAATATATTGAAAAAGAGAGTCTAAATGAGCAAATAAGCAAAAATTAGTTTTAGATGTACTATGCACATAATATATCTAGTTGTGTGATGAATGAACTCGTAGTAATACTACTACCTCATGAGGTGAAATTCGATTCTCGTGGATAGCAAATAGGAAAGGTAGGGGAATGTTTCTTTCATATAGACCTGGCCGAAAACCAAAATAAACCAACTAAGCAATAATGTTTACTTTTAAAAATTTGGACCAACTCTGTATATGTTTTCTAGTTTTGGACAATCTAGACTTTGGGCTCTAGCTAGTGATAAATAGATTATTAATATCTGTTGCATGTATTTGCACCCACTAAAGTATAATTGAAGCCCAAATATAGTTTTCCTTTTTCTTTTATTCTTGGGCCTTGGTTGCTTGGCAGCCCAAACTCAGGATTCACTTGATGATTATTAATATCTGTTGCATGTATTTGCACCCACTAAAGTTTGCCTCGCATGGCTAATAAGGTGCCGGTGGTAAGTTTAAATGTTTAGGCTTAATGGGCTTCGTAACTTGCAAATGGACTGCTGAACTAGCCTCTGTACAAATACCCCGAAATAAAAAGTGTCTTTATTCATAAAAAAATTATCGATGCACAATTTTAGTTATTAAATTTGTTTAGTTATTTACGAGTAGAAATTATAGATATTGATATTTAGAAATTATAAATGGACAAATTCAATACCATTTTACATTGTAACATTTATTTTTTATAGGTTAGTAAAAATATGTAATCAAAGTAGAATAGATAATTAATTGACAAGTTGAGGTAGTGTATATAAGTAACAAAAATCAGATGGAGTGTGAAATACGTTCCACTAATGATGATTAATAAAATCTTTGAGATGAAGTGTTACCTCATACATGTAAACAATTCGATTTATGTTTAATCATGGATAGTAACGTACTGACCTCCACTGTTTAAATTGTTGTAGTGAGACCCACTACAATCTCAAAACAAAATATCTTATTTCTTTTCTCCTAACAATAGAATAATTTATAGTAGTACTACCTCCGTTTTTTTTTAATTTACACACTTTTCTTTTTGGTCTGTTTCTTTTTAATGTACACACTGTTGCTTTTCTATTTTTGGTAACGTGTCATATCTACTTTCTCCTCTTTTTTCCACCCATGTCATCCACTTTTTAATATTTTAACCCACTTTTTAGTTTCTCTCTCTCACTTTTCAGTTTCTCTCTCCACCTTTTTAGTTTAGCTCTCATACTTTTGAACTTTCTCCTTGGTTCTCCCCCAAAGTGAAGTGTGCAGATTAATTTGATACGGGGGTAGTATATGATAACATATAGTATATCATATAAGAAAAATTGACATGAATAATCCCAACTTTCATCAGTCTTCTCAAAATAATCCCAACTTTGAATTATTTCAGAATAATCCCAACTTTGGGCTGTACACTCTCAAAATAATCCGAACTATTAATTTTCAATATATTATAGACCTAAATTGGATTAGTGTCGGCAAGAAAAAATATAGTTTGACTTATTTTGAGAAGGTTCCTTCAAAAATTGGGATTATTCTGGAATAATCCAAAGTTGAGATTATTTTGAGAAGACGGGTGAAAGTTGGGATATTCATGTGAATTCTTCCTATCATATATGTCAATTGATTGCCAATTTTTTTGGGTGTTAATCTATTGTCATTAGGTACATGAAAACTACATAATTAATAGTCTTAGGTCTATATATAAAAAAAAGAATGTGCAATTTCTTTTTCGATAGCTTATCTTGGACTTAACTAGCGGGGAAGATATTAATCTAGGGGGAAATAAAAAATCTAAGATAGTAGTACACGCTAATGTATTCCTATTTCCTAGTTTCCTACTCCGTCGTTTTTTCTTGTTTTTCTTTTTCCTTTCTGGTACATGTGGCCATGTAAAAATCAGGTTAGCTCTTTCTCAAGGTGTAGGCAAACTACTTGAAATGCTCCTCAAGTCCTCATCCCCCTACCCATTTATGGACTATGGTAGTATTATAAACTTGCTTTGTGCGCAGGAAGCAAAGCTAGACTTGGTTAAGGAGGGTCAAAAATACTTTTCTTTTTTATTATTATTAAACTGTGAGTGGCCACATTACTAGAATTCCTAATTTTCTTTTATTTAGGCCTCTTATATATTATAGGTACGGTTAGGCTAGTAAGGGCCATGACCCTCTTAGGCCCCTTAACACCCTCGACCCTATTCTTGTGCATGGAAGATGCCAAGATGGTACTCTCTATGAATGATAACCTATAGCAATTAACAAGATAGAATAGGTCACCATGCACATAATAAGGATATGTTGGATTTTTGCAAATACTAATGCTAAATAATTATATTATTAAGTGTTTTGCCTTTTTGCTCATATGATTCTGTGAAGGAAGGGAAAAGTCACAAGTCGCACATGAATAACAGAGTTTTCACTGAAGGAATATGTCTTTCGACATCCCGGCAATTACTAAATATAAAAGGAATTATTATAGAGATAATTAATTACGTTAGTTTAGTAATCACATTTATTTGCTAGAGAATAAATGTTGGTTAGTAGCACACTATTGATTGAACCTACAACTAAGTTAACCTAATCCTATGAGGTCACACATTGTAGTAACTAATTGAAGTAAGGAAACCGGCCAATAGGAGAAATTAGGGTTAGGTTAGGTCTCTCTCTTATTTTATTCTCCTACTATTATAAAAGGTTATAATAGGAGAGTGGAATAGAACGTTCAATTTGACAGTAACTTTCAAACTGAAAAGAGAGAGAAAAACCCTATTATTTCCCTTTGGAAAATCCGGCCACCCTCCCTAAAAAGCAAGAGAGTGAAATCTGTTCATCCTCTTCCGTTCTAGCAAACGTGGGAATTCAATTGGTGCTCGTGGACTAAGTAGAGGGACATCAATTGCTATTCTTTGATATCTAGCACTTGCAATCCGGTGGAAAACATGCTACAAAGGTTGTACATTCTTTTCCTTATAATATGATTCATATTTATGTTATGCATGCGATCTTGTGATAGATGTTAGGAAATTTGTTTCCTGAAATTTCACTATATGCATCTATATGTTCCTACAGTGGTATCAGTTTTGCCTTATTCATAATATTCATATGATCATGTAATTGTATGCAAAGTTATTATTTGTATTCAATTAAGGGAGGATTTATTTATGGCTCAAATTTGCATAATTGATATTCGATATTAATTGATTGGAAATTGTAAATATTTGATTTATTAGTGATTTATGCTCAAATAATTTTATAAAGGTCCGAATTTTTTATATTATGGACAAATTAAATTGTTTAATTCACTCCAAAATTTTTCGGAATTTTATAAATATATTTGTTAGATTTAAAATTATTTAATGTTTAATTTGATTAATCATTGAAATAATTTGTTAACAATTAAAAGATTTGATTTTTTTACTTGTTTAATAAATCTAATATTCATCACCCACATAGATCTAGAATAATATGATGGCTGAAAATAATTTGATTATTATTCACATTAATTTTCGATCTTTATCATATTATTTATGAATTTTGGTTAAATTTTATTTTTAATTTGATTAATCATAGAATTTAAGGATAACAATTAAAATATTTAATTTTATTTGTTGTAATAATTCAGTAGATCACCATAAAAATTATTTTCAATCTTTTGGAATTAAATTGTTAATTTTCTGAATTTTTTGGATATAATTTGATTTTGCCCTAATTTTTGGATTCTTGTTAGATTTAATGTTTAATAGAGATTATTCATTCAAATCTAATATTAACAAACCTCAAAATTTGTTTAAGATTTGTTGATTGATTCAAAATTTTCTGCCATAATTTTCGAATTATTAAAACCTAATTAAATCCTAAATCTTTGATTAAATTGTTAGTTAAAGATTAATTGATTTTTTTTGTAAATTGTTCCAAAATTCAAAGAATTTGCCCACCATGGCTGGGTGGCCCCACCAGCACCGGTGGAGCCAGGGTGGAGGGCGGCGAGAGGTTTTAGGACGGTGGAATGTGGTGGCGAAGGGTGAAGCTCGCCGGTGTACAACGACCAGCAGGGCTGCTGGCGCACGCGCGCTGGTGATTTTCTCATGCCGGCGTGTCGAAGCGACGGGCTAGAGGAGCGCGGCGCGACTTCGGTTGGCCTGTGGTCGACTGCTAGTCGATGCCGTCGACTCGTGCCGCCTGATGTTGTTTCTGTTATGGCAGTGGATGAAGTTTTCGGTGGTGATGAACTTTCGATGGTGATGGCTGTTGGCTGGCAGCCTTGTGCTGCTGGTCAATGGTCAACCACTTAGTTTGTCAACTAATAATAATAAAAAATTTGTTTTAAGGAAAATCTGATTTTCCAAAGTTGAGCATAAATCCAAAAGTTTCCTATTTCGCAAATTTGTGACTAATAATGATTATTGCCATGTTTAAATGAGTAATTGAATTAAAATAATAAAGTTTCCTAAAAAATTTCTAGCTTAAATTTGTTAAGTTTTATAATTATTATGAAGTTGTATTTGCTTATTAATTGTTAATAAGTAAATAGGTTGTGTTTATTTTATTTGATATTATAAATGCGTGGATGTTTAATGTAATATGTATGATATTATATTTTGCATGTTGTGACTAGTATGGCCCAAAACTAGGATGGAAAATACGATCTGCGCATCGTTAAATTTTATGTAAATCAAATACGATCTGCGTATCGTTTGTATTTTTGTAATTTAAATTTTTGTAATTTAAATTATAAATGATATGTAATGAAGAATGAAGTTCCATGGAGAATCAAGGATGGAGATCCATAAAGATTCAAGGAGGAATTCATGAAGATTAGTTTTCCTAGGTTTAGGGGCCATACTAGGATCACTTTTAATTATGCTTATATTTATTTATGCGTTTAACATGTTTAAATGCTTGTTTAAGTTTATATGTGTGGTTATTTATGTTATGTGTTCACTTTTAATTAACCAACATAGTAAACTTAGGTCCACAACATGTAATATTGAGTTTAATTGCTTTTCCAAACAACACCTATAACGCCTTAGATAGTGAGTAATAGGTTCTGCCAAAGCAGGGTGTTGCTCATTTTATCCGGGGATAGTAGAGTAGGTTTTTGAACTTACATGTTAATGTTTGGTTTAACTCAACCAAATCATCAAAAGACAAAGTTTTGGGTTTTGAAGCTAAGAGATTGGAGTAAACAAGGAGTTGTTAACCTGTCTACCAAGAATTATAATTAGTTATAATTAGTAAAGTGTTTACTTACCTCAACTACTATAAATTGAAGGCAGGGCCAACGTCCGTTTGATTGTAGTGGGAGGGGATCTTGGTGTTTCTTTATTCAATAGGGGACTCTTATTTTGAATAAAGGGTAGTAGTTAATTAAAATTTGTTTAATTGCTGCTTTCTTGATAAACATTGATTGAATCTTGCTTTATTATTCTTTTGTTGTAGTTATCATGTCTGGTTCAAACAACAACAACCACCCCGGTTTTAATTTGCGCTATTTACTCGAAAAGGACAAACTAACTGCACATAACTTCCTAGAATGGGAAATGGCTGTGAGAATCGTTTTCAAAGCCGAAGGAAGGGAAAATGTTCTTGATAATACTCTCCCTGAACCCCTGCTAGACACTGCTACTCCAGCTGAAAGGAGAGCAAGACAAACCATTGAGGCAAATTCTGTGCAAGTAACATGTTTGATGCTTGCTTGCATGGAACCAAAATTTCAAAAACGTTTTGATGGTCTGGACGCCTATTCCATCCTCCAACAGCTGAAAACTATGTTTCAGAAGAACGCGAGGCTGGAGAGGTTTGAAGCTCATTGTAAGTTGCTGGAGTGCAAGTTGGGAAAAGGAAACCCCTTGGTCCGCATGTGTTCAATATGATTGGACATTTTCAGATCATGGAAATAGGGCTTCCCTTATCCCCCAGAACTAGCAATTGATATAGTGATCAAATCCTTGCCTGAAAATTTTCAAAACTTTCAGTTGAATTTTTACATGCAAGGAGGGGAGGCTACCTTGCAAGAGCTGCATGGTATGCTTACTCAGGCTGAAAGGAGCTTGCCGGCTGAACCTGAACATAGGGATGTTCTAATGGTTAGGAAAGGCAAGCAATTCAAGAAAAAGGGGGCACCTCTGAAGAAGAACAAGGGCAAGGTTGTTGCCACTGATGATACTTCTAAGCCAAAACAAAAGTAGCAGCACTACATGAGTGCTTCCACTGCCATAAGATTAGCCACTAGAAGAGCCCTAAGTATCTGGAGGATAAGAAAAGTGGTGCTTCAACTTCAGGTATTTATGTTATAGAGATTAACTTATCTACTTCTACTTCATGGGTATTTGATACTGCGTGTGGATCTCACATTATTTGTAATGTGCAGGCACTAAGAAGAAGTAGATCGTTGAGCAAAGGAGAAGTGGACCTCTGCGTGGGCAATGGAGCACGAGTTGCTGCTTTGGCCGTGGGAGATTGTAGTCTACTTTTACCTTCTGGTTTAGTATTAGAACTTCATAATAGTTATTATGTGCCAACTATTACCAAGAATATTGTTTCGATTCCGGTTTTGGATCCGGAAGGTTTTTTCATTTCAAATTAAGAATAATTGTTGTTCTGCTTATTTGAATGATTTATTCTATGTTTCAGCTAAGTTATCAAATGGTTTATATGTGCTAGACTTAGAAACCCACATCTATAACATAGGCAGCAAGAAACCTAAAATAAATGATTCAACCCCGATATACCTATGGCATTGTCGATTAGGCCACATAAGTTCAAAGCGTATTGAGAAGCTTCATAAAGATGGAATTCTCAAATCATTTGATTTCGAATCATTTGATACTTGTGAGTACGTTGGCTAGGGGAGGGTACAGTTACTTCATTACTTTTACCGATGATGTGAGCAGATTTGGATTTGTTTACCTCGGAATCCTTTGAAAAATTTAAGGAATTCCAGAATGAAGTACAAAACCAACTTGGGAAGAAAATTAAGACATTACGATCCGATCGTGGTGGTGAATATTTATCTCAAAAATTTGGTGATCATTTGAAGGATTGTGGAATACTTTCACAATGGACTCCACCAGGAACACCACAGTTAAATGGCGATTCTGAAAGAAGGAATCGAACTCTACTTGATATGGTTCGATCCATGATGAGTCTTGCTGATCTTCCTATTTCATTCTGGAGATTTGCGCTTGAAACAACGGCATTCACACTTAACAGAGCACCATCCAAAGTAGTGGAAAAGACACCATATGAAATATGGACTGGAAACGTTCCAAAATTGTCTTTTCTAAGGATATGGGGTCGTGAAGCCTATGTAAAACGTTTACTTTCTGATAAGCTTTCACCCAAATCCGATAAATGTCTCTTTGTGGGTTACCCAAAAGAGACTAAGGGATACTACTTCTACAACCAAAGCGAAAACAAAGTGTTTGTTGCTCGTAATGGTGTCTTTCTGGAAAAGGATTTTATTTCCAGAATAACAAGTGGGAGAAATGTATATCTCGAAGAAATTCGAGATGAGCAACAAATGGATGAGGTTAACACCTCATCAGAGGCGGCCTGGCATGAAAATGCTCAGAAGGCGGTGTATTCAATTCACGTACCTCCTACCGTCTTACTTGGAGATACTCCGTGCGAAGTCACTCAACCTAATGAGGTAGAAACTTCTTCTGTTGTTCCCCAACGTAGGTCTAGTAGGACCATCATTCCGTCAAAGAGATATATTGATTTCCTTTTGACTGAAAGTTCTGAAATAACGATTTTAGAATCAGAAGAACCTACTAGCTACAAAGATGCTTTGGAGAGCCAAGACTCCGAAAGATGGCTTGAGGCCATGAAATCTGAAATGGATTCCATGTCTGAAAATCAAGTATGGGACTTGGTTGATTTGCCTGATGGGGTAAAACCCATTGGATGCAAATTGATTTTCAAGTTGAAAACAGACAAGGATGGAAACATTAGTGTTTTCAAAGCAAGGTTGGTGGCGAAAGGTTTCAAACAAATTCATGGTATTGACTATGATGAAACCTTCTCACCAGTAGCCATGCTAAAGTCCATTAGGATAATCCTTGCGATTGCTGCCTTTCATGACTATGAAATATGGCAGATGGATATCAAAACCGCTTTCTTGAATGGGTTCTTGAAATAGGATGTGTACATGACACAACCTCAAGGTTTTAAAGATCTAGAAAATCCAGGAAGGGTATGCAAGCTTAAGAAGTCCATTTATGGACTAAAGCAAGCATCAAGGAGTTGGAACCTCAGATTTGATGCGGCAGTCAAGAAATTTGGCTTTCTCAGAAATGAAGAGGAATCTTGTGTATACAAGAAGTTAAGTGGGAATAGTATTACTTTTCTGGTCTTGTATGTGGATGACATACTTCTCATAGGAAATGATAAGACCATGCTTGAGTCAGTCAAGCAATGGCTTAAAAATTGTTTCTCTATGAAAGACCTAGGAGAGGCTGAGTACATATTGGGAATAAAGATCTATAGGGATAGGTCGAAAAGGCTGATTGGACTTAGTCAAGAGACTTATATTGATAAGGTTCTTGCAAGGTTCAAGCTGGAAAACTCCAAGAGAGGTTTCATTCCCATGCAACATGGCATAACACTTGGCAAGACTCAGTGTCCTTCGAGTCCTGATGAGGTCAAGCGTATGAGTAATGTTCCCTATGCTTCTACAGTAGGATCCATTATGTATGCCATGATATGCACTCGACCGGATGTTGCATATGCTTTGAGTATATGTAGCAGATACCAGTCAAATCCAGGAGATGCGCACTGGATTGCAGCGAAAAACGTCCTTAAGTACTTGCGAAGGACTAAGGATAATGTTTTGGTTTATGGTGGAGATAGTGAGTTGATTGTTACTGGATACACCGATGCAAGCTTCCAGAGTGACAAAGATGATTTCCGATCTCAATCTGGTTTCATATTTTGTCTCAATGGAGGAGCTGTGAGCTGGAAGAGCTCTAAGCAGAGTACCATCACGGATTCTACAACAGAGGCTGAGTATATTGCAGCAGCTGATGCAGCAAAGCAAGCTGTTTGGATCAAAAAGTTCATTGGTGTGTTTGGTGCAGTTCCTAGCATTGAGAATGGCATTGAGTTGTATTGTGACAACAATGGTGCCATTGCTCAGACTAAGGAACCCAGATCGCATCAAAGGTCTAAACATGTGCTCAGGAAATTCCATCTCATTCGAGAGATCGTTGGAAGAGAGGATGTGAAAGTAAGCAAGGTTCATACTGAGGATAACATTGCAGATCCTCTGCTCAACCTAAGCATGAGTGGCATACTAGGTCTATGGGGCTTAAGCATATGGGAGAATGGCTTTAGGTTGTTTACTTCATGTTTACAATTGTAAAGACATTTATTATGCTTTGAATGTTTATCAATAAAAATTCTTTTCTTATTTAATTGTTTGGTTTAGTATTAAATAAAATGTCCAAATAATTTGTGTTTCAAATACGATTATCGAAAACGTTTTGATAATGGAACCCTATAAAGTGAACTGAAATCACAATTTATTTAAAGTCCCTAATCTAAATCACTAAATTGAACATACGTGATTTATTTAAAAGACTAGTATATAATTAACGGTTTTTTCACCATATACCCCCGACAAATTGAAAAATTCACCATATACCCTCAATGTTTCAAATATGCACCATATACCCTTGATTTTTCAAAACTGTTCACCAAATACCCATTTCCTAACTGCCGTTAACTCACCGTTAGATGTATTTACGATTTTGCCACCACTAACCTCTAACCCTAAAATCCTTAACCCTAATTTTAACCCTTAACCCTAATACCCTAACCTTCCCACCACCCCAGCAGCCCCTCCCCCACCTACCCGCAGCCCCCCTCCCTCCCCCCACCTACCCGCAGCCCCTCCCCCATCCCGTCACGAGCCTCGAACCCCACCCCCTCCCCCACCCCATCACGAGCCTGTAACCCCCCCCCTCCCCCCACCCTATCACGAGCCCAGGACCCACCCTCCCCCCCACCCCATCGACTCGACGCCTAGAACCCCACCCCTCCCCCACCCCGTCGAAATCAACGCTCGAATAAACGCCCGAAATCAACCCCGTCGAAGTAGTGAAGTTCGAATTTTTTAGAGTGAATTGAATATGCATATTTGCAGAAATTAAAACGCAATCGGTGATGAAAGAGTTGTGAGATTCGCGAAAAGAATCGAATTGCAGCGGAGACTCGCGAAAAATAATCGACTTGCAGCAGGATTTGACGGGGGAATTCGACGGGGGTGGGGGTTGGGGAGGGGGAATTCGACGGGGGTGGGGGTTGGGATGGGGGAATTCGACGGGGGTGGGGGAGGGGTAGGTTCGGGCTCGCAACGGGGTGGGGGGGAGGGGTGGGGTTCCGGGCTCGTGAGGGGGCGGGGGAAGGGTCGCTGGGGGGGGGGAGGAGAGAGGGTTGCGAGGGGTGGGGGAGGGGCAGCTGGGGTGAGGGAGGGAGAGGGCTGCGGGAGGTGGGGGGGAGGGGTAACGGGGTGGGGGGGGGGCTGCTGGGGTGGTGGGAGGGTGGGGGAGGGGGTGGTGGGAAGGTTAGGGTTTAAGGGGTTAGGGTTAAGGGTTAGGATTAGTGTTAGGGTTTTGGTAAAGTTAGGGTTTAGGGGGTTAGGGTGGCAAAGTTTTAAATAACACTAACGGTGAGTTAACATCCGTTACCAAAAAGGGCATTTGGTGAACGGTTTTGAAAAGTCAGGGGTATATGGTGCATATCTGAAACATTGAGGGTATATGGTGAATTTTTCAATTTGTCAGGGGTATATGGTGAAAAAACCGTATAATTAATTGATAGCGTAGTTCCATGGGCTATGGAGACATATAGATGTCTAATTGATTATATGGATGTATAGTTGATACATTGATACTTGACCTAATTAGATTCTAAAAGTAGAATCGAACTACTATATTTAGTGGATTCCTTAGACATGAGTATGTCTTAATAACCACAACATAATTAGTTTAACTTTGACACTGTTAAACGCCGCGCCGTAAAAGAGGTTTATAAAGGCAGTGATCAGGTGGGCTAAGAATTGAGTGGGAGTTATGGTCATACAAGAGTGGATTAGTCCTCCAATTAAATAGAAATGGTGTCCGGCCCTCTTGATGAGCGAGAACTGGAAAATTGCATGGCCATGCGGAATAGGATTAAAGAGTTAATCCTTATTTGAGCAGTTCGAACTCAGCGATCAAGGAACATAAATTTGAGAATAACATGGTGTTATCAAATTTGGCATTAAGTGACTTAAGGAATTTAGCATTGCGCTCTTGTCTTCGGACAAGTGGGAGATTGAAGGAATATGTCCTTAGACATCCCGGCAATTACTAAATATAAAAGGAATTATTATAAAGATAATTAATTACGTTAGTTTAGTAATCACATTTACTTGCTAGAGAATAAATGTTGGTTAGTAGCACAATATTGATTGAACCTACAACTAAGTTAACCTAATCCTATGAGGTCACACATTGTAGTAACTAATTGAAGTAAGGAAACCAGCCAATAGGAGAAATTAGGGTTAGGTTAGGTCTCTCTCTTATTTTATTCTCCTACTATTATAAAAGGTTATAATAGGAGAGTGGAATAGAACGTTCAATTTGACAGTAACTTTCAAACTGAAAAGAGAGAGAAAAACCCTATTATTTCTCTTTGGAAAATCCGGCCACCCTCCCTAAAAAGCAAGAGAGTGAAATATGTTCATCCTCTTCCGTTCTAGCAAACGTGGGAATTCAATTGGTGTTCGCGGACTAAGTAGAGGGACATCAATTGCTGTTCTTTGATCTCTAGCACTTGCAATCCGGTGGAAAACACGCTACAAAGGTTGTACATTCTTTTCCTTATAATATGATTCATATTTATGTTATGCATGCGATCTTGTGATAGATATTAGGAAATTTGTTTCTTGAAATTCCGCTATATGCATCTATATGTTCCTACATTCACTTGGTCTATTAGTGCGAGCACAATAGGACTGTTTGAAGTGCTTTTGTTGTAATTTAGGTTAGAGTTGGTGAAACCTTAGTTGCACATCACCACTAGCTTTCGACAGGCTTGACGTCTAGTGTGGAGATACTAGCCATCATATAATACTGGTATTAGTTAGTGCACGATTGTATATGACTATATGAGAGACCAACCTTCTTTTAACAAAAACTACCAAAAGATTGAAGTACCTCCATGTTACACGACTATTAGAAAATTCTTATTACGATAAAAAACCTTCATAGTACTAGTATACTACCAATGCACGCTGTTCATATATGTGAGAGACAGGAAGGGAGGGCGAGGGGGTTGAATAAGTTATACTATAAGTGTCATTGCATGCACGAGAGTGCTATATTTTAAAACTTTTAGGTCATATTAATATGATGAGTAATCTTGTTTGATATTAGTTTCATTTGGGCGTTTTTGAGTCGGGTTATTCAAACTAGCTTATTGTAATTAGCTTATTTAATAAATTAGTCGCATCAGGGGCGGGGTTACCATTATCGGGGCCCTACTCAAATTCTTATAATTAGGGCCCTTGACTCATATGAAAGAAAAATTCACAAAGTTTTTAAGCACTGCATTTTCCTTCAACAGTTTCATGGGTAATATGCAACCCACACAAAATGCCCACCATTGACATCATTAGAAAACAAAGAAAGATATAGCAACAAGGAACAATCCTTGCACACAACAACACTTCATAAACTAAATTATTTCATGTAATATAAAATTGAAAAATATAAAGATGTAAAATTACCTTTGAAGAAATATATTTGCGTTACTGCTATCTTGTTATAGTTACCCAATTTCCCATTCTTCAACTATCATTTTCCCCCCTAAAAGACTGTAAATTTTATTTTGAAAATGAGTAGATGATAATAATGGAATTTGGGGAAAACAGTAAAAAATTTGGGTTTTGGAAATGAAGAACGGCAAGAACCGAAGAAGGAAGACCGAAAGAATGTAGATGAATATGGAGAATTGAGAAATTTAATTCATGGAGTATTGTAGGAGACAAGACAATTAATGAAATGTCTCGTAAAATGCTCTACTGCGTTTGAAAGAGGAAAGAGAGAGTGTAAATGTAATTATGGTTGACTTAGCTGTCAAAAATAAAAAATAAAGGGGATTTTGTGTATTCTCTAGGATTCGAACCTTGTATCTAAGGTTTAAAAGGCCCATTATCTTACCAACTCTTCCACACCAATTTGATGCTAATATATTTGCATTACAGGATTAAGTCTAAAATTTCGGGGCCCCTATAATACCAGGGCCCTATGCGGTCGCCCAGCCAGCATTGGCCAAGAACTGCCCCTGAGTCGCATTAATTTCTTGATTGGGTCAATTTATGTCAAGCCAATTACGGTTTGAGTGAAATATTCAATATTATATCATGTAATTTTTGATATGGTTCGAGTTTGAGTCGAATGGTTTAGATTGGGTCATTAGGTATATGGATAATGAATGTCACAACTAGTCCCTTTTAATTAATATAATCCCGACATGAAATGGAACATATGGATATACAATTTTGTGATTATATATTTTTTTACTATGTCTTGTTCTACTGTCTACAAGACACCTTGATATGTGTTTGCTTCCATCCTCATGCAAAAAAATGATATGCATGATTAGTTTTCGTGTTTATGTAAAAAGCTAAAAAAATAAAGTCCAATAATGCAAGTTCATTTGATCATTTGATGTGCATGTATTCACCTACTACGTGCAGATTATTGCATGGAGTTGAAACTGCCTATATATATATATATACACCTCCTAGCTAGGTCTTTAGTAATAACTTCATACTCAGTACTCTCAAAACAATGTCAACCAACATGATAAAGAGTTCGCTAATCACCAATGTTATTATTGTCATGTCCTTCATTTCCTTTCTTTTAACATCTTCATTTGCTGAAGCTGCTAGGCTTATTCCCGTTCCAGGTAATCATGTTTACAATCGTCTCTAATCCTATTTTCATAATTATTTCATTTTAATTCATAGCTTTCTGTTTTGGTGGATTTTGTTGCTGAAAAACTAAATATGTTTGTAGAAAGTTTTGCGTAAAAGTTGTTTTAACCACATTCAAAATTCATAATAAACTACTCCATCTCCATTTGAAAGTAGAACTTCTATTATCTTTAGATTTCAATATACTAAGTACTATGTAATATTATCCTATATATAATCCATGTTGATTACCATCTATATATCTTATGAGGTTTTCATTAATGTGTGTGTAGGAACATATAATATAGATGCATATATAGCGGAATTGCTGGAAACTATTCCTAGCATCTATCATAGAGTAATATACATAACATAAACATGAATCAATCAATAGGGAATAGATATACAACCTTTATAGCGTGATTTCTATTTCGTATGCTAGGTAGAGATCCAAGAGCACCAAGTGTTACTCATCTATTCAGTCCACGAGCACCCAATTGAACCCCATGTCTGCTAGAACGGAAGAAGATGCACAATTCTGATGTGATTTTCTTGGCGTTTTTGGATCTTTTTGTGGTTTTAAGTATATTGGACGAATTAACAATGAAATTGAAAAGGATATTACACTCAAGTCGTGGTTAAGAGTATCATCAAACACGTCTCGGTTGTTTGATTTAGGTTTACTACTCGGAAACCAATTAGTTAGCTCTCGCTCAACTCAAGCAATAGATGCAAATTCGAAAACTCTAAAAACTGATTTCATTAATGAAGAACGAAAGCCTTAAATAGGCGTTTTTACATCCCAAGCAGTAAACTAGGAAAAAAAAACTAAATAAAGATAACTAAGAATAATAAAGTAAAAGATAAACGATTCCAACTAACTATACTTGGACGAAGAGGCCAACTCACACGCCTAGTATAATTATCTCCTAATCAAACTGTAACTCTTAATGTGCTTAAAGTAAGAAAAACCTATTATAAGTAGAATGGTAAAAATTACAAGCAAAAGTCTTCTACTACTATTAGACTCCTAACTCAACTATAATTCTAACTCGACTAGGAATTCCAATCCAACTAGGACTTAGACTACTAATCCAACTAGAATTAGAAATAAGTTTTATACTCCTAACAGAACTCGGAGTTCTAATTTTAATAGAACTAGGATTACATGAGTCCTGTTCCTACTAGAATTAGTAAAACTAGCAATACTCCTAATAGAACTAGGAGTATTTTACAAGTTGCGTTTCTAAGAGGAAGTAAGCTATTCAATTACACATCAGATTCACTCTCTTACTTTTGAGGGAGATGAGGTGCCAATTTAGGGGAGTGAAGTAGGGTTTTTGTTTCTCTCTAATCTAGTTGTAAAGTGACTGCTTAACTTCTGTGCCTTTAACCCTAATAATATGTCAATATATAATAATAGGATTTCTAGGTTAATTAGGAGAACCAAGTCTCCTTCTATTCCTCTCCCTTGGTCGGCCACTATAAGCCCCACCTTGGGCTTTTATTTTCTTCAATTGGATGCTACATTATGTGACCTCATAGGATTAATATCACTAGTAGAGAAATAGTGATTTGCATCGGTTCCCAGACCCCTATCTGCGTCTGT
The DNA here is from genome assembly GCA_947646795.1 of Beta lomatogona. Classification (NCBI taxonomy): domain Eukaryota; kingdom Viridiplantae; phylum Streptophyta; class Magnoliopsida; order Caryophyllales; family Amaranthaceae; genus Beta; species Beta lomatogona. The sequence goes on from CANSNZ010000089.1 coordinate 1,289,578, forward strand.
TCCGGGTCCGACGCTACTGCCTTAGACACAAATTGCACATAAGTAATCTGTGTCGTTTGCTGTTCGACGCAAATTTAGTGCTATTTGCATCGGTTCAGTTAGTCTGTCCAACGCAAATGGTGTTGAAATGATTCATTAAAGCTGACATGGAAAGAGCGATTGTGTCGGTTCACCTTGCCCACTCGACGCAAATTGCTTTTGTGGTGTTGAAATGATTAATTAAAGCTGACTTGGAAAGAGCGATTTGCGTTGGTTCACCTTGCCTCATTCGACGCAGAATGCTTTTTACAAAACAAAAAAAAGGTCCATCACCATTCGGCTCATTAGTTTTTCAAGTTGCAACAGATTAAAAAAAAAATCTATCCCATTTAGATTCGAAACCATAGTTTCTTGTTCTCTACAACAGTTCTGTAATCAGAAACCACCATCAACTTCCAACACCAATCCTAATTTTTTATTAAAAAATAATAATAATTTTGAACAACGAAAATCTCAAAACTGCCAGTTTTCACACTGAGTAGAATCATGTCGTACAAAATAAAATGAAATTAATCAAAGTAAAATCAAATTACTTGTGTTACGCAAATGAAAAACTAAAGCAAATCGTACAACCAGAAGAGAAACATCCTAAAACAAATGAAAACTAAAACTTTAATATCTAAAAAGATCAAAATATAAAAGCTTGCATCTGCAAATTTCTTCTCTTCCTCCACCAGATCTGCAAATTCAACAAATTTCATTTTATTTGAGTTGAGAAACTGAAAAAAAATATCAGAAGAAGCGACTTTATCGGCAGGTTCAACTCTTTTTTTTCAACAAGAAACATAAATATGGCGATTTTTACAGTTACACATTTGCAAAAAAAAAGAAAGTCAGAATTAAAGGTGAATTGAGAACCCAATCGCTATTTACCGTCCGTATTTACTAAAAATCGTCCGTATTTTTTTCCTTAAAATTCCCCCCATACCCTTTACCCCACTCTTACTCTCTCACCTCTCACACTACTGACCACCCGACCACCACCACCACCACCACCACCACCGACCACCACCACCCCACCACCACCACCACCACCACCACCACCCCGACCACCACCACCACCACCACCACCACCACCACCACCACCACCACACGACCACCACCACCACCCGACCACCACCACCACCACCACCACCGCCACCACGACCACCACCACCACTACCACCCGACCACCCGACCACCACCACCCGACCACCACCACCACCACGACCACCACCACCGAACTACCACCATCGCGGGACCGTCGCGGGAATTTTTTTGTGCTCCACCGGGCAGGGTAACGGATGAAAAACAGAGGCAACGGTTTTTTCATCCGTTGCTCTTCGTGGAGGCAACGGTTTTTTCATCCGTTGCCTCCATTGGGGCAACGGATTTTTCATCCAGTTACCCCGCTCCGTGGAGCACAAAAAATTTCCGCGCCGGCCCGCGATGGTGGTAGTTCGGTGATGGTGGTCGTGGTGGTGGTGGTTGCGGTTGTTGACGCCGTGGTGGTGGTGGTTGACGCCGTGGTGGTGGTTGACGCCGTGGTGGTGGTGGTTGCGGCGGCGGCGGTGGTGGTGGTTGCTTTGGTGGGTGGTGGTCGCCGGTGTGGTGGTGGTTGCGGTTGTTGACGCCGTGGTGGTGGTGGTGGTGGCGGTGGTTGACACCGTGGTAGTGGTGGTTGGTGGTGGTGGTTGCGATGGCGGTGGTGGTGGTGGTGGTTGCTTTGGTGGGTGGGTGGTGGTTGGGGTGAGGTGAGGTGAGAGTGAGTGAGTATACATAGGGGTAGTTTAGGAAAATCTTGAAAAAAATACGGACGATTTCAAGTAAATACGGACGGTAAATAGTAATGCCCTTACCTGAAGAGCATTGGTAGGTTCAAGCCATAGATTAGAGACCTGAAAACCTCAACTGAGCCATTTGGATCCCCTTCAATTCATTGGTGGAAGAATTCAGAGAAAATTGAGAGTTGAGAGATCTAAAACCCTCATTAAAATCAGAGTTGCATTCCGGCGAGAAAACTTCTGAAATTTCTCCGAAATTCCAGCAAAATCTTGTTAGCATTCCGGAGAGACCTTGTTAGCGTTCTCGTACTGCAAAGATGAGTGAGGAATTGAGGTGGCGAGTTTGAGAGTTGGGAGGCGAGAAAACTTAGCGATTTTAACTAAAAAAATGGAGTTTGAGGCGGTGAGTTTTTAACCTCGACGGGGGAGATGGAATAGCCGAAGGTATAACTGTGTAAGAGAGGGGTGAAAGAGATCTAATTAGAGAGAAGGTGAGAGATCTAAGTCAAAGAGAGGGGTGAAAAACATTTAGGTTAGAGCGGTGAGTGGGGGTTGGTATGGAGCGCTAAGAATGAACGATTTGAAGGGTGGGAAGTATATAAATCTATGGTGATTTGCGTCGAACATTCAACTACATCCGACACAAAAATAAATTATTTTTGTGTTATTTATTCCAACTCTTATCTGCGTCGGTTGACTGACAAGATTCGACGTAAATCATTAATTTGCATCGGTTGGGAGGCAATGTTCGACGCAAATTTGAATTCTGTTTTCTTGCTTTATATAATTTGCGTCAGGTGCTAAAGGGGAACCGACGCAATTTCTATATTTGCGTCGTTTGTCTTAATGTATTTTAGTTATAGGCCCAATCTTTATTGTCCTACTAACAACATTTATTCTCTAGCAAGCAAATGTGGTTACTAAAATTATTAACTTATTATCTCCATAGATTAATTCATATTAATATGGAAAATTTGTCAGAAACAACCTTTTAAATACAAGTTTTTGCGAGAAACAACCTTTTAAAAAAAATCTGGCAAAAGAAGACCTCAAGAAGAAAATATTTTGCAAGGAATAACCTCGACCCATTTTCCGCCATTGCCCAAGCATTTTTCAGCGTTGACTCGTTCAAACTAAACATGTGGAGTGCACGTGAACTGCATTTTTTATGTTTCCTGTTTTTCTCCATTTTTCGACATTGACCAAGTATTTTCTGACGTTGACTTCATCAGTATATGAAGGGAAATTGGCTTGAAACATAAGATATGTGGATTACGTGCCTTATCATGTTTGGTTTTAGTGAGTCGAAGCCACAAAATACTTGGTCAATGACAGGCTAAAGTCGTATCACCTAATCAAAAGTAATCCTAAAGTCCTCCAACAAATAGTAGTCAGGGAAGTAGGGTCGAATCCACAGGGAAACAATGTTTTTTTCCTAATTGTCGATCAAATCTAGATTATAGGGAACAAATGTTGTTGGTAATTATGCTAAACTAGACAATAACTAAATCAAGAATATCAATAATAAAGAGTCTAGGGCGTAGGTTCACCAATGAATAATATTCCGGGATGAAACGCAACAATCAATAATGAATAACGCAGTTAAACAGATTGATATCCTTTCTCGAGTCGAAATTAACCATAGAATGATATTAACAGGCTCTCGCAATTTATTAATACCAACTCTACCTATTGAAACTAGCCTTAATATCAAGTTTATACTTCTCGGCGCATAACCTAATATTGCAATACTATAACAATCAAATCTGGCCAAATCGGATTGAATAGAGATAATACATTCAATAAAAATTAACATACATCATCAAAAATCAATACTTTATAGAAATCCCTTCATAAATGATCATGGATCCCCTTAACCCTAGAAATAAACTACTCAATCATAATTGGGGAAAACATACTCATGATGAAATAAATAAACATGGTGAATTAATAATCAAGGATTGAATAGGAATAATGAAAGAAGAGAAGAAATACCAATTGTAGAACCAATCTTGCAAAAATCAAAGCTTCTATTGATAATTCAATGTAAATTGGAAAAAAGGTAAAACTAGGGTTCTTGAGTAATTGAGGGAAAAAGAATTCTAATCTAAAAATGAATCTATGATAGAAAATAAGATAGCAAAATTAATAATTCCCCCGAGTCCTTATACCTTTCTATTTACTAAAACAACTAGCAAAAACCGAGCCAAAATCGTCAAAAGAGTTAGTCTAAATCGTCTAGTAGTCACACACAAAACCCCGCGGGTGCGGGTACATCCCGCGGGCTGGCAGGAAGTTCAGCGAAGGAGGACTCAAGCCTGCACAAAATCTCTATCTTCAAAACGCCATAACTTTTTCGTTATTCGTCGGAATTAGGCAAGTGACCACTTGTTGGAAAGATCTTGAGGTATAGAATCTAACCCAATTGAAATCACTGCATTTTGATTTGTAAAATTTGAGATATTATCAAAAGAGTGGACTGAAGTCATTTATCTACTTCTTTCACTATTCGCTTTGCTTCAAAACTCTTCCAACTCAATGCTCGTGCTCTCAAAAGTACATCAACTCTTGTAGTGATATAAATGAGTAGGAAAATGCACTAAAACATGCTAATTCCTACAATGATCAACCTGAAACTACAAACACAGTACAAGGAGCACATTAGTACTAAAAATGGCTCCGAAGAGCGCAGTTAAAACCAATAATCAATGAGGGACGGGGGTAAAACTCTATATAAAATAGACATATCAAACTCCCCCAAACTATACCTTTGCTTGTCCCCAAGCAAAGCACAACATGAACATGAATATAATTGCACCCCTCAGATAAGAAATTCAGGCTCAAATATTTTCAAACTCAAAATTCTTCAAGAAAGCAAAATTCAAGTTCAGTTGTTCAGATCACCCTGACCACCAATCACCTAAGCAAACAATCAAATACAGCTGCCCTACATAACATGCAAATTTTGAAAAGGTGCTCACCGAGGTGTCACTCCTCTCAATTTTGTGGCAGGCATAATATGTGCCCGAACACTCACCAACCCAACCATAATATCCCTTCCTACTCACACTGTCATGTGTTTAGAAAGGCATAATATCGCTCATCCTAATCAAGTCAACTCAAATAACAAACTTACTGTTTAACTTTGGCAAATTGACTCAGTATCAATCCAGTTTACAATCAAACAAGTGCTCAAGAGGTCTTTCTCAGGGTTGTAATGGGGATCGGGTAGAGGTAAGGAAATTATTTAGGGAATGTGGTGGAAAAGCCAAGAAAAGGGGAGCAAAAAACACTAGTAACAAGACTAGATGTTGCCGAAACAACTCCTATGGCATCAACAACATGACCAAAACAACAACCAACTTTAAAGTCTAACGAACAATCCAATACTTGTCTCTTTCATCATAATTTTCAACAGTTTTTGAAATTTAATGAGTGAAGATCATAGAGATTTTTCAGATTTTTCACTATCATTTTTCACTTTAATTTTCTTTTTCTTTCTTTTCTTTGTATCAACATAGACATTATTTCCAACCAACCCAGAGATACAACCACACATCATAGTATCAACCTAACAAAAGGTCCCCCAAGCTAGGCTTGGGACAATAATCATTGTAAAGGCTCAAGGCGTGAAATGTGGCTCAATATCAAAATAAAAAGTCATTAGGCTCAGCAGGGCTAGGAGGGAAATTAATTCATTTATCAACTCTGAGGCTTAAAATTAAACAAAAGAACGCCTCTATCACAAAACATGCCCAAAGTCACCAGAAATCAACGAGTACATTGCCAAAATCAAGATCAGAATGCTACGAGGAATTAACACACAAGAATAGATTGGATATGGACGTAAATCCATAGGCAACAATGAATCTTCACAGTCTAACCAGTTCAAGCATGCAGTCAAAGTAGGCGCTTTATCATTAAAATCCACTCAAGATCAAGGCAATCAGAAATCACATCACAACATTACAATCACAAATGCCCAACTATCCAGTATAGTGAGTTAAATCATTTTTCAAAGCATAGTTTGGGGCACATGAAATCAATCAATCCATTCATATTCAACTCGTATTTTTGGTATTTTTCAGCAATATTTCATTTTTTTTTTGTGATTTTTCATTTTTTTTAAAGCAATTAAACTAACTTAACTAAACTAAAAAGCAGTAAAAAGTAAAAGAAAAGCAATACTTACAGAAATCCTCCCCCAAGCTGAACTTGGCAATGGACTCATTGCAACAAGGGAAAGGAAAGGGACATGGACATCAGTTGTCCATCAACCTGCATCAAGTAATTTCGTAACAACTTGCTCTACCACCCCTTCCAACCCCTGTTGGACCTGAATGCTAGGGTGGTGGCCCTCGTCTAGAGGAACTCGATGCTCATTGGGGCTTAGTCCTGTCAAGTCATTAGTGCTATACCCAATTGTCTTTTTGTGAGTCTTCAAGACCGTTAGAAATTGTGCTTCACCTGCAATAAACTGTAAGACAAGCACATCATCTGAACTATCACAGGAGGGGAAATGGGGAATGCAATCATGGGTCGGGTCATCAACAACATCAACCTTATAGCATGCTTCCCCTAGCATAGGACTTTTCAAAGCGGTGCTCAGATTAAAAGTGACCTCATCATCACCTACAGATAGTGTAAGCTTATTATTTTTCACATCAATTACTACACCTGCAGTACGAAGGAATGGCCTACCCAAAATAATTGGAATTTGCGTATCTTCCTCCATGTTAAGCACGACAAAATCAACGGGAATAAAAAATTTACCTACTCTAACAGGCACATCCTCTAGAATACCTAGGGGGTATTTAACAGAATGGTCAGCCATTTGTAGAGTAATATTGGTAACTTTCAGACTTCCCATATTTAATTTTGAGAAAACAGACAATGGCATAATACTCACACTAGCACCCAAATCACACAATGCTTTATCAATGAATAGTCTACCAATGTGACAGGGAATAGAGAAACTACCAGGATCTTTTAATTTTGGTGGAGACTTATTTTGTAAAAGGCACTACATTCCTCGGCAAATGCATCTGTCTCCACCTCATTAAAAGCCATTTTCCTAGTCAAGATATATTTCATGAATTTTGCATAAGCATGTACTTGAGTAATTAATTCTGTGAAAGGGACTGTTACCGGAAGATTCTTGACAACTTCCAAAAAACTTACCAAATTGCTTGTCCAGCTTGTTCTTGAGTTGAAAATGGGGAAAAGGAAGTTTGATAGGAGGAAACTCAATAGCAGGCTTTTTGGCTTCATTTGTCTCTCCATGTTCAGTCGCTTGCTTAGATTTCTCCTTGTCAGTTTCAGATTCATCTTGGACTCGTTCCCCATCGTTTCTCACACTCACAGTATCACAGTAGGCATGGGTGGTCCATTATAATGAGAACCACTGCGGAGAGTAATGGCGTTTGCCGAGTCTGTTGGCTGAACAAATCGTGCTGGAAGAGCACCTTGTTGTCGAGTAGAGTTCGAAGTAGCCAACTGTTCCAACTGGTTCTCCAACATCTTGTTGTGAGCTAGAATGGACTCAATCTGTGCCTTGTCAGCTTGTCTGTCTTTTTGCATTTGCAGCATCATATTTCTCATCTCAACCATCATGGGATCGGCAGGAGGTGCTTGTTGAGATGGAGTGAAAGGTGGTCTAGAGAAACCAGGAGGATGTTGAGAAGGTTGTTGGTAGTACCTCTGGTTCAATTGTTGTACATGTGGTTGTGGTGCAGAAGGATTTAGGACATTAGTGCTCTTGTATGACATATTCAGATGATTGCTCAATCCTGTATTGTATGTGTTAGAGTATGAGTTGTTCTGCCGATATGATTGAAAGGCATTAAATTGTTCGAGCGAACTCCGACACTCCTATGACCAATGTCCAACTATACCACAATTTTCACACAAGATCTCAGATGAAGTACCTAAAGCAGCAACACTCGCGGGAGAGGAGAGTTGCATATTATCTAGCTTATTACTGATGGCATTCATCTATGCAGCCAATAGGGATATGAAATCAATCTCATGCTTGTCGCCCTTGTTAGCTAGTCCTCGAGGGTTGTCATATTAAGAGTTGTGAATAGCCATCTCCTCGATTAAGTCATGTGCGGCATCAATTTCTAGTTTCATGAATCTCCCGTTTGCCGCAGAGTCAAGAATAAGTCTCGAGTTGTTCCCCAAACCATTGTAAAATCCCTGAACTAGGAACCATTTTTGTAGACCATGATGGGGACATTCCCTCTAGAGGTCCTTGATTCTTTCCCAAGCCTCATATAAAGATTCGTCTTTACCTTGGGTGAAATTTGTGATATGACTACGCAACCTAGCAGTCTTCTCTGGAGGGTAGTACTTCCTGTAGAAATCGAAGGCCAAGGTATTCCAGTCTGTGATCCCAAGGGTGGCTCGATTAATCCCATTGTACCACATCTTTGCCTTTTCTCGAAGTGAAAATGGGAAAAGAATGTCCATAATTTGATCTTGTGTTACTCCGTGCTGCTTAATAGAAGAACAATATTGGCAGAAGTCCTGATAATGCAGATTAGGTCTTCACTAGATCCACCACCAAATTGTTTCCTCTCGATCATGTTCAGCAGTGCAGGTATGATCTCAAAATAACAGCTTCGATTTCGGGCATTTGATTACGCTTGGGAAGTTCAGCCAAGGAGGGATGGGAAAAGTCAGTAAGTCTCCGAGCCATCTCTAATTATGTTGGAGTAGTAGAAATAGTACTTCTAGAATCAGAATTAGAATCCAAGGGTTTATCTCCCCCTGAATTATCTCGCAACTGTCTGAAGAAGTTCTACTGTCTATGAAAGGATCTTTCAATTTTAGAATCAAATGGGAAGCCACCTGAACTCAAGCTCCTGCGCATGCATAGACGAACTGAAACGCCATAACTTCTTCTTTATTCGTCGGAATTAGGCAAGTGACCACTCGTTGGAAAGATCTTGAAGTATAGAATCTAACCCAATTGTAATCACTGCATTTGGATTTGTAAAACTTGAGATATAATCAAAATAGTGGACTGAAGCCATTTATCTACTTCTTCCACTATTCGCTTTGCTTCAAAACTCTTCCAACTCAATGCTTGTGCTCTCAAAAGTACATCATCTTTTGTAGTGATGTAAATGAGTAGGAAAATGCACTAAATTAAACATGCTAATTCCTACAATGATCAACCTGAAACTACAAACACACTACAAGGAGCACATTAGCACTAAAAATGGCTCCGAAGAGCGCAATTAAGACCAATAATCAATGAGGGACGGAAGTAAAACTCTATATAAAATATACATATCAGTCAATGCCCGGAAAATAGGTCAAGGTTGTTCCTCGCAAAAAAAAATATTTTTAAGGTCTTATTTTGCCAAAAATTTTTTAAAAGGTTGTTTATCGCAAAAACCTTATATTTAAAAGGTTGTTTCTGACAAATTTACTTATTTATATTTAGTAATGGTTGGAAATGTCTAAGGACATATTCCTTCAGTATGCCCATGTTCTAGTTTAGTACAAAAGGATGATATTAAGGATATGTGATTGGACTCTTTGCTCAATGATTATTTCCTGGTCTCACTAAATAATACTTCCTCCTTGCAATACTTACTCGTTTAGTTTGCTCTTCTAAAATCAAATTTTATCTACTTTGATCATACCTTTTCACTAGTTCTTCCTCCTCTCCCATTTAATTGCAACACTTCAAGTTTTGGCAATATTCACAATCACTTATGTAACTTACTTTGTTTTCATATGCATGGAAAAATATAGTCATGTGGGATTTTGTTTGATTCGTCTCAATGTGTACTTTATTACTCCATCCGTTTTCTTTTGTTGTTCCTAATTGGAATCGGGGATGAAACCAATGCAACTCAAAAATGGGTGAGATTCCACTATTTTAAATAAAATTAAATTAACTAAAAATATAGATTCTAACCCTTGGAGTTATTATATGTTAGACAACTAATGATACAAAAAGTTTGAGGGGTAAGATAGTAAAGTAACTACAAACTAGTGTGAACACATTTATTGCTCTTTAAGTTATTCTATGTTAGACAACCAATTAGACAAAAGTTCGAGGGGTAAAAAGGTAAGAAATGATTACTCAATAGTGTGAACACATTTATTACAACTTGAAACTAATGGAAAATTTAATTTATAATTTGTATTATATATGAAAAAATTCAAAATAGGAACAACATATTGAAATTTCCCAATAGGGAATACAGGATCAACAAAAAAAAAACGGAGGGAGTAATATCTAATTTTTATAATTTTTACCTAAACATAACTAAAGAAATTAATAGTGTAAATTGCGCATTGGTAAGCGTGAAATTGGAAGTGTTGCAATCAAAGTTATTAAAATCGCGATTCAAATCTTAAAATCTTACGATTTTACGATCCAAAATATGGTAGACGATTCGATTCAGGATTCTGGACGATTCTATACATTTCTGTTGACTAGCGAAAAGCTCGCAAATTTAAATCATGCTAACAAAGCAAATAATAGATATATATTGTTAGTTATTGCTAATATAGTGGGTAAACAACTATTTTTTCTAATTTTAGGTCTTTTAACTTATAATTTTAGCATATTCAATGAAGATTGAGTGCAATATCTTGATTATACGTGTTTGTAGAATCTTACGATTCTACGATTCGATTCTATAGGTCATTTTCGATTCAAACTAGAATATCGATTTTAACAACTTTGGTTGCAATTATTTGGGAGTGGAGAAAGTACATATATAAAAAAATATGTACCATTCGATTTAATGCGTATCTAAAAATATATCAGTTCAATTAAGATTCCATTATCTTAAATAGTATTAAATTAATAAAAAAAATAATTATTATAGCCATTTGAGTCTATGTTAGGCAACCAATAATACAGAAGTTTGAGGGTAAAAAGTAGTAAAAGATGACTATTGAATAGTGTGAACACGTTTATTGCAGCTTACAACCAATGGGGATTTGAGTCACAAAATTATACTGTGTGTAAAGATTCAAAATATGAACAACAAATTGAAGTTTTCCAATGCAATTTACAATACAGGAACAACATAAGAAAACAGAGAGAGTACTTTCTAATATCATACTGTAGTAAATGTAATTAATATACTGCAAATGGAGTATAATCTAATGACTATAAGTCTTTAATTTAAATATTTCCAATAATTATTATTGTTACATTACACTCTTTTTTTATTAAAATAATTTTTTTAATCATATACTCTCCCCATCTTGCACTTGTACCATTTGTTTTTTTTTACAATTTTAAATATAAATCTTGACCATATTCTCATAAATAAAGCCTATCTATTGGTCAGGTGTTCTCCAAGCTGGTAAAATATTACCCAACCCGCCAACCCGACCCGAACCCAACCCATCAATAATGGGTTGGGTCGAAATTTTCAACCCGTTTAATTAAATGGGTCGACCTGACCCAACCCATTTAATTAAATGGGTTGGGTTAGGTTGAAAATCTCGACCTGATTTTAACCCGTTTAACCCATTTATGGAAACAACCTAAAAACCTTAACTAATTTCACAGCTAAAAAAAATTGGGCTAGCCCATATAGAAAGTTTAAAAGTAAAAATTCTAACTCATTACAATTAATGTTGAACAATTGATTGTGGAGTTGTAATGGTGTTTATTTTGAACAACAGTTGGATTGATTTTGAACAATATCTAGCATATGGTTATGTAATGGCTTAATGCGAAGTTGCTGCCTACTGTTGTTTTGTAACATACTCTTTGTTGTTTTATTTTTTCTCTGGAAAAACACGAAAAAAAAATTAAATGGGTCGACCTTAAGGTTGACCCGTTTATCATAAGGTTGGGTTGGGTTGTAATTCCCAACCCGTTTAAGTTAACAGGCCGGGTTGGGTCAAGGGGTTCTCAACCCGTTAACCCGCCAACCCAACCTGATATTGACCCAACCCGACCCATTGCCAGCCCTGTGTTCTATATGGATTCTGAACTTATCCTACTAGCATATTACTCAACCTTTTTCATTAATTTGCTCACATGTAAATTTTAAAAAGGTTAACAAAATATCTATTATAATAAGGAAGAATTCAAACAATTTGAATCTTTATCATTAAACCAAAACGTCATTAGTAATTAGCAAAAATTAATCATTGTTACAACGTACAATTCTAAGTTTTATACGTGTGGCAGGGAGTATTGAAGAGAATTGACGGCAAAGGTTTAAGTTTTGAGAGAATTGGTTGACTTCTCATTGATATTGTAGTTGATATATATACAACTAAGCTAAGTAACTTTCCTATGACAATACAACATTTAATTAGTAAAATATACACAAATCATAAAGTTTCCTAGAATACCAAGATATACTCCAATACTCCCCCTCAAGTGGGGGCGTGAAGGTCGCGAACGCCCAACTTGGATAATAGAAAAGAAAAGGTGGGACTGCAAAGAGCTTTCGTGAATAAGTCCGCTAACTGAAACTTAGTACTAACGTGAGCAGTAACAATAACCCCACTTAGCAGTAACTCTCGAACGAAATGGCAGTCTATTTCAATATGCTTGGAGCGTTCATGAAATACCGGATTAGCAGCTATATGTAAGGCTGCCTGATTATCACAAAATAAGCGCACAGGCTGACGATGACGAATGCCTAGAGAAGCTAAAAAATACTTCAACCACTTGATTTCGGCACAAACATAAGCCATTGCCCGATACTCAGCCTCAGCAGAGGAACGGGACACAGTAGTCTGCTTCTTTGTTTTCCAAGAAATCGGAGAATTGCCCAACAACACAAAATAGCCACTGACAGAACGGCGGGACAAGGGGCAACTGGCCCAATCAGAGTCACAATAAGCAGTAAGCTGGAGATCACTGTCAGCACGAAGAAGTAGACCTTGGCCTGGATGACCCTTTAAGTAGCGCAGGACACGGATAACAGCATCAAAGTGTTCCTGTCGAGGAGACTGCATGAATTGGGACAACACATGAACTGAATACGTCAAATCAGGACGAGTCAACGTCAAATAAATAAGGCGACCAACAATACGCCTATACTGGGCTGGATCCTTATACATAGGACCATCTGCAAGAGCAAGCCTATGATTTGATTGTAGGGGAGTATCAACCGGACGAGAGCCAAGAAGACCTGTTTCTTGCAAAATATCTAAAGTATATTTCCGTTGACACAAATATAGGCCTTCCGGAGAACGAGCACATTCAATCCCAAGGAAATACTTAATGGGACCGAGATCCTTTAACTGAAAGCAGGTATCCAAATACTTTTTAAAAGTACGACACAAAGTGAGATTGTTGCCTGCAACTAAAATATCGTCCACATAAACCAAAACAGATAGAATATCACCTCCTTTACGAAAAGTAAACAAAGTATGATCAGCGTGAGATTGCTGAAATCCATACTTGCGAAGGGCACAAGTAAGTTTAGCGAACCAATTACGGGGGGACTGACGTAAACCATATAACGACTTACGTAATTTGCACACCTTCCCTAAAGGAGCAGACACACCTGGAGGTGGGCGCATAAAAACTTCCTCATGCAAATCACCGTGAAGGAAGGCATTATTGACGTCTAATTGGTGCACTTCCCAATTCTTAGCAACAGCAACAGCAAGAAAAGTCCGGACACTAACCATCTTGGCAACTGGAGCAAACGTGTCCGTATAATCCTCCCCTGCGGTCTGATGGTTGCCTAATACAACAAGGCGAGCTTTATCACGCTCAATAGTACCATCAGAGCGATATTTGGTCTTGTATACCCACTGACAGCCAATCGACTTACGACCCGGGGGAAGATCAACAAAGTCCCATGTTCGATTTTTCTCCAATGCCTGAATCTCTTGAGTCATAGCAATCCGCCACCGCTCATGCTGAACTGCTTGTTTAAAGGACCTGGGCTCAATGTTAGTAGTAACAGATGCAACATATTTTCTATGGCTAGAAGAAAACCCATCATATGTGACGAAATTAGCAATAGGATAAGGAATACCTGAGGAGTCTGTGGACGAGGGTGACGAGGAGATAGGGGGTGTAGTACGGACCGTGTGACAAATATAATCAGACAAATATGACGGAGGACGGCGGTCCCGACGAGAGAAGCCAAAAGAAGCCTCATTATCCGAAGACTCACGGAAGGGAGATGTAGGAGCGGTGGTGTTGTCCAGCAAAGCAGAAGTAGACGAGGGCATGACAACCTCGTCAGGAGAAGAGCGGGGAGTAGCAGTACTGAGAACATCACGCACATGTTCAACAGAGGGAACATGTTGTTGTATGGATGGAGAAGAACCTGGCTGGGCAGCCCCAATGAGCGGTTGGGATCCCGCATCAGCGATATTATGATGTGTGGGCTGCGGTGTAGTGGCAGTAGGTGCATTGTCAACACTCCCCCTGTCATCTGAAGCACTGAGCAACTCGAAATCTGAACATGAAAGAAGAGGAGAAAAGGACAGGCGAGTCGGAAGTGGGTGTAGCAAAAGGAAAAATATGTTCAACAAAGCGAACATCGCGAGAGACAAAAGTTTCATGAGTCTCAAGATCATACAACTTCCAACCCTTTTGAGCAAATGGGTAGCCCAGGAATACACACCGTCGACTACGAGGCCCAAACTTGTCCTTGTGTCGTGGGTTATTGTGAGCATAGCACAAACAACCAACAACCTTCAGCATACTATATTCTGGTACATAACCGAATAAAACTTCATACGGAGACTTTCCGGCAAGTAATGTAGTAGGTGTTCGATTTATTAAGTGCACGGCAGATAAGACACATTCGCCCCAAAACTCAAGAGGGAGAGAGGCCTGAAAGCGTAAAGCACGAGCAACTTCCAAAATATTTCGGTGCTTACGCTCCACACGCCCATTTTGTTGTGGGGTAGCTACACAAGATGTCTGATATAGAATAACATGCTCCGCATAAAAACTCTTTAAAGGATCAGAAGTGAACTCACGACCATTATCTGACTGAACATGCTTAATAATCTTGCCAAATTGAGTTTGAACCATAGCACAAAATTTCCGCAGACAATTGGGAACAACACTTTTAGATTTCAACAAGTAAACCCACACAGCTCGAGAATGGTCATCGACAATAGTCAAAAAATAATGCGATCCACACAATGTAGTAGCAGGATATGGACCCCAAAGGTCGCAATGAATCAAGTCAAATAAAGAAACAGCTTTATTAGGGTTCAAAGTAAATTGAGTACGAGTTTGTTTAGCACGCATGCAAATATCACAAAACGCTAAGAGTTTCTTTATGTCATGACTACTGCTAGTATTAGGAATATAAGACAAATGTTGACTTGCCGGATGACCCAAGCGGCGATGCAGAAGAAGAGTAGTATCTGCAGAAGTAGAACATGATAATATCTTCGAAGTCACAGGTCGGAAAACGTACACCCCATCTTTAAGATCACCCAGTCCAATCAGACACCTCGTAGCTTGGTCCTGGATAACACACAGACGACCATTAAATGTCACAATACAATGAGAATCAGAGATTAATTTGCCAATAGAAATTAGATTGCATTTAAGATTCGGAACATAAAGAACGTTCCGGATAACCAATCCGGAACTCAAAGACACACTCCCTTGTAAAATGGCCGTTGTCTGAACACCATCAGGAAGGTTGACGGGAGACGGTGGCAAATCATGACAATCATATAATATAGAACGAGTGCCTGTCATATGGTGAGAAGCTCCACTGTCAAGCAACCATGAAACATTAGTGTTATTAAGCTTACCCATCACAGGTTCAGTTGTAGAAGAGGAGTCAAGAAGTTGCAGGAGCTTTGTCATTTGATCAGCATTCAAACCAGGAATAGATGTAGGTTGAGGCATATCTGAAGAATACTCAGAGGATCGTGGTGCATGGGCAGCATTGGCAGCTGCTTGCAGCTGCACAGAACCCCCTACGGGCTGTTGGGAGTGTCGGCCGGCACTAGGGGCTCCCCCCCTCGACCGAATTACCACGACCCCGACCCCGACCGCGAGTGCTTGGTGGAAACCCATTGCGTTGATAGCAACGCTCATACGTGTGGCCTAAACGACCACAAAAGGTGCACTTAGGTCGTGTACCACCCGAATCATGTAAACTAAGAGAAGAAGAAGATGCTTGAACGGCAAAGCTCATGGCTTCGATCTTAGTGTCACGGGCTCGGACAATGGATTGATGACGCTCTTCTTGAGTGGCTAGAGAGAATGCTTTGTTAAGGTTCGGGAAGGGATCCATACTCAAAATTTGGGTCCGTAACACAGCGTAATCATCATCATCAAGACCCATAACAAAATCATGAGTTTTATCATTTTCTACCCGAGCCCGCAATTTACCAGCGGCCGCACAAACACATCCACACGTGAGGTCTTCCGACCCATACAACTCATCCCACAAACTTTTAAATTTGTTATAGTAGGCAACCATGGACATCCCCTTTTGACGAAGAAGATGGTATTCAGATTTTAACTGGTTAATGCGAGGGCCGTTAATAATGGAATAACGTTCTTTTAAATCGGTCCACATTTCACTAGCAATTTTATGAGAAACAATACTAGGTTGAATAGTGGAATCCACTGAGTTAAAAATCCAAGCACATATTGTGGAATTATTTGATTTCCAAGCAGAAAGTTCAGTAGTATTTGTATCAGCAGGTTTAGTGAAATCACCATTGACAAATCCCAATTTATTACGACCCTCTAGAGCATTAATAATGGCCTTAGACCATACATCATAATTGTCACCCAACAATAGATACTTAGACAAAGCAATAGTTGGACCTTCAGAGGGATGCAAATAGTATATGGAAGAAGAATCATGAATTAGTTGGGGGACCTTCTTAATATTATCACCACCAGTCATAGTGGAGAAGATGATGAGAGAATAATAAAAAAAAAATTTGGGCAGAAGTGTACGAAATACCAGATGCAGCGGAAGAGAAAAAAATACCACAGCGGTGCCGGACCACCACGTCAACCACCAAGCCGCCAATGAACTGCACCAGATTGGGGCAGATTACCAGGCGAAGCAACCGGAAAAAAACTTGGATCAATAACCTTTGGCTCTAGATACCATGAAGAGAATTGACGGCAAAGGTTTAAGTTTTGAGAGAATTGGTTGACTTTCTCATTGATATTGTAGTTGATATATATACAACTAAGCTAAGTAACTTTCCTATGACAATACAACATTTAATTAGTAAAATATACACAAATCATAAAGTTTCCTAGAATACCAAGATATACTCCAATAAGTATTGACAACTGGTTTGTTAACTCTATGAGACATTTAGAGAGGCATTCAAGTCCGCCACCTCCGTATCCATATCCGGCCCCTCCACACCACTACGTTGCTCAAGTACTGATATTCTATATATACTCTTCTAGTCTTCTACCTCTATTTCTATTATTACTTCATCCATTCCTGAATATTAGTGTTATGCTATTAGATTTTAAAATGATTGCATGTGACAATAATTAAAAGGTTTAGGCTATGTTTAGTTCACTTCGAAATTTTCCGATCGGGCGATCGATCCGATCGATCGACCGTCCAACTTATTTTTTCCGATCGATCCGATCGAACTTATTTTTTCTCGATCCGATCCGATCCGATACGATCCGAATCGATCCGATCGATCGATCCGATCCGATCCGATCCGATATGATCTTATCTTATCTTTTAAAAAACATATTATTACTAATATTATTATTACTTTGTATTTCATTACTAGTATTACTATTATTATCATTTTATTAGTATGCACAACTTTCAATAATAATAATAATAATAATAATATAAATAATATAATAATAATAATAATGATAATAACAATAATAATAATAATAATAATAATAATAATAATAATAATAATAATTATTATTATTATTATTATTATTATTATTATTATTATTATTATTATTATTATTATTATAGCATAATTAGTTTTTTTTTTTTTTTAAAAAGAGCACATTAGTATATGAACACACAATTACAAAATAAAAGACTAAGGGCTCTTGGGTCCAATGGCATGGCTTCCTACCTCCCACATGGGAGACCAAGGTTCAAATCTTGGTGGAAGCATATATTTTAATATTGTTGTGGGTGGGGGAGGGGGTTGGGGCTTGTGGGGTCTTTAGGTGAGTGACCCGTGTGCGGGCACCCGAGAAAATTCATCTTACCACGGGATTCCCGAAAGGGGCTCAAAAAAATTAAAAATAAAAAAACACTCATGTTCAAGGTCCGTTAATAATAAAAATTTAGGTAGTAATGAAAAGAACATATACTGAAAGAGCATACAAGATCTATTTAAAGAACACATTTTAAAAATAAAAGATAGATGTTATTTTTATATTGATGACATGTTTGGATCTAACTAACAACATGTTATTTGTTATATCAATAAATTGTTCTTTTTTATCATAAATAAACCTATAAATATATATAATCATATGATCTTGAACAAAATGGTTAAATATTCTTCTTATATCGTTGTCTTGTTCTATATAAACTTTGTTTTTAAAGATAAGTTGAAATCCTTTGTAGGGAAAATTTTAAACGTGATGACAACACCATTAGGTTATCCCATACGACTCATATTTTATATAAACTAGTAATATATAATTTATATTATTCTACCAAAATTCTTTTAAAAAATAAACATCATATACTATTGTCATGTTCGTTACATGTACAACATCAAAAAGAACATCACATATCAAAATTATTAATTTGAATAATATAAAAAAGAACACTTATAAATGCCAAAAGAACATCCTTCTTCTTGAACACAAATAGCTTCAAATAGTGATATCAATGACATTTATAATAATAGCAACGACATTAATAATAATTACCAATATTAATATTTAATAATTACAACAAGGACAATAATAATAATCTTTTTGACAAATGTACTAGTAAATAGTAATATTAATAGTAATAGTAATTGTATAAAGTAGTAGTAGTAATAATAATAATAATAATAATAATAATAATAATAACAACAATAATAATTATTACAATAACAATAATAGCATTAGTAATACTAATAATCATAATAATCATGATGATAATAATAATAAGTTTTTAAATATAAGCATAATCTGAACTTATCGATCCGATTCGAACTTATCCGATCCGATCCGATCGAACTTATCCGATCCGATCCGATCCGATCCGAACTTATTTTTTCTCGATCGATCGATCCGAACTTATTTTTTTCGATGCGGTGCGATCGATCCGATCCGATCCGATCCGAAATAAGCAAAAATAAGGTGAACTGAACATAGCCTTAATCGGACTAATAACAATTTGATAGATGATGCAGGTTATTTAAACAACAGTCAACAGGTGCTTTACTTGATTTGAATATATATACTTCGATAAAAGTGTCCACCAACCACCATCTCATCCAAAGCATCCCCGCCAAAAAGGAGCTTCATACATATATATATATATATATAAGTATATTGCTTGAATATTTTATTTTTGTATATATGCTCAAATAAGGTTGCTATAGCCTATTATACTACTGTATGATGTTTACACTACGCCTTGTTCTTGTTTGGATATATCTTGCTTTTCTTCGTTGCTCAAAAAAGCTAATGAAGAGCTCAGTCTTATTGAGATCTAGAGTTTGTAATAACTAGACTATATATGTGTTAAATTTTATGTTGGTTGCGATGTAAAATTTAAATAATAAGCTATCTCCAAGGTACAATTTTAACTATTAATATCTTTAATCACACATTAGTATATTTATGAAAAATTTTAAATTTTAAATTTACATATTGTGACAAATTAAACAAAATTTCATATAGTAAGAAACTTAACAAGATGAGAGTGAGGAATAGCTCAGTTGGTTAAAGCTTCTCTACAGGTTCAAGGAGATCATGGGATCAATTTTCATCTCTTGCCCTTGTGGCTTCTCTAACACACAAAAAAAGTAACTTAACAAGATCCGTTTCTCCCTAAAAACCCTAGTTGTGTGTCTCTCTCTTTCTCCCTCTTCTCCCTAAAAACCCTAGTATTTCTTCAGCTAGTTCAAGGCCACTATCCTTTCCGATGGTGGTAAACCCTAATTTTTACTTTTATACACTTATATTTCTAGTTTTCGTTAATAATAATCCTCTTTTCTCTTTCTGTTGGAGTGTTTTCTAGTTTCTACCCAATTATTGAGTTCTTTGTCTCCTATAGTGGGAGTTTAGAGTTTGATTGGTTAGTCTCCCCTTGTGGGAGTTCAAAAGTTTTGTTTTATGGTTTATTGGAAAGATGCAGTTTATTGATGGTTTGCTATACAAAATTTGCAATCAATATTGGTTTTTTAGCCGCTATCTAGCTACACGGTCCAATAAAGATATATCTTTTCAAAACTATGTCAGAATTCATGATAGATGCTCTCATAAAGGGATGCATGATTTAGCGAGCAAACGGGGGCTATGCTATATTGTCATATTTGGTTCATTATTATCATAGTTATATCACAAAGGAACTTTATTTGATCAAATTAGGTTGTGTTTCATTTTTTTTCTTAGCTTTAATATCGATTGTAGATGTCGTATGGTCTTTAATGAAATTTATCTTTCTCCTTAAAAGAAATTCCACATTTTAATATTATTAATTCATATATTATAATAATTTAGTTAAAATTTGTGAAGTTGAGTGCTGATCCTTTAAAAAGAATGATGTAACTAATAAAGAGATGAGATACTAAAAAGTGAAACTTCATTCTTGCACTTGTGAGAATGGACCATAATCTATGATCGAGCAGCATATTCTATCTCATTTTGTGTCTCATCTTGTGTCATGTTGTCTCGTTTTCTACCAGGCCACGTAATCCACCAACCAACTAAAGACGTTCAAACTATTGGCTCGTTTGATCTAGCAAAAATTATGAGTCACTCGTTCAACTGTCCTTCACCAACTTTAAACTGTGTTGTGTCAAACTTATGAGAAGATGGGGTATAAGATGAGACACACAATCGGACATATAATCTCATCCTGTCTATATATGACACTTCCTCTAGCTATTATTTATATTTAACTGTAACACCTTTACGTTTCCGCAATACATATACAAATATTAGACATACATTTCTATTAGTGACACCTTTAATTTTGTAATTATTTATTAATAGATAACTATATAAAACGCAAAAAGTAGATAAAAAGCACGAGGGATAAACATCAATCATAAAATAAGAAAGGTATACAAGGAAATACATAAATTGTAAAAAGAGAGAAAAAAGCAAAAGGGGGAACTTATCCAAAAGAGAGGATAGTAAAAGTAGACAAGTGCATGTCACATTTAAATTGTGATGCATGTTTCCATATGCAACCTCCTAATTAATAAATAAATCATGGAGTAGAACTTTATATCCTTTTTACTGGCCTCCACAAGTGTGCCAAAAAAGCTATAAGTTTGTAAAGTTAACGGATTCTTAACAATTAAGTTACGATTAACATGGTTCCATAATCATTTGTTAACTAAAATGTTAAGGCTAACATAGTAACATAAGTAGTGGCTGTCATGTAACTTAGTTGGTAAAGTCTTATGTGGATGGTACCCAAGACTTGAGATCGAATCCCGTTAGGGGCCTGTTATAATATATATTTACCTTATTTTCAATCCTTATTAGAAAAAATAAGTTCATATAAGTTCAGATAAGGACTACTAAGATCTGATAAGTTCATATAAGTTAAATTCAATAACAATAAGCTAAGCACTCTTAAGTTCTATAAGTCCTAATATAAGATTTTTTTTGTTAAACTAATATAGGACTTTGCATGGGTCAATGTGTACGAGAAAAACAGCTTTGGTAAAGGTGAAGATTGCAGGATGATTTTTCTTTTCTAAAGAAAGTTCAATCATGCGACAAAGATTTGATGGTGCATGTATTCACGTACTATGTGAACATTATTGCATATTGCATGGAATTGAAATCGACATATTCATATAAATACGCACCTCTTGAGCCTTTGTTTCCTAGGATCCTCGTTTTCAAAAAACACTAAGTCGGTTGACATGGGGAACACTTTCCTAATCAGCTCTATTATTCTCATGTCCTTCATTTCTTATATCCCAACGTCGTCAGTTGCTGAAGCTGCTAGGCTTGCCGGTAAAATAATGTTAATATATGTCTGCGCTATTTTCTTGACTCATATCATACTTCCCATTTCATAAATCGTGAGAATCATCGTTAAGGTTATTCAATTGAAATTCAGGATTGATTGCATTAGAAAAACCCTAATTTGCAAGGTTTGAACGATTAATAAGAGCTACCATGTTGTCATACTTAAGATTCTTATTCTTGATTTCATATACATGTTGCAGGAGGTGCTGATAACCGGTATGTTAATTATTTGAGAGTTTTAGAGAGGCCTGCAAGTTCGCCACCACCTTATCCAAAGCCAGCTTCTCCAACACGTTATGGTGTAGATTCAAGTGAGTGATTTTTTTATACCTTCATATATTTATTTAACATCGATTCCCTAAAAACCTACTTTATTTCAATTTTAATGGTCATTCATCTTCTACATACTACCTTCGTTTCACAATACATGCACCATTTCTCATTTGGGCACTATTCATCAACTAACTTTGACAACCTTTTCTCTTAAAATTATATAAGAAAAAACATATATATTCAAGTGCGATCTTGTTGAATTCGTCTCAATGCGATAATTTCAAATATCAACTTCTTATAATTTTTACGTATACACAATTAATGATATTAACATCGAAAGAAGAGTGTTGGAGTACGTGAAAAAGCAAATGGTGCATGTATTGTGAAACGGAGGTAGTATATCATAATTTGATAGAACAAATTAGAAGGATGGATAATTACACCATAATCAAATTATTATGATACAATAGAACTATTAATTACCAAGTATGTAGAACTTAGTGGTAAAGTTTGTATCTCACAACATCAAAGTTGTGGGATCAAACCCATTAGAGATGTTTTGGGGGTGGGATTCCCTTATCCTTCCCCTGCCTCCCACCTCCCTAGAGCTTGTCGGTATAGCTGGGCCGGATTAACCTGCGAGGTTTCCAATCTAGTTAAATACATCTCCTTGCCACTCTAAAAAAAATATAAATAAAACTATTAATTGTCCCATCTTCAAAATTATACGCATAGCATGTACAAAATTAGGTAACCAAGCTTAGCTTGGCTCACTTTGTAGGAATTTCACCTCATGACCTCAAGGTCAGGGGTTCGAATCCCACCAAGTGAGGGGTACTTGGAGGAGAAATCCCCTTACAACTCCCCCTCCTTCCAAGTGCCTGGGCTTCTGGGTCGAGCCCTGTGCGATGGCAGCCTAGATGTTGTTCATCTTACCAAATAAAAAAAATGTACAAAGTTAGGTATATATGATTATATGATATGAGCCTTGGGTTGGGCCACCAACCTCAAGTGCAAGGCCAGCCCAACTAACAGGCCCAAAAATCCCCCTTGCTCATACTCTGGAGTTAAACATTATTTTCGTAAACTACTCCGTTGATTTTATTGTTAATTTTATTATTTTCAAAAACTACTCCGTTGATTATATTATTGCAACATTTTTACTTTAAAACTATGTATATACTTATACATAATTTTACAAATGTTACGAAGTAAACTGTACCTGATTAATCTCAATGTATTTTTATAATATATAACATCAATTTCTTATAATTTTTGCAATTAATAAATAAAGATATTAATGGTCAAAGTTGTACTTGTGTATTAACAAACTTGAAAGTCGAAATGTCGTATTTATTGTAACAGTTTGAAGTAAAAGAAAGTATTAGGCGCACTTTTGACCTTGGAAAAATTGGTATAATGCAATATTTTTTTTGGGTGTAAATGAGCAACTAAAGCGTAATGATATAGATAGGAGATCCCGGTGTCTTAGGTACTACTCCCATAAGACTTTTTTTAATATAATTTAGAATTGCATTTCATTAAATCTCAAGAGAGAGAAAGACTCAACTCAAAACGCCACCCCCATAAAACTTTACCGACTAAGTTAGATGGCATTCATTAGGTACGTAACAATTATATGACCATGTAACAGTTATATAAAACTAAGGATTTTTTAACTAGAATAATACAAACTTTTGCCCGTTCTCTCGCAATAATACAAACTTTTGTTTATTTTTAAATAATACAAACTTCACACCAAAATTCCTCCAGTAGGGCAATACCGGTTGGTAACTTGTTGTAGGAGGTAAACAAGCTGACATGGCACTCTCTAGGACACGTGTCGCTTTTTAATTGGTTGATTTTTAAATTTTTTATTTAAATTTGAAAAACAAAAAAAAAGAATTTTTTCTATCTCCCTCACCCACCCGACCCCCTGACCCTGCCCAGCCTTCCCTCAGGCCTCAACCAATCTCTCTCTTCGTCCTCCCCCCAACACCTCCACAAAAGCCCTTCCCGAAACCACAACCACCACCAACCTTAACGATTTCCAGTCAATTGAACATCCGAATGGAGTCGGTGATGATCCACTAAACCTCCCCATTATCCACCAAATTCTCTCTCGTCTGACATCATCATCAATGGCCGGAAAGTGGTTACCACCAGCTGAACTGACGACAAGCGGACGACCCGTACTTTCCTCATGCGAAGTGGAATGCTTCCTTCTCGCCGCCGTCGACATCCAACCCGACGTTGACTCATCTCTCTCCTCTTACACCTCCGACCTTCTCACTCTCACCACCCAGATCGAAACCGAGTTCGGTGCTCCACAAACCAGATCTGTTCGAGTTTGGATCTCCTCAAACGACCGAATTTCAAAACCTCCACAACCCAGATGTGTTCGAGTTTGGTGCTCGCGGTGGTGATTATTTCGAATTTGGTGGTGGTGCTCTAGTGGTTTCGATTTCGAAATTAGAGTTAGTTTTGATTTTCAATTTTGTTCCAAATTTGGTTTTTGCTTTTGTTTTGATTTCAATATTATTCATGTTTTTTGGATTCCGTTTTGGTGCTTTCTTATTTCGTTTTAGTGTTCGTAATGGTGGTTGTTTTTGCCATTTTTTTTTGTTGGTGGTAGAAATGGTGGTGGTTTTCGATCTCGAGTTTGGTGGGTGGAAATGGTGGGTGATTTGAGTTTTTAGGTTGAATGTGGAGTTGGGTGCAATGATGGCTCTTGTGGTGGTGGTGGTGGTTATTTTGATGGTGGTGTGGTGATTCTGCCCAGCTATGGCAGTGTGGAAGGAGGAGGTTTTGTGGTTGGGAGGGTGGTTTCGTGGTGGGGCGGGGGTGGTTCTGTGGGGGAGGGGGAGGGTGGTTCCGTGGGGAGGGGTGGGGGTGGGGGTGGGGGGTGAGGGTGGGGCTGGGGTAGGGGTCCAGGGGAGGGGTTTCAGTTGGTTGGGGGAGGGGGAGGAGAGAGAAAGGAATTTGGTTTTGTTAAATTTTTTTTTACCAGTTTTAAAGGTCACAGGTCAACTTGTCCTACTGGAAGAATTTTGGTGTGAAGTTTGTATTATTTAAAAATAATCAAAAGTTTGTATTATTGCGAGAAAACGGGCAAAAGTTTGTATTATTCTAGTTAAAAAACCCTAAAACTAATGATGTCATACATCTATGCAGGTAATAAATGTAACACTAGGTACGTAACTTCTACAACGGGAGTTGGAGAAAATAGTTTTGCTTTAGAGAGGCCACATTTTCCACCGCCACATTATCCAAGACCAGCCCCTCCAGTGCGTTATGAAGCTCCAACTAATGATCAATTATCTGATAATGATATGGACTCAACATTCTCATATAGGAGTGCTATATAAATTTCATTGAATGTATGATCTACTCTGTATCATAGGGTGGGATAGAGGATTGGAGCAAGTATCCAAGCTTCTGAATTCGAGGTGAAAGACTTAGGTTCGATTCTCAACAGGCTCACTCTTGGAGATCATAAAACAAAAATATGCATGTATCGTATGATTGCTATGACTTTGTGCTTGCTATAGTTTCTACTGTCTCTACACTATGCTTTCTTTTGAATTTCCTGCAGCATTGCAAAAATCATCCTTGTTTCCTATGTATGTTGTTTTGGGAGAGGGGTTATTGTAGTAATGGCTCCTTTACCAATTCCTAGTGTGAGGTTTGGATTATTACCTACTATAATAAAATATAAGCTCATATTGTGTGTTAATGTATTGTAAACGTTTTCTTGTAGTAAAGGTGAACATCAGAACATGTTGCTTGGAGTATCAAATTATTTTACTACTATGTATTTCTTTGGTAATCTAAGATTTTGCAATTTTTTTCTAATAGGTCGTTGGCTATTTTATGTGGTAAAAAAGAAAAACAAAGGTTTAGTTTTTTTAACCAATTACCAGATAGCGCCATATAATGCACTATACTTATCTAAGATGAATTAAAACCCACCTTTAAAACACTTTACAAAGAAGAAAAGAATTAATGGCAAATATTGGGCCTCTGCGCAAGGGCAGCCTAGAGGAAATTCTTTGGTCCCGAAAGGGGCAAAAAAAAAATTCAAGTGAAGTATCAATATTTTTCAGACTATATTACCTTTTTTTAATAAGGAAACAAAAATACTAGGGCTTGGCCCAATCCGGAATATATTACCCTATATAATATCTTTAACTAAAACTCTAATGAAAGATTACTAAACATGGTAGAGCTGTAAAAACAAACACAGGCAAGAATAATTGAAGTACTTCATTACAATTATTTTAACAGAACCCCAATCAAATGTGTTTTGTTTAATGCAAAGAATCTCAATCAAATGTGATGTACTCCCTTTTAGATAGGGACAAATAAAGTATTATATTAATCTATATTCTAACAAATTTCAATTGAAATAGCTTTATTCTCCTGCTGCTGCTGATCATACATTGCATTTTTGTTGCTGTAATCTTTGTTTCCTTCTATAAGTTTTTACATAATCACGTGGCAACCTAACTACTTCATACTTGCTTCCCATAATCACTTAGAAATCTCATTTTTGCAACATCAATATACTCTTATATCATATGTTCTTCCATGATAATCTAGCAAATCAATCATCCCCTATGCTATGACTACTTCCTTGTAAATTATACCTTCAGAACCTCTCAAAAAACAAAAAAACTTGCTACTTTCAGAAAGAATGAGCAAAAAACCTCAAGATAAGCTCCATATAGTGTTCTTCCCATTTACGGCTCATGGCCACATGATCCCAATGCTTGATACCGCCACCCTCTTTGCAGCTCGTGGTGTCAAGGCAACCATCATCACCACCCCTAGGAACTTGCCTATCTTCGCCCGCGCCAATGAAACTGGACACCCGAGTATAGAAATCGAAGTGTTTAGGTTTCCATCACTAGAAAATGGATTACCAGAAGGATGTGAGAATTTGGGGCAAGCCATGATGTCTATAGAAATGGCAGAGAAGTTCATCAAGACTGCAGCAACGCTTAGACAGCAGCTCGAGCAATACTTAGAGAAGTCGAGACCACATTTCCTTGTGGCCGATATGTTCTTCCCGTGGGCAACAGAGTGTGCAGCTAAGTTTAACATCCCTAGGCTAGTCTTCCATGGGATTAGCTTCTTTGCACATTGTACTAAAGACATGGTTATGGTGTACCAGCCTTACAAACACGTCTCTTCTGATGAGGACCCATTTGTTATCCCGTACCTTCCTCATGAAATTACACTGACCCGGTCACAACTGCCAGAAGATTTGATGAAACACGAGCAATCTGCGCTCAAGAAAAGGCACGAAAAGATACAAGAATCGGAGCTCCAAAGCTACGGGGTGATCGTTAATAGTTTCTATGAGTTAGAACCTGATTATGTTGATTTCTTTAAGAAAAAATTGGGAAGGAGGGCATGGCATATAGGCCCTGTTTCCTCATGTAATAAGAGCCTTGAGGATAAGGCACAAAGAGGGGGAGGAGAAGCTTCCATGGACAATCATGAGTGCTTAAAATGGCTTAACTTGAGAAAACCAAACTCAGTGATTTATATATGTTTTGGAAGCTTAGCTAACTTCATAGTCCCTCAACTACAAGAGATAGCAAAGGCTTTAGAAGCTTTAGAATATGATTTTATTTGGGTGTTGAGGAATGATCGAATTGCAAAGAGTGAAGAATGGTTGCCACTAGGATTTAAGAAAAGGACTCAAGGAAAAGGTTTAGTAATAGGAGGATGGGTGCCACAGGTGTTAATCTTGGAGCATAGAGCCACGGGAGCATTTGTGACTCACTGTGGATGGAACTCGACACTAGAAGCAATCTCTGCTGGCATACCAATGGTTACATGGCCACTTTTTGCGGAGCAATTCTACAACGAAAAGTTGGTGAACCGAGTTCTGAAGATTGGGACCCCTGTCGGAGCTAAGAAGTGGAAAGCGGTGCATTCTATTGAGGATGTTGTAGAGCACAATGCTATCGGGGAAGCGATCAAAAACATAATGGAAGGAGATGAAACTCAAGAAATGAGGAACAGAGCAAAGAAGTTGAAAGAAATGGCAAGAAAGGCTATGGAAGAAGATGGTTCGTCATACCATGACTTAAGCTCATTGATTCATGAGTTGCGAGATTATTATGCTCAATAAGTACATGATTAACTATGTAAGGTTTTACTAAAAATTGTAAAGATCACTGTCATGATCTCCATATTAAATGTAAAAAATGTAATGAGCTGGTGTCATTTCCCCTGCTACATTCCACATTTTGGATTCTTCTTATCATAAAAGTGTAAAACCAACAAAAAGAAGATGACCACAGTTGTAAAGATGAATTGGTTTTAAGATGAATTGGTTTTCCTACACATGTCATGCCACTTTCTCCTACTGATCCTTTCCCACAAAGGTTACTACATAAAATGCTGACCACTTATTAGACTCCAGAGTCCAGATAATACACGTCTTACATTATAGATCAAGCTATAACATTTCACAAGTCATACATGGTTTAATTTCCATAGTAATCTAGTAAAACATACTTCCAAATTTCCACTAGTTCACCTCCACATTTTCAAACTTTAGACAGTCAAAAAATGGCTGATGAACTTCAACAGCTCCATGTAATCATCTTCCCATCTATGGCACAAGGCCACATACTCCCTTCCCTCGACATTGCAAAGCTATTTGCAGCTCGAGGTGTCAAGGCAACCATAATCACCACACCTCTTAACTTACCATTCATCACCAAAGCCATTAAAAAGAGCATTGAACTCGGATCCTCAATGATTCAAGTTGAGGCTTTCAGGTTTCCATCAACTGAAAACGGTTTACCTGACGAGTGTGAGAACGTAAGTCAAGCCATGAAGATTAACATGGTCCCGAATTTCATGAAGGCGGTTGAGATGCTAAAGGAGCAACTCGAGCCATACTTGGAGAAGATCCAACCCACTTGTCTAGTGGCTGATATGTTCTTAACATGGACGACTGACTCTGCAGCAAAGTTCAACATCCCTAGGCTGGTGTTCCATGGCGTTTCCTACTTTGCTCTTTGTGCTGAAGAAATTATAATGCAATATAAACCTTACATGAATGTCTCTTCTGACGATGAGCACTTCAGAACTCCTTTCCTTCCAGATGAGATCAACATGACAAGATTGGAGATTGCAGAGGAGTATAGGAAAGAGGAGCTAAATGAATTCAAAAGGGAATATTCAAAAATAAAAGAATCAGAGGTTAGGAGTTTCGGAGTGATTGTTAACAGCTTCTACGAGTTGGAACCTAAGTATGCAGACTTTTTCAGTAAAGAATTAGGAAGGAGGGCATGGCATATAGGTCCTGTGTCGCTTTGCAATAGGAGCATTGAAGATAAAGCACAAAGAGGCCAAACACAAGCTTCCAGAGATGAAGATGAATGCTTAATATGGCTTAACACGAAGCTTAAAGGATCAATCATTTATATATGTTTTGGAAGCTTAAATCATGTCATACCGTCTCAGTTGCATGAGATCGCAATGGCTTTAGAAGCTTCTGAACAAGAATTCATTTGGGTTGTGAAGGATGTTGAGGATGATAATAATGAAGATTGGTTGCTTTCAGAGTTCAAACAAAGGATGGAAGGTAAAGGCCTAATACTAAGAGGGTGGGCTCCACAGCTCTTAATTTTAGAGCATGAAGCCATAGGAGCTTTTGTGACTCATTGTGGGTGGAACTCAATACTAGAAGGCATCTGTGCTGGTGTTCCAATGGTTACATGGCCAGGTTTTGCCGAGCAATTCTACAACGAAAAATTGGTGACCGAGATTTTAAGGATAGGAGTTCCTATTGGAGTTGAGAAGTGGAGTATAATCCGTTCAATACATGATTTAGTCAAGCGAGATACGATACAGAAAGCGTTGCAAGAGATAATGGAGGGAGATAAGGCTCAGGAGAGGAAAAAGAGGGCAAAGATGCTGAAGGAAATGGCAATGAAGGCTGTTGAAGGGGATGGCTCATCATCTTTGGATCTAGAAGCATTGATTAATGAGTTAAGGCATTAATTACCATGCTAGACTACATGATTAGTCATCGTGTTTAGTACTCCCTCCATCCTATAATATAGGAGTTAAGCATAAAAGATGGTACTAAACATTGCATAAAGTTGCAGTTTACTCACCCAAGTTGTAAAAGTTGCACTTTACTCACTCAAAGTACAACTCTGTTAGCTTTTCTGTTAACTTTAAATATAATGAATAAAAAAAGTTGTTTGGCCCAAAAAACTAGAATGGCCCAAAAATCTTCACCAACCTCGTCAGTCAACGCCACCATGAACTCCTCTTCCTCCGTCTATTTCTACCTCTCTCTCCTCCATCGCGGGATCGACTCCTCTCGCCGCCATCTTCTCCCTTAATCAAGCCCTTTCACCTCGACGAAACCGACTCCTTTCGCCTGCTCGAATTTCTGGTTTGCTCGATGTGGGTTAGTTTCGATTTTCTTGTTGTTGTCGTTGAATATTATATGTTGTTGAATATTATTTGTTGTTGAAGATGATTTATGGGGTTGGAGTTTGATTTTTCTGGGTTTTGGTTCGATTTTGGGGATTTTGGTTCGTTTTAGTAGCTGTGGGGGTTGGGATGCTCGAATTTTTTGTGCTTTTCTTAGATCTGATGTTGGGGTTTTGGGATTGGGATGCTCGAATTCTAATGTTTTCGATTGGTTCTTAGATCTGATTTTGGAGTTTGGTTTGAATTTTCTGGGTGGTTTTTTATTTGGTTGGTGGTGATTGGTGTGGTGGTCGGTGAACGGGCAGTGGTGAAGGCGGGTGATTGGTGGTGAAGGTGGTGGTAGGTGTGGTGGTAGGTGTGGTGGACGGTGGTGAAAGTGGTGGTTGTCGGTGGTGAAGGTGGTGGTGGGTGTGGTGGACGATGGTGAAAGTGATGGTTGTGTGGTTGTCGGTGGTGAAGGTGGTGGTGGGTTTGGTGGACGGTGGTGAAAGTGGTGGTTGTGTGGTTGTCGGTGGTGAAGGTGGTGGTGGGTGTGATGGACGGTGGGGAAGGTGGTGGTTGGTGTGGTGGTCAGCAGTGAAGGTGGTGGTTGGTGTGGGTGGTGGGCTGGTGGCCTAGTGGAGGGAAGGAGAGAGGAAGACATAATGTTTTTTTAGAAAGAGAAATGAAAATTTATGATAAAATAATTTTTTATTATCATTATATTAAAGTTAAAGCAAAAGTAACAGAAGTTGGGTTTGAGTACCCAAACATCAACTTTTACAACTTGGGTGAGTAAACTGCAATTTTGTACAAAGTTTAGTACCCAATTGTATGCGTAACTCTATAATATAGTGCTTGTTTTTCATTTTTCACGGAAAATAAGGTAAGTTGACATGAAATGATAAAAAAATTAATGTTGTGGGAAAAAAAACTAATTTTAAGAAAGAGAATAATGGGTGAAAGAGCATTAAATATTGACTAATTCAACCCCTATGTTAAATAAGGGTTGAATAAACTAAGCAAAAAACTACTTCCTTCTTTTTCTTTAATTGCTATATATTTATTAAATGGTTGTTTCTTTCTAATTGCTACATTGTTTAAACTTTAGCTATTTGCAGTATTTAGCCCACCAAAAAGTAATAATATTATTTTTGTTTTTCACTTTTTCTACCAGAAAGTACTCTTTTTTCACTTTCCCCCCTTATCTGACATTAAATGGATCAAGAAGTACACTCTAAAAAGCTTGAAAGTGGTATTGCCTAAAATCTTGTGCCAAACACAATGTAGCAATTAAACAAACGGAGGAAGTAATTCCAAGAAGCAAACAAATGATGGTGGTATGGTTTTCTAGGGAAATCATGGAAAAACTGATATTAAGAAAAAAAAAAAAAACAAACACTATGTTTTGGACACCAAATTTTAAGATAACACTCTCCAATGGTTGTAATTTTGGACCTGCTTGCAATATTTAAAAGTAGTGAGCAAGTTGCTCACCCATTGGAGTAAGATAATTGATACCGCTAAGAAGGAACACCGCTCCACCAAGCTACTTGCTTGACTTTAAAAAGGCAATATGGCTTGAAATTGGAAAAAAGGGAAGGTAATGCTCACACTCCATATGATTGGTGAATGCATCTCCATCAATAATAAAGACACAATTTTTTTTATTTCCTACCTAATTAAAATTGAATAAAAAATTAAAGTTGAAAACATTAATTGAGATGTGGGACCATTCAAGCAACAATGTATTGTAGCTTACCATTGGAAGACTTTGTAGCTAGCAAGCAATATTGTTTAAAAAGCTGATGTGGCAAGTCAAGCTACAAGGTGTTGTAGCTCACCATTGGCGCAAATTAGATCCTAGGGACGGGAGTAGGATGAGCATCCTACATCTTCCCCTAAGTGACGTCGTTTTATTAGTTTTAGGAGAGCCAAAAATTTGGCTGGCTTTTGGCAGTATTTTGAAAGTGGGCCAGCTCTCCCATTTTTGAAAGTGGGCCAGCAATTTTTTTGATGTACAAATGCATATGGTTTGTTGTACAATAATATACGAGTGTACATTTTGTATTTTTCAGTGATCAAAGTAATGACCATCAGTGTACATTGTGATTTATCCTTATTGCGTTGGTTGTTGTACCTTTTTTTGATTACTAGCTCCACCTATAGTTGCATTTCATATTGAATTGTACATATTGAATTTCATCAGTGAACAAAACATCAACACACCAGTGTACAAAGAAACAAAGATTGCAAATTACTCACTTGACATCAGTTTCAGGAATTGGGTTACTTTCAACTGGGGGCTGTCATTGTACATTTTGATTTTGTTAATGAACAACCACGAAGCCAAGAATGTACAAAGAAATATAATAGAATAAAAGTATTCATTTGGCATCCTAGGCCCTGTTCTTTTGGACTTATTTTCAGCAAAAATAAGTAAAAATAAGTAAAAATAAGTTAAGTTCAGTTCAGCAAAAATAAGTAAAAATAAGTTCAGTTCAGCAAAAATAAGTTCAGTTCAGCAAAAATAAGTAAAAATAAGTTCAGTTCAGCAAAAATAAGTAAAAATAAGTTCAGTTCAGCAAAAATAAGTTCAGTTCAGCAAAAATAAGTACAGTCTTATCTAATGTTGTAATTATTATTTTTATTTTCAATATTACTATTAATATTGTTATTATTATTAATATTATAATTATAATAATGATGAATTTCTATTTTTTATTTTTTATTTTTTTTACTTTCTTTATTTTTTTTTTTTTTTTTTGTTTTTTAATTTCTTTTTTTTTTTAATTTTTTTTCTTTATTTTTTTTTATTTTTTATTTTTTATTTTTTATTTTTTATTTTTTTAATTCTTTTATTCTTTTATTTTTTTTATTTTTTTATTTTTTTATTTTTTATTTATTATTTTTTATTTATTATTTTTTATTTATTATTTTTTATTTATTATTTATTATTTATTATTTATTATTTATTATTTATTATTTATTATTTATTATTATTATTATTATTTATTATTATTTATTATTTATTATTTATTATTTATTATTTATTATTTATTATTTATTATTTATTATTTATTATTTATTATTTATTATTTATTATTTATTATATTATTACTATTATTTATTTATTATTATTATTATTATTATTATTATTATTATTTATTATTATTATTATTTATTATTTATTATTTATTATTTATTATTTATTATATTTATTATTTATTATTATTATTATTTATTATTATTTATTATTTATTATTATTTATTATTATTATTTATTATTTATTATTATAAAATAATAATAAAATAATAATAATAAGTATTGATAATATTATGTTAATATTTATTGACTATTATAATAATGAGTATTGATAATATTATGTTAATACAGTTTAGTTCAACAAAAATAAGTTCGGTTCACCCAAAATAAGTTCAGTTCGAAAAAAATAAGTAAAAATAAGTTCGGTTCAAAGCAAAAATAAGTAAAAATAAGTTCGGTTCAAGCAAAAATAAGTAAAAATAAGTTCGGTTCAGCAAAAATAAGTTCAGTTCAGCAAAAATAAAATAAGTTCAGTTCAGTTCAGCCAAAATAAGTTCAAAAGAACAGGGCCCTAGTTACAACAATGTAAATAACAAAAATGTACAAACAAACATCTCAGTAATGTACAATCAATTTCACTTAATGTACAACAATGTAAATAATAAGAAGTATGATGGCGGTTGACATCAAATCAGTTATTAAATGGTGAACAATAACTGTCAAATCAGTACTTTTTGAATTTTCGATATGTACACTGAAAGTAAGGGAATGTACATTGGCTGTCAACCCATTAACCAAAAGCGTGCGTTTTATTCTTGTTTCTTTGCGTTTTGGACCTGGTGTAGGATGCTCATCCTACACCTCATACTAACATCTACTAATTGCACCATTGGAGTTGCTCACCGCGGAGGGAGTACTTTTTAACATTTTTTTATTTCTTCAACCTCCAAGTTTCTGCACCCTCTGATATACGACCGTTGCCATTCAGAAAAAGGGTCAGATATTTTTCTGTAGTGAAAATATGGTCCTGTCTTCCTAGAAATGATTAATTGAATATATTACCCTCAGCCACAACAAGAATGACAGAAAAAGGTCATTTAATTGGATTTGGAAGTTGTGAACCTGGACCTTCCACAGCTGTCTTAAATGCAGTAATGCTAGTAGTCCTTCTCTTCCACAAACAAAAGTCACACCAGCTACCCTTGTTTTTAATTGATATATGTATAAAATAATACTTCATTCGCTCTTTTTCTATTGTAACAATTGAAATTTTACACTATTCACCACCTATTACTCTTTCATTGTAATTTTTAGAATAAATATAGTCATGTGTGGTATTGTTAAATTCATGTTGATATATACTCTAAAAATATCAAATTTTATAATTTTTACTAAAAAGTAATTAAAGATATTAATAGTCAAAGTTGTACATTGACAAACGTGAAAACTCTATTATTGCAATAGAAAAAGAACGGAAAAGATAAAGAAACTCTTATAAACTTCTTTTTAAATGTTATCACTAAATTACTAATATATAGCAATATGATACAATTATATATGCATGTAGTTATATCTATTACTCCCTCCGTCCCATATTATAGTGTTTTTTTCCTTTTAAAGTGTCCCAAAATGTAATTCCTGTTTCATTTTTTTATTCTACATCTTTCCATGATTTTCCTAGAAAAATTGTACCACCATTATTTATTTGCTTATTGGAAATAGTTTTTTTGCTTTGTTTATTACTTTATTCAACCCAAGGGTTGAATTAGTCATGCATTTAATGTTCTTTCACCACTTATTGTCATTCTCTCTCCTAAAATCAACTTTTTCCCCATAAAATTTATTTTCAATACACAAACACTATCTACCTTCCTCTTAGATTCTATTGACCTTAATACCCGTTCAAAAACAGAATCAGGCACTATAATATGGGACGGAGGGAGTAAATGCTTACAATTTAAATAATATAGGAGGAAACTTTTGTAGTTTGAGAGGCAAAAAGTAAAAATTGTAGTTAAGATTTTACTCCCTCCGTCCCAAATATAGTGCTTAATTCAATTTCTTTCGAGAACCTAAGAGGAATATAAAGTGTTTTTGTTTATTTAAATAAATGTTATGAGAAAAAAAGTTGATTTTAGGAGAACAATTGGTGAAAGGACATTTTATATATGACTAATTCAACCCTGAGTTGAATGAACAAAGCGAAAAACTAATTCCAAGAGCAAATGAATGATGGTGGCACAATTTTTCTAGGTAAATCACAGGAAAATGTGTAATAAAAAATAGAAACAAATACAATATTTTGGAACACCCAAAAAAAAACAAGCACTATATTATGAGACGGAGAGAGTAGTATATACCACAGGTAGGATATTTGAAAAAAAATCATACTTCTTAGAAAACAAGTTACTTAGGGTTAATATAGCTGACATACTCCCACTTAAATGGAGTGGTGATTGTCAGGCATAGTGGCATATCCCCCACTTAAATAAAGTGCTTGAAATGGCTTTCAAAATGTTGTGTTAGCTTCTTGGTCTAAACTCTAAACATAGACGAGACTGTTTCACATAATCTTATGCCTATGCCCTTATGCAATCCGACGTCATATGCATAAGCAATCTTCCTATCAAAACAATCATTAATGTAAAAAGATAAGACAATCAACTTGAATTTTGCTTCCCTTGTTTCGAGGGTTCTCCAACAAAGCCTAGATCTTGTGATATGCATATATACACACACAACATAGTGTTCTCTATCATGCTCTATTCTCATATCAATCTACTAACACTTCTTTCTCCATCTAACTAGTTCACCTCTTAAATTACATAAGTGAACAATTCATTAATCATCATTATGGATGATAAATCACAACAGCTCCATATAGTCCTATTCCCATTCATGGCCCATGGCCACATGATCCCAACCCTTGACATTGCGAGGCTCTTTGCTGCTCGCGGTGTCAAGACAACCCTCATCACCACCACCCGCAACGCGCCCTTCTTTCTCACCGCCATCGAAAAAGGCAACAAATCTGAAGCCCCAACAATCAATGTCGAGGTATTCAAGTTCCAAGCTCAAGAAGCTGGTCTACCTGAAGGATGTGAGAACCTAGAGCAGGCACTCGGCCCTGGAATAACAGACCGATTCTTTACGGCTGCAGCAATGCTAAGAGATCAGCTAGAGCAGTTCTTAGAGAAAACCAAACCCAACTGTCTTGTAGCCGATATGTTCTTCCCTTGGGCTACTGATTCTGCAGCTAAGTTCAACATTCCTAGACTAGTTTTCCATGGAACTAGCTTGTTTGCCCTTTGTGCTTTAGAAATAATTAGGCTACATGAGCCCTATAAGAATGCATCATCTGACGAGGAACCATTTCTTATTCCTTACCTTCCTCATGAAATTGAGCTAACAAGGTTACAGCTCTCAGAGGATTTATGGAAGAATGGCGGGGATACTGACTACAAAAAAAGATCCAATGGGATCAAAGAATCCGAGCTCAAGTGTTTTGGTGTGCTTGTCAACAGCTTTTATGAGTTAGAACCAGATTATGCAGAATATTTTAGGAAAGAGTTAGGAAGGAGGGCATGGAATATTGGTCCTGTTTCACTTTACAATAGAAGCAATGAAGAAAAAGCTCAGAGAGGGAAACAAGCTTCAATAGATGAACACAAATGCTTAAAATGGCTGAACTCGAAGAAGCCTAATTCCGTGATTTACATCTGTTTCGGAAGCACAATGCACATGATACCTTCTCAGCTCCATGAGATTGCAATGGGTTTAGAAGCTTCTGGAAAAGACTTCATATGGGTAGTAAGGAATGAGGATGATCTTGGAGAATTCGAGCAAAGAATGGGAGGAAAAGGTCTAATTATAAGAGGTTGGGCTCCACAAGTGTTGATATTAGAGCATGAAGTCATAGGAGCCTTTGTGACTCATTGTGGGTGGAACTCGACACTAGAAGGAATCGCAGCAGGAGTGCCAATGGTTACATGGCCTGTGTTTGCCGAGCAATTCTTCAACGAAAAATTGGTTACTCGGGTTTTGAAGATTGGGATCCCTGTTGGAGCTAAGAAGTGGACTTTAGCACCTTCTGCAGAGGATCTTGTGAAAAAGAATGACATAGAGAAAGCATTGAGAGAAGTAATGGAGGGAGACGAAGCTGAGGAGAGGAGAACTAGAGCTAAAGAGTACAAGGAAATGGCATGGAAGGCTTTACAAGAAGGTGGTTCTTCATATTCAGATTTGAGTGCATTAATAGATGAGTTGAGAGGTTTATCCACCTAAAATCAAGATTTATGTTAGTGCATAATCGTTTCGTTATCTTCTATCCTATGTTTTGCTTTCTTTGTTATCTGCTTGCTTGGATATGCATCATTTTAATTATTGTGGAAAATTTATCTTCTTGGAACCACAGCATGTCCTACCATAATGAAACAGTGAAGAGCTATCTAGAGACATAAAAGATAAGACACAGTTTCGAAAGATGATCGAAATTTTACTAGTCTGACCCTGTTTGAGGAAAAATGATCCGACTCAAATCCAAAATAAAATCCAAATCCGGTCTAAAAACCTGAATTTGGATAGACGTGGATTGGATATAGAGTGGAGAAAATCCGAATATTCCTACTATGTATGAGGTTAAGTAAGTCGTTAAAACCTTCCAACTTACCCAAAATTCATCATTGAAAAAGGGAAATTTAAGCATCCGAAAGAAAACAGTAACTCTGCTGATTGTTAACAGCACCAGAAAAGTAACATCTAAGGCACACATGCAATTAAGACTTGAGAAACTTGATCTGCAAGAGGTAGCTATGAAGGTATATTCTAATGGAATCATGTTCCCTTGATTTCACTCTCCTAGAATCCTAAATCATAATCCTTTCTTAAATTCTACAACAACTGCTCCATAAATTGCTCACCACTTAAACTTATTAGACTCCAAATGGTAAAAGTCTTATTTGAGTGACAATGCTGAATGTGGACCGACCACATTTTTGAGGGGAAGTGGACCATAGCCTTAATTGCATCAGTCAGTGCACCCCACATTTATCAAAAATAAAAATCTACAACAATCATGCCAAATAATCATGTATAGCAATTCAACAATCTTTTATCCGAGCAATTTATTAGTAAAAGATCCTTCTGATCACAAGTGACAAGTAGGCCTACCCTGCTGTTTCCCCTGTATTTATGTTTTAGCTTTTAAGAGTGTTACATAAATTACTGAACTTCGTGAACGACGATCCAAAAACAAAAGAATTCCTATGTGCAAGTAGTGCACTTTATAAATCAACAAATTTATGTAAATTGTATTTCCCAACCCTTCTTATACGGCGAATTCCAAGTTTTTGTGGCTGGTATAAAACCTAGAGTAGTAGGTGATGGCCTAGTGGTATTGTTATCATCTCCAATCCGGAGATCTTGGAATCGAGTCTCACTCCTTGCAAGAAGGACCCTCAATTTCTCCATCCTTCAAGGGATTTCAACTTACCTACCTAAAAAAAATTAAATCTAGCCCTACACGCTTCGATGACCATAATTTACCTTAGAAATCTTAACTTATTTCTTATCGTTTGTCATATATTGTAAACAAAGATCAATATGGGTGCTAATGAAGCCTGAAAAATGAAAATGAATGGATACTAAAGTTTCCCCATTTCTAAAATGCTTCCATTTACATAATCCCATCACCTATGAATTACAATAGCGAAATTAAAAAAATTCGAGATTTCATCCTTTCTCTGTTTTCTTTTGCCCTCTCCCCTTGAATTTGTCCTATGTACCTCTAGGACATGCATATAATAACAATAGCAACAACATTATAATAAGAATATCATCACGTGAAAATCAGCAAGCAATGAAGCTTCAGGACAAACATGATAATCAACTCCTCTAGTAACGTGCTTACACTTCCCTACTCTTAAGGTATCATATTTCTACAGTTGCTCTGACATATGATAACTTATATAGTCAAAATATTTCCTACCCTAACTAAAGACTAACACGTCTCTAAAAGCACTGCTCACCTCTTAAGTTTGTGATCTATAGCTGCGTGAGAAGTGTATGGCCTCAACAAAGCATGACCTGAGATCAAGGAAATATGATGAGGTATTCAGAAACTAATCTGAAAAACAGTATAAGATTTTCATCTTATGATAGACAGCAGTAGAAACAAGTCGTTTGCATTGGGTACGGTTCGGGTTAATACAGTTCTGGTTAAATCAGAGTAAATACCAAATAGTAATGCTTGACTTGGTTTGTTTCAAATTTAGTCTTGAGAGAAGACTACTGTAATTCTCGTAAGGGGGTGTTTGGTATCATCGCCGTAAACGGAATGGAAAGGATTTGGACAAGGAGGGAAAATGGTAATAATAAGTGTTACCTTTAATAGTTGTTTGGTATCCTAGTAAAATGGAAACAATTGAGAAGTTTATGGTTAAGAAAGGAAACGTAATTTGTTTCTACTAGTTTGACAAGGGTAACAAATATGGGGAGTGTTACGTATACCTCATATCAAACAATTAGAAATGGAAACACTTATTTGAATCCATTTCCTACATTAAAATTTTCTATACCAAACAACTCATAAGAGTTAAGACTATTACACTTTCTAGGATGTTTCGGGGTAGGGTGCATTGTCCTTCTTACTACAAAATCATAAACATCCAAAACCAAATGCTCCACTGTAAAGGCAGAGGCCAAAATACTTCCAACTTCTAGGTAAGAAAATTACTTATGAACAAGTGGCATGTCAGTGTCCTCGTACCTTTTACATATGATATAACGAATTTGCAAACTTTATAGTAAAGTCCTGATAACCAAAATGGATGACATAAGCGCTTATGTATACTGTGGCGCTTACCAATTAAAACTGGACTTGTCTAACTTCTTTGATATTGAAGCTTCAACCCATTACAATTTATGGACCGTTTATATATATGTACCAATTTATAAATCTAAAGTTCATACTCACTATTCATATCCCAATTGTCATATTAGATTTTGTGAAACAGATCAATATGGGTGCTGAAGAGCTTCATGTAGTTCTATTTCCATTCATGGCGCATGGCCATATGATTCCAATCCTTAATATAGCGCGGCTCTTTGCAGCACGCGATAACGTGAAGGCAACCATTATTACCACCCCACTCAACGTCACCAACTTCACCAAAGCCAATGAAAGCAACACGAAAACCAGTGCCCCAATCATTAATATTGAGGTGTTCAGGTTTCCTGCACAAGAAGTTGGCTTACCTGAAGGTCTTGAAAATCTGGAGCAAGTAATGAGACCTGAGTTTCTCAGCAAGTTCTTGAAAGCTGCAGGGATGCTAAACGAGCAGCTCGAGCAGTACTTAGAGAAGATACGACCTAACTGTCTTGTTGCTGATATGTTCTTCCCTTGGGCAACTGAGTCAGCAGCCAAGTTCAACATCCCAAGGCTAGTCTTTCATGGGACTAGCAACTTTGCCCTTTGTGCTCAAGAGATTATTAGGCTATATAAGCCTTTTAAGAATGTTACGTCTGACGAAGAGCCATTTGTTCTTCCTTCACTCCCCCATGATATACAGTTGAGAAGATTGCAGATCCCAGAAGATTTGTGGAGATATGACGGAACAGAATTCGAAAAGAGGATGGATAGTTTGAAGGACTCAGAGATCAAAAGTTATGGAGTGCTTGTTAACAGCTTTTATGAGTTAGAACCAGATTATGCAGAGTTCTTCAAGAAAGAATTGGGAAGGAAGACATGGAATATAGGCCCTGTTTCATTAAGTAACAGAAGCGTAAAAGATAAATCTCATAGAGAGAAAGAAACTTTGATAGATGAACATGAGTGCTTGAAATGGCTTAACTCAAAGAAACCTGATTCGGTAGTTTACATCTGTTTTGGAAGTACAGCAAGTTTCATAGCTCCTCAACTGCATGAGATCGCACTGGCCCTAGAAGCCTCAGGGCAAGAATTCATCTGGGTCGTAAAGAACGATGAGAATGGAAAAAGTAAAGAGTGGCTGCCACCAGGATTTGAACAACGGACGGAAGGGAAAGGATTAGTTATTAGGAGGTGGGTTCCGCAGGTGCTAATCCTAGAGCATGAAGCCATAGGAGCTTTTGTGACTCACTGTGGGTGGAATTCAACACTAGAAGGGATCTCAGCTGGCGTGCCAATGGTTACATGGCCTATTTTTGCCGAACAATTCTACAACGAAAAGTTGGTAAATCAGATTTTAAAGACCGGTGTCCCAGTTGGAGCGAAGAAGTGGAGTAGGACACCTTCTATAGAGGATATCATTAAGATGGAAGCTATAGAGAAAGCATTGAAAGAAATTATGGTGGGAACAGAAGCAGAGGAGAGAAGAACAAGAGCAAAAAAGCTGAAAAAATTGGCATATAAGGCTGTTGAAGAAGATGGCTCATCATATTCCGACTTAACTGCATTGATAAATGAGTTAAGAGGCAATCGCCTACAAGAGCAAGAGTAGAATGTAACAATTAGAGTTCAAAATTGCATCATCTCTTTATTTCCCCTGCAATTCTCCTTTTCTGTATATTGGACATGCAAGTAATCAAATTGTCACCCATGTCACAAGATGGATGATTCAAAATATTAAAAAGAATTGTGAAGCTAAACATGGATGTTCTTTAACACGATAATCAACTCCTTTAGCTACGTGCTTATGCTTCCTAGTCTAAAAGGGATCATATTCAACATACAGGAGTCATCAGATTCAAAACTATTCTCACTTCGCGGCTAATACTTAGTAAGCTCTTATAAGTCCTACGACATGCTTTAAAGCATCCTGACCTCTGAAGTCCTCAGCGTGATGAGAAACTGATGACCTAAGAAACAACAAATCACGATTTACCGTCAAGGAAAGATGATGAGCTATTCAGAGACACTCTAAAGACAGTATAAGATTATTACCCGATGATGCATAGCAGTAGTAAAGTACGTAGTTGTTTGAATAAGGTACGGTTTGAGTTAATATGATTCGGGTTTAATTCAAGTAATGCTTGACTTGGTTCAGTATCATGACTGCAAGTGTAAATTTGACTCAGGTCATATACTCATATTCGAATACTTTAAGCTCTGGAGTTCTTGTAGCCTAGGGCTCAATACAGAATCAGCTGCTCACGTTACTTTAAGCTCCTGGGTCAAAAACTTTATCTCATACCTCCTCTCTTAGGATGATTCTGACTCTCGAGGCGCTATATCTTCCATCACCACTCTCTAGGCAATCTGGCTACACCAAAACGAGATCGCTTCTCCAAATCCCTGCGCTATTCTCAAGCTGCAGGAAGACTCTTTTAACAGATGGTTTAATTCTTACAAAATTAAACACTCTGTGAGTTCCACCTTCCCTTCTCCTTCCACCCAAAAAAAAACCCATTTGGCACCATGGTTTTCCTCCCCTCCGCATGCAATTGTTGTCCAACTAAACCTCAAAAACAGGAGAAATGCTTGGGAAGAGCGACAGGTGCATATATCGCATCTGGTTCATGTTCTATCCTTCAATTAAAATGCACGCAGAATCTTCGCTTCCTCAGCTCTACAAAAGGAAGCATATGCACTTCTACATGCTATCCAGTCAGCAGCAACTTTCTCAAGAAGCATCCTTCTAAAAAAGGAGTGCGTTGTCACAATTCAATCTCTCATCAATCCAAAAATATGCAACGCGAACATAAGCTGTATCCTAAAAGATTTTAAATGCTTAGCTCAAAATCTAGATTCTGTCTCTTGTATTAAATGTAGTAGAGATGAAGTCTCTCAAGCTCATATACTAGCAACTACCGCTAGGAAAGGGATGGGAAACTGACTCGCTTCTTCTTTGCTTGCTTGGCTGTCAAAAAAAATATTCGAATTCTATGAAATTCCTAATCGGTGTACTTTGTTTCAGATTGGGTCAATTTCGGGTCGTGCTGAAATTACACTAATCTGATTTCAGAATTAGGTCAAGCAATCAGGAAAGGCTCAAAGTTCCTACGTCTAAACATGCATACTTCTTTTGGAAATTTGGTTTATTT
This sequence comes from Beta lomatogona, assembly GCA_947646795.1. Taxonomy (NCBI): domain Eukaryota; kingdom Viridiplantae; phylum Streptophyta; class Magnoliopsida; order Caryophyllales; family Amaranthaceae; genus Beta; species Beta lomatogona. Next base: position 1,333,301 of record CANSNZ010000089.1, read on the forward strand.
AGTTTTTCACAAAATAAATGATTTTATTTTAACAATAATAAAAATAACAATTTAAGCGAGTTACAAAACTAACTCGTGTAATGATAGGTTGGATTAGAGCTTAGTTTTTCAACCTATCTAATAATAAACAGGTAAGTTTGGTTTTTTTGCGTCTTTCAATCCATTTAAATCTAAACAAACTCAACTTAAAGTGCTTGTCAACTCCGAAGTGAAGCAATGTCAAACCAAAATAGCTTTCAATAAAGCAAACTTGTTACAGTTGAGAATATAGAGTTTTGAAAATGATTGTCAATACCTATAGGAAATATATGATAAATTTTTTTTTTCAGAATATTAAAGATAAACACTAAGGATCATAACAAAACTAATTATATGCATAACATAAGATAAGGGAAAATCAGATAATATCCTAGCGTGTTTTTCTTAAACTCTCAAAATTGACAACTTCATACAAGATACTAACCCTTATAGTACAATAAACTGACAAAGTCATGTCTGACCAAATAAAATACATGTAGCATGCTATCAGTATTTTACTATTTTATTTATAACAGATGGAGCACATTGCAATATTCGAATTCTCTGACTTCAAAGGCTAGAATACAAGATTTCCGGTTTCTTGAATCGTTCGAGGAGTAGTTCCCGTATTTCTAGCTCCAAAGTCATACAATGTAAGCCAAAATACTGCCACCTTCACAAAAAGATACTCAAAATAAATGACATGTCGGGTTTACCAGTCACCAGTCAACTTGGACTTGTCTTACCTCATTTTTATTGGAGCTCAATCCATTATAAGTTATGGACTATCTATACATATACCAAATTATAACTCAAAAGTTTCATTCTCACTAGCATCTCTCAATACATACTATATTCTAACCAAAGATCAAAATGAGTGCTGAACCTCAAGAGTTCCATGTAGTTCTGTTCCCATTCATGGCACATGGCCATATGATTCCAACGCTCGATATAGCGAGGCTCTTTACAGCTCGCGACAATGTAAAAGCAACCATTATCACCACGCAGCTCAACATCGCCACCTTCACGAAAGCCATTGAAAGTAACAAGAAAACCAGAACCCCGATCTTTAACATTGAGGTGTTCAAGTTTCCTGCACAAGAAGTTGGCTTACCAGAAGGTCTTGAGAACCTGGAGCAAGTATTAAGACCCGAGTTTTTCGACAAGTTCTTCAAAGCTACTGAGTTGCTAAACGAGCAGCTTGAGAAGTACTTAGAGAAGGTCCGACCTAACTGCCTTGTTGCTGACATGTTCTTTCCATGGGCGACTGACTCGGCAGCCAAGTTCAACATCCCGAGGCTAGTTTTTCACGGAACTAGCACCTTTGCCCTTTGTGCTCAAGAAATTATTAGGCTGTATGAGCCCTTTAAGAATGTCTCTACTGATGAAGAGCCTTTTGTTCTTCCTCTTCTCCCCCATGAGATACAGACATACAGTTGAGAAGATTGCAGATCTCAGAGGAATTAAGGAAAAATGAGGAGACAGACTACAAGAGGAGGACAGCTAATTTCAAGGAATCAGAGCTTAAGAGTTATGGGGTGATTATAAACAGCTTTTATGAGTTGGAACCAGATTACGCAAAGTTTTATAGGAAAGAATTGGGAAGGAGGTCATGGAACGTAGGTCCAGTTTCACTGAGCAACAGAAGCATAGAGGGTAAGAATCAGGGAGATAAACAGGCTTTGATAGATGAGCATGAGTGCTTGGAATGGCTGAACTCAAAGAAGCCTGATTCAGTTACTTACATCTGTTTTGGAAGTACAGCAAGCTTCACAGCTCCTCAACTGCATGAGATCGCAATGGCTCTAGAAGCATCAGGAGAAGACTTCATCTGGGTAGTAAAAGATAATGGGAATATAAAAGGTGAAGAGTTGCTGCCAACAGGATTCAAGCAACGGATGGAAGGGAAAGGCTTCATAATAACGGGATGGGCTCCACAGGTATTGATCTTAGAGCATGAAGCTGTAGGAGCATTCATGACACACTGTGGATGGAATTCGATATTAGAAGGGATCTCAGCTGGGGTGCCGATGGTTACATGGCCTATTTTCGCCGAACAATTTTATAACGAAAAGTTGGTGATTCAGATTCTGAAGACTGGTGTCCCTGTCGGAGCTAAGAAGTGGAATAGGACACCTTCGTTAGAGGATCTCATTAAGTGTGAAGCTATAGAGAAAGCGTTAAGAGAAATTATGGTAGGAAAAGAGGCGGAGGAGAGAAGAACAAGAGCAAAAGAGTTGAAGAAAAAGGCATATATGGCTGTAGAAGAAGGTGGCTCATCACATACCGACCTAACTGCATTGATAAATGAGTTAAGGGGCTATTGCCTCCAAAAGCAAGAGTAGCATTTAAATATAATTAAAGTTCAATTCTTATCCCCCATTAAAGTCCTCCGTAATTCTACCTCCCCTGTAATTTGTCCTCTTTTATTTGTTGAATCGTTCAAAATATGATATAAAAAGCCACACAAAAAGATGGATGCCCTTCTACAAAATGAAAAGGCTAAGCAGCTAAAAATAGTCTAAACTAATTAACCACACAAGATTGAACCTATCCTTGACAGCTGACCAGGCAATTGAGCTTCAAGAACACGTTCCATATCTTCTCCGTGTACAAGTAATTATGATAGGAGAAGAAGCGGGGGAGCGGACAGTCAGAGCAAAGAAGTTTATAGAAATTATCACGCCCATTCGCCCTCGAGCAATTATTGTAAAAACTTAGCTCTACACCCTCTCTTCCTCTGTTTTTTTTTTTACCTCTTCTGTATAACTCCTTGATTATATTTTGGATATGCATATTATCAAGCTGCAACAAGATGGGACTATTCACAATTTCACACACACGATCCGAGGCGCTTAGCTCATCTATATCCCAAAAGGTATTTCCTTAAATAAAAGTTCTAAGACAGTACATCAAGGGTCCCTTTCAAAGTGTATAATGAATGGAAATTCCAGAAAATTCTCACCTCCAAAGTTGAATAATAAAGTGAAAGTCAGACAATCATCAAAGAGATCTTCCTGTCTAATCTTAATTATTTAAAAGGTTATTGAGGGTACACCATATGTTTTATTCTATATTTGATCTATATTTTAAGCTATAACCACGACAACGCAAATATGGAAACATGTCACACCTATCTTCCTAACTTTAGCATCAAGAAGAAGATAATGCTAGCTAACAGGAACCGTCTCAGAGATTCACTCAAATCTCCTAACTTTTGCATCATCAGTACAATAATGCTGGTAATGGAAGCCCAGCTCCAGATTTACTCAAAAGTCAAACCTCATTTAAAAGTTTCTATCTATATAAGCCTTGTGGTCTCTCACAACTAATCTATACATAGGCAATCACCAGTAGGTTCTCCTACCTCATTTCTTCAGTCCACTACATCCCTTACAAAGATTCTTTCACATGTACTCAAACACGAACAATATCATAACGAGACTGTTGTGCCACCGCCAAACTTCATGAGAGTAAACGGAGCTGAAGAGAGAAGACCCAATAGGCAACAATATCAGTTGACATAGCTCAAAGTTCCGACCACGTATATGAAACCTAAAGTTCATTCTCACAATATCATTTCCAACAATTCCAAGGTTATAATCAGTAACAATCGGTATGGGGGATGAGCCTCAACAGCTCCATGTAGTTTTCTTCCCATTTATGGCCCAAGGCCACGTGCTTCCAACACTTGATATAGCAAGGCTATTTGAAATCTTAAGTTCATTCTCACAATATCATTTCCAACAATTCCAAAGTTATAATCAGTAACAATCGGTATGGGGGATGAGCCTTAATAGCTCCATGTAGTTTTCTTCCCATTTATGGCCCAAGGCCACATGCTTCCAACACTTGATATAGCAAGGCTCTTTGCAGATCGCGGTGTGAGGACAACCATTATCACCACCCCTCTCAATATGCCCACCTTCACCACACCTATCGAGATCAACCAGAACGCAGCCCAATTATCAACATAGAACAGTTAGGTTCCCAGCACAAGAAGCTGGCCTTCCCAAAGGATGCGAGAACCTAGAGAATGCCGTGGGGCGTGGATTGGTCCCCAAGTTCTTTGAAACTGCAGCCATGTTAAGCAAGCAGCTTGAGCAATACTTAGAGAAGATCAGACCCAACTGCCTTGTGGCAGATATGCTTTAACCATGGGCCACTGACTCTGCAGCCAAGTTTGGCATAACAAGGGTAGTCTTCCATGAGATAGCTTCTTTTCCCTTTGCGTGACAGAAATAATATGGCTATACAAGCCTTATAAGAATGTGTCGTCTGATGAAGAGCCCTTTGTTCTTCCTCCCATTCCCCATGAGGTCCAATTGACAAGATCACATCTTCTAGACGATTTATGCATAAATGAGGAAACAGAGTTCAAAAGGATGATAATTAAGAACATGGAATCAGAGCTCAAGGGTTATGGGGTAATTGTAAACAGCTTTTATGAGTTGAAACCATACAATGCAGAGTTTTTTACGAAAGAATTGGGAAGGAGAGCGTGGAATATAGGTCTTGTTTCCATGTGCAACAAAAGCATCGAGGATAAAGCTCCGAGAGGCAAAGAGGCTTCATTAAACGAACAGAAGTGTTTGGAATGGCTTTACTTGAAAAGGCCAGATACAATAATCTACATTTGTTTTAGAAGCATAGTAAACCTTATAGCTCCTCAACTGCATGAGATTGCAATGGCTCTAGAAGCCTTAGAATAAGAATATATCTAGCTCACGAAGAACAATGATGACAAAAAGAGTGAAGATTTGTTGCCACCAGGATACGAACAACGTAAGGAAGAGAAAGGCCTCATAATAAGAGGGTGGGCTCCGCAAGTGTTAATTTTGGAGCATGAAGCCATAGGAGCTTTTCTGACTCACTGTGGGTGGAATTCAACACTAGAAGGGATCACTGCTGGTGTGCCAATGGTTACATGGCCTATTTTTGCTGAGCAATTCTACAACGAAAAATTGGTGACTCGGGTTCTAAAGATTGGCATCCCTGTGGGAGTTAAAATGTGGAATAAGATGCTTTCCGTAGAGGATATCGTGAAGCAGAGATCTATCCAGAAGGCATTGAGAGAAATAATGGCGGCAAAAGAGGCAGCCGAGAGGAGAACTAGAGCAAATAAGTTTAAGGAATTGGCATGGAAAGCTGTTGAAGAAGATGGTTCATCATATCCTGACTTAAGTGCATTCATAAATGAGCTGAGGGGTTATCACCTTCAAGAGCAAGAAAAGTGATGATAACAATCAAAGTCTAACTAACATCTTCTTTCCTCTATTCCCCCCCGGCCCCCCGAGGTCTTTCTCCTCTTGGATATGCAGATCACCAAACTGTTGTCATTGTAATAAGATGAAAGTATTCACAGCAAAAACAGAAGAGAGAAATCTGAAGTTGTACACAATCTGAAAGGCACTTCTCATGCAACAGATATAGATAGTATATTAAGTGCCTCTCTTGCATATATAACACCAACTTCTTTGAGGTTAACTAGAAACAACTCTAGCATGTCAGAATTGGGCTGAAGATTTTTCACAGGCTTCCGAGCAACATACACTAAAGTGTTTCTTTATGCACCAAAAAAGTTATAGTGTTGCATTTACATTTTCAGTAATAGTATTCAAACTGTATGCAAATTCTATTGCTATATACTACTTGCTCTTGCATATTTATATAAGAACTAAGCAGCTTCATAAGCAATCATTTATAAGGTCTAATATTTCACCTCTTCATCTAGTATCTTTCACAAAGTTCTGCTTCGATATGGATGCTCAACCTCAAGAGTGAAGAACAATAGGCACTCCTCTTCCCCTTCGTACCCATGGACACGTGATCCCAACTCCCAACCCTTGACATAGTGAGAATGTTCTCAGCTTGTGCGATAAGTGATAGCAACCATCATTACAATTCCCTAACCATAAACCTAGCTTTAGTGAAACCATTATAACAAGTGGAAGACAAGACCGTAATAAGAATAGAGGTCCTCAAGTTCCCCATAAAAAGAAGCTCGGACAACTGAAGGCTGTGAGTTGTGAGAACCTAGAACACGCTAAGAGTAAGATATCAGCTGGAGCAGTATAATATAGAGAAAAGACAACCCAGTTACCCAATGGCCGATATGTTAGTCAGATGGTAACCAATCTGAAGCCAAAAACCAAACGGGGAAATTTTTAGGCAACATTAGCCTGGCTCAAAATAATGTCTTGCCCCATGAGAACCCATTTATTCCTCTTCTTCTCGTGAGTATTAAAGGCAGGACTGCAGAGAAGAAGATTCATAGGCTGATTGTCAACAGCTTTGGTTAGAGCTTAGAACCACATTATGCAGACAAATTAAGAAAGAACTGAGGATGGCATCACATAGACTGTGTTTCATTGTGTAACAGAAGTATTCAGGATAAGGCTCAGAGAAAGAAGCCTCAATAAATAGAGTGCTCGAAATGGCTAAATTCAGCCAAACCAGATCTGGTAGATACATATTTCCTCCGTTTACCATATTGACTTTTGACACTATTCACATCCTATACTTTGACCCTCTATAGTGTATACATAAGAAAAGATATAGTCATGTGAGATTTAGTTAGATTTATCTCAATGTATATTTTCATAAAATCAACTTTAAGGATTTAACAAATTTTACTTATACACAATTTAAAGTAGTAATGCTCAAAGTTGTATATTGGCAAACATGCCAAGTCCTATGGGCACAACTATTAAAAGCAGAGGAAATATGTTTTTAAAGCAAAAACATAGCTCATCTGTAATTCCTCCACCGAGGAGATTGCAGTGACTTTAGGAGCTTCTGAGCAATATTTTATCTGGTCCATGAGGGATGATAAAGATGCAAAAGGTAGAGAATGGTTAAGCATCAAGATTTGAACAAAGAAGTTGGGCTTGCTCGGTTGCTAATTCTTGAACATGCAGTCATTCTGGGGCCATTACTCACTGTAAATGCAAATCAACAGGAGAAGCTACCTCAGACAGTCTGCTGATGATACACGGCTCGCATTTGACCAGCAATTCTATAATGAGAAACTGTTGACCTGGATTTCAAATATTTGAATCACTGTTGATATTAAGAAATCGGAGTACTGAACACAGTTCCTTCTCAAGAAAATTAAGTAAAGCAGGGCGTTATAGAAAGGCTTGTGGAGAAATAATGGTGCAGGAAGAGATTAAGCCGCTGAGAAGAAGGAAATGAAGAAGGTATTCATTCTATATTAAGTGCACTGGTAGCAGAGTTGTGAAGATGTATGCTTGAGACTTCAGAGAGTCTGAACATAGACAAGTCACTCTTAATAAGAAAATAACCTAGTCCAAATGCCCCAGTTTTCTTGTTATGGTTCTTCTACGTATACTTTCTTACCTGACTGGATGTGAATTTTTGCACTTCCTTGGCTATTTCCCTCTTTAATTATAAAAGGGGAAAAGAAAGGAAAAAAAAAAAAAAGACCACTTCTTTATGTCTTATGGACTTGGCAGTTTGTCGGTGCCTTCCTAAGATATTTACTTCTGTTTTCCAAAGCATAGAAAAAGGCACCAAGATAAGCTCGAGGATGCTTTTCCTTCCTCTTCTTTCTGCTATATCTTTGCAAATTCTAGAGACCATTATTCCTACTTCCCCAGCGCTTGCAACTTCCATCACTTTGGTTTGCCGCAATTTATCTTTGTTCCTTTCACATTTCAACCACTTTCAATTGCCTACAACTACAAATAGCTCTAAGATAGGCCAGCAAACCAGGCCGGCCATCTGACAATGTATAAGCAAAAAAATTGGAAATTCTAGGGAATATCTTAATAGTCCCCCCCGGCCAGGTCTTGGCCAAAATCTTGTATCAGCTCAATTTGATTGGTAGCATGCTTTGCCCAGAGTGATGCCTACCTACCCAAACGGCCAAACCACAGGAGTATTAACCCAGTAATATTCGTCCAGGAAGTACCAAAGTTATATTCTACATACAAATACATAAGGTATGCAATGCTAATTAGAATCAGCAAGCTGCTTGGATGAAAATTAAAATACAAATGAAGCATAATCAATTTAGGCATCAATTAGGACTCAAAATAAACACATATAGGCCAATAAATCCAAGCTCAAACTTACAATGCGCTTCAAAAACAGCAGACTTCCACGAATAACAATGTAAAAACTAGTTGCTGAGTTCCAGAATATAGATCATAATCTAAAATACTGATACAGCATTATCTACTCACAAATTTGGATCAGTCCTAGGATTCTCAAACATGTGAAACCAGGAAAAACATAAGCTAAATACTACTGATGAATTTGCTTGGCAAAAATGAACTGATTTGATATAAAGATTATAGCGAGTGAAGAAATGTACAAGGCAGAAGTCACAAGCCATAGATCTTGGCGCCACAAATCTTATCGTAAAACAACCTTCAGCTTCTCCTCCACCACCTCTCTCACTTTGGACTGCATAAAAATACATGAGACAAAATGATCAGCAAGTAGAAGCAGAGTACCCAGTAGATCAATTGTCACATGATAGCTTGACGATAGAACTAGTCCTAAGCCATCCTTTTGTATTAAGGTGAAACCTCTTTGGTGTCCTTCAAATAAATAATTTTATTACTTATCAGGGGAAAAAAGTTTCCTTCATATAGAGAGTTAGGAAAGATGATGAGATCTAAGCACCCTGTCATTACAGGAAACTGATCCCGCCACAAAGGAGATAATTCACTCCTAGAGGGGAACTCCAGCCAATAGCACATCCAAACTCCTCTATCTATAGCTGAAAATTAATATCATTTATAATGTGGTCCAGATTCCTAAAGTAAAGGCTTACGTTTAGGAAAACACGACTTTCACCTACACTTCCCGTTATCACATAATAAAGGTATATCCAGTATTTTATATTTGTATCCATTTAACTGAAAACGACAGTACGACAGTGTCCAAGTGCCAACCAGATGAAGCATTTACCTGTAACCCATTTATTTCCTCATCTGTAAGAGAACGCTCCATGGATCGATAAGCGATTCGATAGCAATGACTTGTCAAGCCTTTCTTATTGGTAAAATTATCAATCAATTTTACCTGAAAAGTAAAAATAATTTGGCAGATCAATCTTAAAACATCTAATTATTGTAGTGGCAACAGATTCTTGCAAATGTTTGGTAAATCAATATATTCTGCAACATCTATGATAATGCATCTCAATCACAAGCATGTGTTTTTTCTTCATAAAAGGTTAATCATCACTCATTACCACCTCCAGAGGTAATAATGAGTCATCATGGAAGCTTAATAAGTAATCACATATTTCCAATGAACATGCAGTAAAATGGATATCAAAATGAGACATCCCATGAAACATTTCACACAAATTCATTACTATTACCTCTATTTATAATCTTGTACAGTCGCACCAAACCAGCATATCATTTTAAGATGTATCACTTAGCAGGCAAATGGTCATCCAATAATCATATACTGAAACGGTAAAATGATACTTAACAGTTTGGAGAACTTAATCAAGGCTCAGAATATAGCTTCAAGCAAAAGCAAGTTACTTTTCATTGTTGCAAGGTCAGACAGACGGGGTAATCTAACCCACGTTTAATAAGGGACCATGCCTAGACGCACGTAGAACCAGAGCAGACGAAGTAACACGGATATATCCATCTAGGTGAAGGGAAAATAAAGCCAGCTCAAGATATTATCCAGGTCTAAGTTATGAAGACTCTCCAATCTATAGTTTTGAACCCCTTCTTAGGATGTATGTGATTTGAATGGGCTTGGCTTTAAGACTGCTTCTCATCCCCCTCTTGCTAGGCCTTTTTACGATGGCTCGGGAACCGAAGATTTGGATCACTCCCCAAAGATTGGATTTTGTCTTCGACATGGAAAACCAGTTCAGTTGGCGGTAGCTCAGTGCACCACCTTAACATATGACCCAAGATAAGGCAGTATCTAATGTCAAACGCAGAATACAAATAGACAAAGCTTACTATTACAGCCTCACTTTTTGTAGCTTGTACAAGAGGGGCTTGTACAAGAGGGGGATACACATGCCAATGACTTCCACCTCTAACCCCTAATAGAGTTTAGCCCTGCAACCTTGCACTTCAAGAAACTACTATTTTCCCTACGGGATTCATATCCCAGAGACTTCCACCTCTGATCCCCAACAGAGTTTATCCCTGCAACCTTACACTTCAAGTGTACTACCTATTTCCCTACAAGATTCTTTAATAGAATAAACAAAGTAAATGAATAAAATTCCACTAATTCAAATAGCCGAAGAAAGCATTGAGTGAACCTGCCAACTCTATAGCAGAAGGGTGAACATGGTTTGTTTTGTAAGTAGTAACATAACAGAAGGAATGGTAACTGTTGACAAGAGGGGAGATGGATGCATACCTCTTCCACTAGGTCTCCTGCAATGCCTCGAACCACTTCACATAAGTTGTTCTCGGTAAAAGACTCATTTATCCAAAAACTCATGTCTTTGTAGCAGGGAGGGAACTGCATCAACATAAACATCTATTATTTAGCAGCAGAACATGCAATCCAACACTTGATAAACAATGATAAAATAAACCATATGCCACCGAAGTTGGAGGAAAATAAAGTGGGGTAACTCTGGAGAAGTAATCAAATTTTATTAAAAGAGAAGTTTTCGGCAATAATCCAAAATAAGTTCAAATCATTTGCAAAGCATTAAGGAGGGCTCCCTAGAATAGCACACTTAACTTCAAAGCTTTAAACTTCAGGAAACAAATTTTACCCTTGAATCATACAAAAAAATAATTTTTTATTGGCATCCTAGAAAGCTTTTCGGCCTCGTAAATTTCTTAAAGTACTTCAATCTCCAAAGTCTAAGGAGCTTTAACTGCTTTAAATCATAAACCAAAATATTTATTCTCATTACAATTCAACTTTTTACTCTTTTTAAGTTTTAACAGAGAATCACCAGTTATGATAATGGTTGATGGGCTTTCACTAAAAGAAAAACGAAACAACATTTCAAAATTGAAGAAAAATTACATCAGCATAAACCAGATCAAAGTTTCTGAATTTTCTAGCTGCATTACCTTTGAATATGGCTTAAACTTAACTCCAAGCTGGCCTTTAATGAACTGTATCATTGAAACCCAGTCAGGATAACCAATTAACATAAAGAATATTCAGACAGCAAAGTTCACAGACAAAGATTACATTCACAGGGGAAGTAATGAACCAGGACCTGAGAAGTAAACCGCTCATCAGTTGACCAGAAAAGCCGAATATCAGGTATGTCAAATAAGACCATTGCTAGCCTCTCTAATCCCAATCCGAATGCCCAGGCATAGTTTTCTGTTTTACCACTTCTCTTCAATATCTCCCGCTCCATTACCCCGCAGCCCAACACTTCCAACCACTCTTCCTGCCAACAAAAAATCACGACAACTAGTTAGTAACAGATTCAAGTTCGATTAGAAAGGATCCAGAAACACACTAACACAGAAAAGCCACTGGCCAGACAAGAAATAGAAATAAAAATAGGGATATTATGTCAAATAACCCTGACATATAGCCCTTTTTCCCAAATAACCCCCACAATGTCACCCCTATCGCAGATAACCTTAAATTTGTAATTTGTCATTAAACATGACGGAATTACAAACGGCGTTAACTTGGTTAGACTTTGGATGGGTTTGCCGCCATTAAGAAGGTGGTTGATGTAATTAAATTTTAAGAAAGTGGTTTGGCGCCCTATTAGTGGTCTGCTGCCAAAAAATAAAACCCTTGAATTGTGCATCAAAACTAATGAACATCATTTTGAATAGTCATTAACCACCTTCTTAAATGGCGCCAAACCCATCCAAAGCTAAACCAAGTATAATTTTGTCATGTTTAATGACAAATTACAAATTTAGGGTTATCCGCAATAGGGGTGACAATGTGGGGGTTATTTGGGAAAATGGGCTATATGCCAGGGTTATATGAGATAATATCCCCATAAAAATATTATATACCAAAATTTGAATTTTCACCACATGCCAAGGCAGGCACAAACATCTAACATCTGTTATTCTTGGGGAAGGGTGAAACGCATCTTATTGACTCTAGGGACTAGGATTTTTGAGCCTTGTGAAGAGAAAATACCAGTATGAAAATAGTTGACATCTTATCCCTGTCAGGAATATAGTGTATCGCCATCGCCATCGCCATCGCCATCGCCCTTACTCCAATGTAATTAGGGGGCATTTGGTACAGGGTCAACTCTTCTTTTGTTTCATTTCCCCACTTTGGGTGAATAAAGTTACCCAAAATGCCTTCATCCTGATCCGCCACCAGCCCCCTGGGACTTGGATTACCCCATTCAGGTTTTGGCTCCTACACTTTCTCAATCACCAAAAACCACCGCCAAACCCATATCTTGAGTCATGTTCACCACCATACCTGACCTTCATGAGCCACCCTTCACCATCACTCCTACCACTAGCGAGACCAGCCATCTTCACAAACACCACCCCGCCGCCAATTGCCAAGCACGACCAGTTCCCCATGACTCCCATGGTCCCACCACACTACCTCTGCCCAAAACCAACACTCTAACTGTCCAACACAATCGAAGCACTAACCGCCAATTCCACTGTACAACTTCAACCACAATCCCAAAGTGAGAGAGAGAGAGATGGTAGATGAGACCCAGAACTTCGTGACTGAAGTAACAACAGACAGACCTTTGGTGGTCGAATTCAGCCACCAAGGTCCCAAATGCGGAACCTCAGCGATCAAATACAGCCTCCATTGAGTCGAATTCAACCACCTGTGGCGGAGGAAACACCAAGTTGTCACAAATTAATGGTAGGAAGAAAGAACTTCGATGGTGGCGTGGCGGCAGCAAGGACAGATATTTGAAAAAAGGGGTGTGGTCATGGCAGCATAAGATATGCAGTGATGAAGGAGGAGTCAATATGGTGGTTGGGCAGTTGGGGATGGGGGGCTTCATTCTGGACTCCAACCAAACAATAAAAAAAAGGAGTCGAACTCTTTTCCCCTCTTCATCCAAACATATTAGAGAATTCTGAGGGGATCGGGGGTTTTAGTACTTAAATAATAATAAAGGATTTACTAGAACCACCAGACAGATCTATATTAACTATCACTTTGTTTTGTTCATAACTGACCCTGTTGGGCAATATCCTGGACACCCTTCTACTAAATCCCTCATCCCCCAACATTACCCATCCATTAATATGCTGAGAAGATCTGTGTTATTTAATCCGAGTGTACCAGAGAGTGCATGAAAACGTGTTAGAGCATAAGCTTATGATATGAGCCCAAAAGTACCCATTTGGCCAGTAAAATAAAACCAGAAAATTATCAAAGTGTAAACCAAGGGCCCAAAGCCATTAACTTTTGCACCGAAGCTAACATGAAATAAAACATAGTACTCCATAACCAATTTTTCATCGAGATTAGACTAATGGATTCACTATGCTTCACCTAGCAACAGATGGTAGACAGAGCAAAGAACTGAGCAGCTGAAGCAAAAGGCCGACATAGTTGGCCCAGTAAGACAACATGGAAAAGCAGTTTCCTCGCCTCAATACAAGTTGAAGGTACTCTCATTTGCAGTTTGGATAAACCACTTTTACTTGAATCACAACTCCCAGATAATCTATTTCATCATATCACAATACTGCTTGACGTTACATTGTGAAGACTACAGGACACAACTCTCTTTATTGAACCATCAGGAGAGACAGTCTTTTATTAACAACAGCAATATGCGTGCAGTTGCGTCTACAACAATAAATACTCTGTTGAAGAGTTTCAGCCACTTAAATGCAGCCAGCAGTCCAGAACAAGTATATTTAAAAAAAATGATATATGTAAAAGACAACCATCTATATTACCTGGAAAAATATTTCAAGTTCAAATGACGGACTGGTGAAAGGAAAATATGTATCCACCCACCGCATCTCTACAGCACCTGCAAATGGCACGTGGAAATATAGTACGGTTACAACTAGCAACATGTAACACGTGATAATACGGCAGTTATTATTATTGGTGCTTCATACTTGGAAAAGTTTATTGTCATGAATACGGATTCCTAAATCATCACACTGATAGCAAAGAGGCAGTTCTAGTGCAAGTTGTTTCACAAAAGAGGGGAGTCAGCAAGCAATAGAATCTAAAATTAGAAATGGGAGTCTACAAGGAGGCTTAAGCATCTTGAGGGTAGGGCCGCAGAAAAATCTTAACCAATCATAAAATTGCAAAGATTTTACAAAGTGAATGGACAGATTAGATTAAATTTTTAAAAAGACTCAAATGTGAATTGGACAAAAAGTTTAGAATCCAAGAAAGACAACCCAACACCCAAATTTAATGAATATAATGTACATAAGTCATATATTTGAGCAAATAAATGACCGTGGTCCTCTACCAAGAAAAGAGGTAAACAAAAACAAGGTCTACATTCCTATCTTCTTAATAAGAAAAGTAATTTGCATCCTTACACAGTTGCTATCTACAAGCATTTTGCTAGTTGTTCATGCTTTACCTTGATTTTAAATAGTTCCATTTTCCATGCTAACTCTTTCTTACTTTTGTGTGAGGCATAGGTGATGATATTCTTTGGCATAGTAACATTATTAAGAGCACATGTGAGGATGATATTTGCACAGCTTAGTCTGTCATTCACGTATCTGTTAAGATGTAAATTGGATGTAATTATTAAATATGTCAGATTACATTGGATTCTGAACTACTATAATCTGCCAGGATTTATCAGACTGATAAATTGGCATACTTGGTGAAAAAGGAATATGTCAAGATATAAGAGACAATATTAGAGGACTTCAATGTAACAAAAGATATTGGGATTCCATTTGGGTGCCCCTGTGTTTTCTTATAATCAACGTAGTACCGTCCTTCCTTTAAGATTTCCACATGGTACAGTATTACAGGTTAATACTTGGTAGCTTGTTGTTACATAGTTCATAATTCTTCCACCATTTGGAGAAGATATTTACATCAGCTAGGGAACGAGATTGGGCAATAATATTTGGACAGATGCAAGGTTAGTGATACCTTGGAATTCCTGCTTTAAATTTCATCTAAAAGATAAATTTATGTTATAGTAGGTCTACCAAAATATTAACTTCCAAACGACAGAGGTATCGCGTGGAATTTTTTAGGGAAGGTGGGTACAAGTACAGCATAGCTATTAAAAAGTTTTAAGATAAAAAGATAAATAAAAGACTGGGACACCCTATAGCAAAACCCAAAGATACAATGTAGGTTAGTAACTTAGTATATTGTCCAGTAAAAGATCAACATAGCTGGGCCAGAATTACAGAATCACAAGGAGCACAACTCTAGGATAACAGTTGGAGATATTCATCAGGTAGAAGTAGCTCCTCTAAAATCCATGAGACATCTACACTAGACATTCTACTGTAACTAAGAGGTGAAATTATGAAGATAGAGAATATAGAATGAGCTGGTAAAATTTGCAACTTGTTAGAAGGTTCAGGAGGGGCAAAGATGGAAGAAGAATTAAATAGAACTTCTAAACATAGATTTGCATATTATCCACCTCTGGATGCTGCTTCAAACAAAGGACAACATAAAAGGTACGGGAAACATGAATTTTCAATGTAAACTCAAAATTCCCCGCTGTTTTTTTACATAGAAGCCAACAGTAAGGGGGTAATACATTCTAAAGTCCATATATTCAACAGAAAAATTACAATCAAAGCTGCTCTTTTGCACAAAAGCTGATTCCTACTAGTATTTGACTATTCAATCCTTCAAACTAATATGCATGTTAATCTCATCATGCATGCATCTATGAAGATCTAATTTGGCATTTATTAGAACTAACAGATATACTTGTATTTACCAAATAAGTGGCGTGCCAACCCCTCCAGACATGTCTTCAGATCCTGAGCTGTATATGTTGTAGCATCCAGGCCAGATGACTCCCAATCATCAGGAGAAAATACACGAACACCTTCCATCTGTAACCATAGTACATCAGAAGATGTGAGGTTAACTCATCAGAAGATGTGAGGTTAACTCAATAAGCTAGTGAAAAAAATCATGTTTCTTTGAAAATGCAGAATACGAACCTGATGGAACACCGGATAGTGGGTAGAGTCAATAGAGTCTCTACGATAGACATCTCCAGTTACAAGGAAATTAGTGTGTCCACTTCTCAGCAGTTCAGCTTGATGCGCACTCGTATGACACCTCAAAACAGTTTGGGAGTCAACATAGTATGTATCATTATAACTCCTGCTTACATGATCAGCAGGAACCAAGACATCATCAAAATTCTGCAAAGATTATTCTGATGTTACATAGATGCATATTATATAGCTATGGACTATATTATATACATATTTAAGCAAAATGATGCAAAGAAACCAGCACATCAATGACAAACCAAATAAAAACTAATTTTCTCATGAGTTCTTCATCTTGCACCTTATTAGATTAATGAGAAATGCGGATACGGAAATTAACCTTGTTGAATAATCAATTTAAACAAATCTGGTGTAACAGCAAAATTTTCCAGTTATTCTCCAGTTCATATCTCATATAACAACGTAGCTCCCA
This sequence comes from Beta lomatogona, assembly GCA_947646795.1. Taxonomy (NCBI): domain Eukaryota; kingdom Viridiplantae; phylum Streptophyta; class Magnoliopsida; order Caryophyllales; family Amaranthaceae; genus Beta; species Beta lomatogona. Next base: position 1,349,906 of record CANSNZ010000089.1, read on the forward strand.
GCGAAGAAGTCTGACAAAAGTCTATTATAAATTTAATCAACACCAACAACTTATTGTTTATATTTATTGATATTGTTTTTTGGACGGGTGGGGGTGGGGGGGGGGGGGGTGGGGGCGGGGTGAGGTGTGATCCTCAATCTACACACAGAGGTAAGCCTTAGGCAGGGAAATAGATGACCCCAAGGCCTGCTTAGCAGTGCAAGGACAATCTGAGCATAGACGGGAGCCCTATAGCAGGGACATAAACAAGTAATCACTAATACATAACGGCACCAGCGCGTATAAAATCAAACAACGCGTGCAGAAAACTCGCCAATGACCACACTCAAGTTTAAGAGCATACCGCTTTCACGGAAACAATTGGACAAAAATCGTCAAATTTCTCAAATTTGTTGGAATAATTCGCATCAAAATAGTCATAGATTGCATTCTTCAAAATGCCAAGCGGATGTTGGCCCTGCCGGTGTAGCTGCATCCCAAGCTTCGTAAAAATTGCATCAGGGACATTGTTTGTGGGATCATCGCGCACCACATCTGAATCCCCGTCATATACATTAGTAAACCAGGCAAAAGCAAACTAGAGAATCATCAACCATACAACACCAAATCATTTTTCCTTCTCTTGTATGTAGCTATTAAACATAACATCGCCAATAATTTCAAAGTCTTCCCATGTTGCATAATTGTCCAATAATCCTGACTCCACTTCCAAACCCTTCTCTATACAAAATTAAAATTTACGATAGATTGATAAACAAAAGAATAGTATTTCCTCCAGTCCACAAAGAACGCAAAGTTTTCAGAGTCTCCAATGCACAACTTTGGCCATAAATATCTTTAATTACATATTAATAAAAATTATCAAAAAATTATATTTGATACACAGACAAGAATTTAACAAAATCTCACATAGCCATGTTATTATGTCAAAATCTCACAAACTTTGACTCCAAAAACGCAAGTGTTGCATTCTTTTTTGGAGGGGGGGCGAAGGAAGTAATAAATAGTGGGCATGAAATATACCACTGAAATACAGCAATCACACACCAAAAGTACTGATTATAGTTAACTAAAATCAACCCAACTTATGAAATCGCAAACTAAATTCAAATTACAGCAATTAAACTAAATTACAAGAAGAAGTAAATTGTGGGTAGTAAACCAAACCTTCTCTAGCAATCTTAACACCACCAAGCTCAACAGCAGAAGCCGACACAGAATGCCTCCATTTTTTAGTGCGAAGGTTGGTGTCGGATGACACTGCAGATACAGTGGAGAAAGCGAGTGCAGCAACACGATTAGTGCAGAGGAAGAGTGAAGGTTTGGAGAAGAAGGTGGAGTGAGCCAGTGAGATTGCAGCCATTGTTGCGGTGCTCATAGTTTGAGTATGAGCAGTGCACAGTTTTCTCAGGCAACTTGATTGGATAAGCATTTTTATGAGATGGTGAAATTTGACAAACAAACAAACACTTGTGTTGTGGTTTAGGGATGATTATGGATGTTTATCGAATGATTTTTACTTGACTAATGTTTTAAATTTAAAGATTCATCTATAATCTGCGATTTGCGTTAGATTAACGTTGTAATAAGTTTTTTTTTTTTACCCGTTGCCATTTAGGTTTTTATGCAATGTATGATGTGTGTTGATTTTATAAAAGGTAATTTAGTAGATTTACTTTTTTTTTGAACACTTAAGTCGTACAGTTTTTGCGATGATTTTAAATAACAACAAAAAATACATCTAATAAAATCAAATTATGTAAGGACATGTTTATGAAAATTAATAAAACTCTTTTTTTATATTTTAGTCTACTTTAATTGAATTGTTGTCTCAATACAACTCTTCACAAGTGTATCCGCTGCTCCATTTTATATTTGGAAATAATTGACTCAACAAACGACAGACGAAAAAATTGACGACCATTGTAAAAGCGCAAAACAAATTATTAGTAAATCATTTATACCTATCCTTTGAAAACCAAGTATGTTGAGACTCCTAAAATTGACAAAAATCCACCAATAGATGGAACAACAGACTCTTGTATAGTGAAAGAAATTAAACATAGATAATTTTTTGGATGTTTCAAAATAAACAAGAAACTGAGATTTAGCATCACCCAAAATGGTGGATGATAACCCCTGAAGGAAGAACTATGACTAGCAAGGGTTTCTTTTTAGAAGAATAAGGAGTGAGAAATTATTGGGCGGATCTACGTAGCCCTCATGGGGAGCAATTGCATCCCCATTTTCTAAAACTTTGACCAAGTTTCTAGATTCAGTCCAACTTTAAATATAAAATATTTTTCAGTGAGGATGCATGCATGTAAAATAGTTGAAGATCATATATTGCACGACACTTGTTGTGTGATGAAGGAGGGATAAAAAAAATGCAATCTTAAAATAGCCATGTTTTAGAAATACTAAGAAAAAAAATTAAATAAAAGTACCAACAACTTTATTTTTAGATCTTTTATAAAGAGACCCATTTTAATATACTTGTGAGACACTTTTATTTTCTACAAATAGAGATATCAACTTTTTCTTTCACTAATTGTGATAACAAGTCAAAGTTTATTTTGCACCCACATTCCAAATTCTCCTCCGTTTCAAATTAATCTACACACTTCACTTTGAGATTAACCAAGGAGAAAGTGCAAAAGTATGAGAGATAAACTAAAAAGGTGGAGAGAGAAACTGAAAAGTGTGAGAAAGAAACTTAAAAGTGGGTTAAAATATTAAAAAGTGGATGACATGGGTAGAAAAAGAGGAGAAAGTAGATGTGACATGTTACCAAAAATAGAAAAAGCAACATTGTGTAGATTATAAGAAACAGACCAAAAAAGAAATTGTGTAGATTAAAAGAAACGGATGTGGTATACTTTTTGTATTCCATGTAAATCATTTGATTAAGCTACATGATCACGTGGATATATTAAGAAAAAAAAGGTGGGAGAATAGAAGGGAGATTGATTGTAAATGTGCTTAGAGTGCAAATAAGTTTCTAAAAATGCAAGAAAATAATTCAGGCACATACTTCATGATCTTCATCCATATCCTTAATGGGTGTTAATAATACGGGCACAGATTTAAAACTTTGCAACAATATATACATGTCAAAACAAGGTATTAATTTAAAATAGTGAACATGGAATATTATTCAAGATAGTATAAGTTTTACTCAAACCATAAATTATTTAACAAACTCAATAAACGAAGAAACATGTTAAGACTAAAATGAATCCATCAAGATCACATACATCATTATCCCATATTACACACTCATATGCAGCACTCACCAAGCTTCATATTTGCAATAATTTTTATTTTTATCTAAAAAGTCATATTATATAATACGTTATATTGTCTCTATAGGTGTTAAAGGTATTGTATCTACACTTTAGGAGAATGCACATATCTAAATTGTTGATTAGAAGGTGATTAGTTGATATTATAAAAATATAAACTAATTACATGTTTATTGGGAAAAATGATAGAGAATATATATGATTGAGAACATGAAAGGTGAAGATAGTTAAGAAAACAAGGGGAAATGATAGGGAATCATGGAGAATATAGGAAGAGGATAATGGCAAAGACGGTGAAGGAGGAGAAAATTCTTTAATAAAATAGTCCAATATTTGCACCAAAAAAAGTTCAACTTGCCATATAGGTACTAGTTTTCACATATTAATTGTAATTCTAATACAACTCCATATAGGATTGGGTCAATCAAGATAATTCTAGTAAATGAAAAACTATATCATGTAACTCTATGCTTATTTTTCCATAATTCAATGTTTACACCCATAGTTGTGGTAACCCGCACTTATAATATGTCATTTTTTTTACGAGACTTTATAATCTGTCATTAAACAAGTTGATGACATTGATAAGGTTTGACTTAACCCTTACAATTATTAAAAACTATTGGAATGATTTTATATCTCTCCACCATTCCATCTTAATTTTATATATTTAGTGGTTTGGAAATTCATATTTGTTTGTTGAAGATTCAAATTAAACTTGTGAAGGACTTTGAAAGTCTTCTAGTAACTTTTTATAATTGCTTGGGTCTAAGTCAAACTTTATTAATCTCATTCATCCACCAAATTCTTAAGCTTAATCACGTTTTAAAATTTCAAAGTTACCACTTACCACATAGTATGATCAACAAAGAGTACATGATACCTAATGTTGATTTAAGGGCTATCTAATTTTTTTTACCTAAAATATAATATTATATGTTGTAATTTGTTTCCCATAATAAATGTATTTGTCTAAGGTAAAGCACAAGGCATGGTCATATGGGGTTTGTAACAGAGGAGAGCGTTACTAAAGTAGGTACATTGTATCAAATGTGTCTCAGAGCAAAATAAATATACAATAATTATGGATGTTTTCTCATCAATGCTAACAACCTTCTAATTAATAATACGTTACTCGTCTCTTGATCATAGGATGATAATTTTAATATATCCTTGTATGAAAATTGATATACACACCTCGTAGGATTATCTAGTCATTTTTTATATATATATTTGCTTAACAAAACTGATATACATGACATCATCAATTAAGGATATAATTCTCATGATTAATTGATATATAAGGAGATCATATGGTGTAAAATGAAATTATCATATATGAAAAAAGATATAACGTATTAGAATAATGTCCTCAATTAACTATGCCATATTTATGAACTTTTTTCAACAAAGATAAAAAACAAATAGTTAAATAGATGCACCAATCCTTATTATTACATCTACTCAAAGGTACACACATCGTCCACGACATCAAAGTGCTACTCCATTCCTTCAACTGTTGGAGTATCAGACACATGTACAGAGAAGCAAACAAAGCAGCAGATTCGATAGCTAATGTGGGTCATTTAGTTGATTCTGTTTCCATATAGACACTTGTAGTAATTATGCCTTACACACTACTATTGTAAACGGTGCGTAGGAGTTCCCATCGTGTGGAGGATCTCCTAATTTTTCTTTTTTTTTACCTTCATAAAAAAAAAATAGCGCTATACATCATATTATTATCAAAACCGTTTTTCATAAACAATAATGATAATAATATCATAATGGATATCATTATCCTAAGTAAAAACCTATTAAGACCATATCAATACTTATAATCAAATACCCCAAACACAACATAAAGTGATAAAACCGCCCCTTATATTGCCCCTTAAATTACTCTGAAGTCATCAACTAAAAGAATCCTGTTTGGCTCATAAGACTTTTCCACCACATCAGCAAACATCATACCCCACATACCCTTAAAATCACCGGTTAAAATTCCATCTCCAAAACACATCTAGCGTTCCAAATAAATTCCTTCATCCCTATTTAATTCACCAACAAACAAACCCTCTAATTTCTCTTTCTCTCTCATTGAGTTTCTCACAGTTGCTTTCTCTTTCTCTCTCTTAAATTCTCCCCATTTTCTCTCTCCTCCGTCGTCGCCGCCGACGTTTACGGCGGCGATCCTCTATCTCCGGCGTACCTCCGCCTCTTTTTTTACCCTTCCCTCTCCTCTCTTTATCTCTCACTTAAAAACCCCAAAAAAAAAAAAAAGTTTCACTGAAAAAAAACCCGTTTAAAAAAAAAAAAGGAATTTAAAGGTTTTATTTTTATATATTTTTATATATTAATACCTGTGTTTTATTTGTTCCCGAATAATCAGAGGAGAGGGAAGTGGGTTTATACTAAAAAAACGGAAAAAAATTCGAAAATTTTGAAAACCCAAAAAAATTATATTTTTTTCCCATCCTTAAATTTTTAGGGTTTTTCGGAGCAAAAAAAATGGCTCAAGTTCAACTGCAGCCCAATGGCGGTGTTCCGGCTGTTTCCGGCGGTGGCGGTGGTGGTGGGTCCCCCGGCGGAGGTGCGGCGGCGGGACAGTTCGTAACGACGTCGTTGTATGTGGGTGATTTGGAGGTGAATGTGAGTGATTCACAGCTTTATGATGTGTTTAATCAAGTGGGTCAGGTGGTTTCTGTTAGGGTTTGCAGAGATTTGACCACTCGTCGTTCACTTGGTTATGGCTATGTCAATTATGCTAACCCACAAGATGGTTAGTCTCTCTCCTCTTTTTTTTTGGGTTTTTTGTCCCACAAATTTTTAATTTTGTTGTTGTTGTATATATATTGTTTATGCATGACGTGGGTTTTGTTAGGTTTGAGATGAATTGGATGTGGATTTTTTGATTGTGAATTTGTTGATTGTGATTGTGATGTTGAAAAGGGGGTTAGTTTTGACTTCTGAAATGGCTAAATTGGTAAAAAAGAATGTTTTTGGATGTTTGATTTTGAAGATATCAATGGGGAATTAGTGCATGCAGTGATAAAGATGGTCTGAGTTTGAGTGTTGATGTGGGTGAAAGTTTGGATTTTGAGCTGTTGATTGGATGGATTTTGGTGGTTATTAACTGTGATTCATCTGGATTTGGTTGACTGATTATTTGTCTATCTTTGGAGACAGTTGTGGGGATTTTATGGATTTTTTTATGAAGTGACTTTGATTAGTTTAGTAGTTGTGGTTGACATGAAATCGGAAGGGTGGAGCTCTGCTCTATTGTGTTATACATGGCATGGGTGTGGACTTGTGATTGTGTATTTGGGTAACATTTCGGATGAAAATAGAGAATATTGATAGTGATGAGAGGGATCCTTTTGGCTGTGTCACTTTGTAGAATTTAATGAATTATTGAAGGGCGGCAGGTTTGTTGAATTTACTTTATAAAAATTGTGGAAAGTTTGTCATTGATTGAAAAAATTTGGAACTAATTGTGAATGATGTGGAACTGGCTGATGGAAATTGTTTTAGTATGTAGAGGCTTTATTGATGGTAGATAGAATGGTCATTGGAAACGATGTCTTAAAGATTGCAGTGGCCTTGGTTTATCCTTGTTGGTGACATTGGGAGGGGAATGAGTGAACATTAGGCGCAGTCTTAAATTGGAGTGTTGTGGTTCATGAAGTCAATTTTAGGCTTGGTTCTAGTCCAGGAGCGCTTGTGAAATGTGGATGATACATGGTACCTCATGTATGGTACAATATCATGTTGTTGCTGTCAACAATGTTGACCATACTAGGAGTCTTATGAAATGCGTCTTGCTACCTTAAAGGTATAGAAGAGAACTACAGTTGACTTGAGGTGGCATTTCCCCTGCAAATTGGTTGCTTCTGTCAGACTATCTCACTTCCAAGTCTCAGGTGTAGTTATGCTGATATGATATTATTCTCTCTTTTTATGACTTGCTAGTTTATTGGAAGAAGTCAAATGTTATCCCTTTTTAAAGGTGTCCATGCAACCAATTTAGGTTCGTATTCTCAATAACTATTTGCAATTTTATGTCAATCACATTGATTAGTTTTGTTTGATTAGAGGATCTATTGTCTTAAGCCCATATTTCTTTTAATCCTTTCTTTATTTTTGGCAATGGTGTGGGAAGTCATACCGTGATAATTCTGGTGCAAATTGCATTCTCTAATTGCTAGTAGTTTCATAGTTTTTGTATCTGGTCTCTGGTATGTATTCTGTTTCCAAAATCAGATGTTTTTGTGGCATTGAAAATTCATCTTATGCTTGTTCCGGACAGTTTTAACTTCAGTTATATTATGTTGTGTAATAAGTACATCTTGACACCTGTTGGCCCTGTATTCTAATCTAGCAGTATGAGATGGTATTTATATTTTAGATTGGTTTTGTTGTTATATGTCCACTAAATGAAAATTTTCTAACATCTCTGCTATTGTTGACAGCTGCAAGAGCTATTGATGTTCTGAATTTTACTCCTCTAAACAACAAGCCTATCAGGATTATGTACTCTCATCGTGATCCTAGTATCCGTAAGAGTGGAGCTGGAAACATCTTTATCAAGGTCCTGGTTCTGTCCCTATATGTTATTATGCTTGTGGTTTTTTGCCAGTTTCATTTGTTCACTTGTCCAGTTATTTTCATATCTGTTTTTCTTATTGTCTTTGTTTTCTTCCTCAGAATTTGGACAAGGCCATTGACAACAAAGCACTGCATGAAACATTTTCGACTTTTGGGACCATCCTCTCTTGCAAGGTTGCTACTGATTCCTCTGGGCAGTCAAAAGGACATGGTTTTGTGCAGTATGAGACTGAGGAGTCTGCCCAAAAGGCAATAGAGAAGCTGAATGGCATGCTGTTGAATGACAAGCAAGTGTATGTGGGGCCTTTTCAGCGTAGGCAAGAAAGAGAAAATGTCCTCGACAAAACAAAGTTTACAAATGTGTATGTTAAGAATCTTGCGGAGGCAACTTCTGATGATGACATGAGAAACCTGTTTAGTCAATATGGCAAAATTACAAGCGCTGTTGTGATGCGTGATGTAGATGGGAAATCAAAATGCTTTGGGTTTGTTAACTTCGAAAATGCGGATGATGCTGCCATTGCTGTGGAAGCTCTAAATGGTCAGATGGTTGATGGTAAGGAGTGGTATGTTGGAAAAGCCCAGAAAAAGGCAGAAAGGGAAGCTGAGTTGAAAAATCAGTTCGACCAGAGTGTGAAAGAGGTGGTGGACCAATACCAGGGAAAAAACCTCTACATTAAAAATTTGGATGATACCATGGATGATGAAAAACTCAAAGAATTATTTACTCAATTTGGTACAATTACATCATGCAAGGTCAGTTATGTGTATTTGTGACTTATATTCTTCACTATTTCTTGTATCTGTTACATACTTCTTGTAAGATTACCTTTGAGATTAGAAATACTTAAAAGAAAATTTGAGTGGTGAAAATATAGAAACTTAAATGAGGTTGTTAGAGTGCTGTTAGTTAGCATGTTTCACTGGTTTATGTTTGGTCTAATTTTGCAGATAATGCGAGACCCTAGTGGTGTAAGCAAGGGATCAGGCTTTGTTGCATTTTCGACTGCTGAAGAGGCTACTCGTGCTGTAAGTTGATGTTTGTATGTTGTCTGAATAAATATTGTTGTAATAGTCTATTCATGCGTATATTATCTTTTACAGTTAATGGAGATGAATGGCAAGATGATTGTCAACAAGCCTCTCTATGTTGCCCTTGCACAACGTAAAGAGGACAGAAGGGCAAGGCTGCAGGTATTGGTCTCTATTTTTGTATGGTGTCAATCAACTTTAAGAGGTCTGAGAGTGTGAATATAGATCATTTAGTACATGCTGCCAGTCCCCATGTTTCTCTGTATTCCTTCTTAAATTTGCAAATTTCTTAAAGTTGCAGGCTTGTAGGTACACTGCAGAGGTACTAATTCTAGTTCCTCTTCTACCATCCCCCTCCCAAACCAAAAAAGTATTGCTATTTATCACTGCACGTGAGCAGGGGTAATTGTTTATCTCACACTCCTGGATGGTGTACAACTACTATTTACGTATAGTTTGTTTGATGGAGGAAATTTGGAGGTAATGGGAAGGAAGGGAGAGTGAAGGAATCATTTTTCTCAATCTATAATGGGATAAGAGATGGGCAGGAAGGTGGTTGCAGGGATACATTTTCCCTCCAAGTTTAATAAACCAAAACCTCCAATGTTAACCAAACACACTGTTAAGCAGTTGGTGTTAAGTTGCTTGTGAATCTTAAGTTCCCAAGTATGTCTCCTTAATGTGTTTCTGTGAAGGACCTAGGAATAGGTGTAAGGTGTCTATAATACTGCAATTGAAAAGATAATTTAATTATGGTGGCTGGAGCTGGTCCAGGGGTTACTTGAAGGTGGTTGTGATTTGCTACACAATTCCTTTTTTATTTGTATTATGTGACTTTCTCCTCCATTTCTCCAAATGAAAATTAACATGCATGATTCCGCTTTCATTTGTGCGCGTGACCTGCAAAGCAGACTTGAGCTTGTATTAAGTAAATTTAAATATGTTTATCCTTTAGAGTTTATAGTGATTGAGAAGGAAGACATAAACAGTGAGTGTACAGGGTTATATTCATCTTTGTGCTGTATTTAACATTGATATCTATACAGGCTCAATTTTCTCAAATGCGGCCTGTTGCAATGCCACCATCTGTTGGTCCTAGAATGCCAATTTATCCTCCTGCTGGTCCTGGGCTTGGTCAGCAGATCTATTATGGGCAAGGACCACCTGCTATGCTTCCACCTCAGGTGATCTGCTAATTTATCCTTGTAGGCTTGTAGCATTGAAAAGGTTTATATTCGACCACTTATTGTGTACCTGTGGTAAGATATCTATCTGCTCTCGCCGCATAAATTATGAGTATATTGTAATTTCTGAACCATAATTTTTAAAGTGATGTCACTTAAAGTGACCATGTTCATATTTCTTGACATATTATTAATAATTTAGAGTTGCAGTAAATATAGATTCGTTCGATTCAACATTTTGGTAAGATATCTATAAGGATTTGTCATACAGTTATATTATTGGGCGAAGCCGTGTGTACAAAAACTATTTTCTTTTGGTAAAATAGATAACAATTTGTGGATTCTAAATTTACGCGAGCTCTGAAGCCTGAGGCGGGTGTTTTTGGGGCGGGGGTTGAATTCGCTGTACGGAAGTTTTGGAATCAATCCTAAAGCACGAGAACCTTTATCTGTCAAGTTCTCTTTTCGCAGCCTAGGGTAACATGGATTCTTTCCCATCGACTGGACCTTTCACAGGGACCAACACGAATAGTGAACGGGAACTACACTTTCCGTTTCAGGATACAATCATCTTTGTCTTCAATCTGAGACTTCTGTACTTTATATAGCTTTTTCTGACTTTTGGTTCTGAATGATTCTGATGGAGGTGTTCTTGTTGTTTTCAATTAAACATGAATGCATCTTCTTGGGATTGCTTAGATATTTCTCTTCCATTATGTGTTCTATCTCTTGGAATAAAATGATTGTGCATCTAGCACTAAGTTACTTTGAGGTTATGCATTATGTCTTCCCTGATGATGCTATATCCTCCTTGTGATAATATTTTTTGGGTGTGCAATATTATCTGTTTTTGCCTGTCGAATAAACATAAGGTGTTTTTAGATATCAGACTTGGTGGCATACTTGTGTTGCACACTGGACACTGGACTTAAAGAGGGAAGTAGGGAACACTTTTTCCGAATTAATACATCCTTGTAGAACCTTTTTTTTCTCCTCCCGTTTATTATGCATAAACAAATTTTATGCCCCTCTTGAAATTTTCATTTTTTTTCCGAGAATGTGCATCCTATTTTGCTCATTTTCTGTTCAGGGATTTGGGTGTTTTTACATGCACCTGTGTGTAATATATGGACTGCTTTCGACCAAAGTTTGAAGCCTGCTTTTTTGGGGAACCCTTACCTTCTTTTGTTACAAAAATAACTTAATTAGAACAGCTTGATATACCTTTTCTGCTGCGTGCCTGTTACATGTATATCATGGTGGATGATGCATCTATATGGGGATGGTCTAAAAATCTTGTTGGTTTATCAAAGTTCAATTTTTTTTTTTTTGCATTTTCTGCTTTGCCATAGGGAGTTTAATGGTAAACTTTGTGTCTGTGATTCTTGATTCTATGATGGATTAATGGTAATGAGTGATTTGGTATTTCACTTGAAACTCTTCTTCCTTTCCCTATTACTTGTTATGTTCAATTAAACACGATATTGCAGCAGAAGACATCTTCTGCATTTGCGTTACATTGTCAAGCAAAATAAACAAAGACCAGCTAATAGGCTAGGTTCGTTGACTGCAATAATACTGGAAATTTGTCAATATCTAATCCTCAGTAGCAATACTTTTTTATAGTTTTGGGCAGTTGTAAGAATAAGGTGAAAAGGGCCTTTTTTTTTTAGTAGTAAGGTTGCATTTCTAAAAACCCTATAGCATGGCCCATATGGTGTACTGGTGTTATGTGCTTATATCCAATGTGCGTAGTTTTTAGAAATATGGATATTATACCATGAAATTACCTTGCTCGTTTCTCATGTTTGTGGCATTTGCACTTTGCTCAATGTTCTAGCACTACTGTTTGTGGCATATGAAGTTGTTCTTGACGGGGATCCTTGTAAATGAAGGGCAATTGAAAGATCAGAGCTTGTATAAGCATTTTTCCAGCTCAGTCATTTCCAAGTCCATAAGCTCCCATTAGCTCTTTCCAGATGTCTGATTGGCATCATAGGAGGAATAACTAATGGATTTTTCTTTCTTGCTGCATCAGCCCGCATTTGGATATCAGCACCAACTCATGCCTGGTATAAGAGGTGGTGCTCCGGTGCCAAATTTCTTTATGCCAATGGTCCAGCAAGGGCAGCAGGGGCAACGCCCTGGTGGCAGGCGTGGAGGCGGTGCTCCAGTCCAGCAATCCCAGCAGCCTATTCCCATGATGCAGCCGCAGGTGGTTACTTTTGACTTTTGAGTTTTTTTTTTACCTTGGATTTGTCCTATATATGCAGCTTCCTCCCACTTAGTTGTTCCTCGTCTACACGTCCTTCACTTTTTGACTATTTTCTTTTTCAAGAATTCTTCAATTCTCGATTTTCACGTCTTCTTTTCTTCAATTTTAGATGCTTCCTAGGGGACGTTATCGCTACCCCCCTGCACGTGGGCTGCCAGATGGTCCTATCCCTGGTGTCACTGGAGGGATGCTCCCTGGTGTTCAATTTGATATGGGTGGCATGCCAGTACGGGATGCTGCGCTGTCTCCAACTGTTCCGGTTGGCGCATTGGCCACCCTGCTTGCTAATGCTACTCCTGAGCATCAGAGACTCGTAAGTCATCTGCTACTGCTAGTAACCTAGTTAACTACATTATAATAAGGCTTCCATGGTTTTCCACGTTGAATTTTGACTGTTCAATTCCCTCGCATATGTGATTTATCTGTGAAAATAAGAAGTCCACCCAGTTGTGAAGCTATGTTCAGTAGTTATTTTGATTGACAAAACAAGAACTTGTATAGAATTTTTTAGGGACTGGAGGAATGTGAAGTTGTTTGGATGGCAATAATATAGAACGTTCTACTTCCCACAAGTTTGGAGGAATTTGCTTTACTTAGGTCCCCTCTAGGTAGGTAAAAACTTCCCATCACAAGCTTTTCTTCCCATGACCAAACCAAACAACCTTTTGTATCTAAGAAATGGAATTACATGGGAAAATTTCCTGGGAATATGATTTCTATGTTCAACCAAACAACCACCCGAATCCCAATTTATCAACGATATTATAATTTGCTATATTCTGAGAGATTTGAACGATCAAAATAGACCTTGAAATATAGGCATCAAAGGCAAACATAGAATATTGTTTTTAGGTGAGGCAGTACTTATAGCTATTGCTCAAGTTATCTATTAAACCTTTGATTTTTGTGAATTAAGCTGTTGGGAGAGAACCTGTATCCATTGGTGGAGCAGCTGGAGCCAGAAATGGCAGCTAAAGTGACCGGGATGCTGCTGGAGATGGACCAGACTGAAGTCCTGCATTTGTTGGAGTCGCCAGATGCGCTGAAGGCGAAGGTCTCTGAGGCAATGGAAGTCTTGAGGAATGTTGCTCAGCAGCAGCAGCAGCAGCAGCAGCAGCCGCCTAGCAACCCTGCTGACCAGCTTTCTGCTTTGTCACTGAATGACAACCTATCTTGAGTTCAATGGGCTTTCATTACTGAAACTTAAACTAGAATTGAGTTTGATTTCGTGTTTTGGGATTTGAGAAATTTCATGTGTGGTTGTCGAATTGAGACTTTTGGTTCTTGTTTGCCTGTCAAGGTTCTTGAGAAACTTGTTTCAACTCTTGTGGTGTTTGTCCTCAAGTACTTCTATCTATGCTCTGTTTTCGACACTGGCACAACTTTCTTTTCTTTTCCCAAATTTGAAATTGATCGTTGTGGTTGGTTGGACTTTAACTGAATGCTTGAATTTATTCTGAAACTATTATACTTCCTCCGTTTCAAATTAGTTGTGACACTTTCACTTTTCATGCATGCTAATGTAAAACTCTAATGATATATATCTCTAATTTTGTATTTGTAAAAATTATAAAAAGTACATATTGAAAAAATATATATCAGACGGATTTAACATGACTATATTTTTAAAGTGAAATTTGTGAATAGTGTAAAATGACAAAGTATCACATTTAATTCGAAACGGAGGAAGTATTATAGAGTTGTGCATTTGGCTTATAGAAATAAAAGAGTTGCATAATTTAGGGCATATTGGTTATAATTATTGTTTTCGAACTTTCCTTGGGAACTAATAATTGAAATAGGAAAATCAGGTAAAGTAGTATTTTTCTGTTGTTAATAGTCAAAATAATTGATTATATGAGTGACTGATCTTGATTTCATTCGGATCACATATCATATTAACAGGCCCTTAGTAAGGTAGACTTCCAAAAGTTGAAGTGATGATTTCTCATAGCTAGAGCAGGGAGAAACTAAGTATGAATGCGTGCTTTATTTTGTATTGGTCATAGTTTGATCTCATATACCATATGTAACGCCCCGACTCCTAAGCATCAATATTAGATTAATTAATCAATCATTAGCAGCGGAATACCTAATTTAGTCGGAGCATCACTGCCGTACCTCCCATCCAGAAGGTACAAGGCAACATTCTTTCATAAAACTAAACATATTATAATAACCATAACTAATAACTTAAACATAGCTAAATTTTCATAACTTAGTGTAAGTAAACTTATAATACATAACCGTCATTGTTGCATAACTAAAGTTAATCTTTTCTCACTGCTACGCCTTCCCATCTTCATAAGCATACCTAAAACAGGAAAACAAAACGTCATGAGCCGAGACTCAGTAACATACTACCATAACATCGTAAAACCATTTCAATTCATTTTAGTTGCAAATAGGGAGAAGAGAATATAGTCAAACCATTTCATAAACACGCACTTCAAATCAGGAATTTAAAAACCACTCAGGTTGTCATTATCATTTTCATCATTCATTAACATAATCATCATTAACTTTCATTAGTTAATTGAGTTCAACGGAAGGCAAAGCCACCGAGGACATAAGTCCCCCATCAGAAGGTGGCATGTAATGCCATAAATCGTAACAGAAGGCAAAAGCCACCGAGGACATTCGTCCCCCATCAGAAGGTAGCATATAATGCCAATAGTAACAGAAGGCAGAGCCACCGAGGACATTGTCCCCCATCAGAAGGTGGCATATAATGCCATAATGCGGGTGCCACCGAGGACGTTGTCCCCCATCAGAAGGTGGCGTTGCCGCCAGAAGGTACATGCACGACCCGACACAACTTAATACTATTGCTCTTACCTTTATCGTGTTTAGTTTCTTTTACGTATCATAATTACATTATATAATCGTAATCCTAATCGTAGTCTTAAAACATAATCGTAATTATAATCATATCAAAGTCGTCATACTTCATAGCATCAAATCATTTAATAAACATCGTTTACATAGACAAACATTTCATATCCCGCACACCATATAGAACATAGCATTATAAACATTTCATAAAAGCATCATATGAAACATAGTTGGAAGGGGAGTGCGGGTGTTAGCAGTAGACGTTACATAGATTCTTGCTTAACAACCTTGATAGCCGGGGGAGGCTTGTAATATCCTTTATCCTTTAATCTAATTAAGAGTTAAATAACTGAATTCGTTACTATTTAACTAGGACGACTTTTCTAAAATATTATTTGGTTAGGCGTCGCAATACTTATGACATTACTTATAAAGTCTTTTTAAAACATAGGGGTCATACTTAAGGTGAACATTATAACCATAATCTTGATTTACTATTCATGTTATTATTATAAACGTCTTTTAAACATAAGAGTCATATATTTAGGTGGCATTAACAAATTAATCTTGATTTCTAATTCATGTTTAATAACTTGTGAATAAGGTTTTCATATTCTAATATTTCCAACTATAAGTACTTGTTACTAAAATGAATATACTATACTGAACTAACCATAAAACAATATTATTATCTCTAAGTCTTAACATGATTTACCAATTTTTAAATTAGTGATTGACAATTAAACTATCAAATTACTCGTTTATTCCACAAACAAGTTTAAGCGTGATTATTACTAAACTAGAATGATCATCTATATTATCTTAGCTAACTGAACTTATCATACTTATAACCTTAATTTTATCGTAACTTCTAGAAACTTACATATTAATAAATTAATGAATTAAACTAATTATCATAAAAAAATTTACACAAACTTTACCCCTTAATCATAAAATTCAGATTTTAACTAGGTGATTAATAAATTTGACATATTACAATCCAATTAGTTTTTAAGTAATAACAATTCAACAAAAGAGTTAAACTAAGTGGCTTAACTTAAAGCTAACTAAATCAGTTTAGTTTTTATAAAATCAGCCCAAGTAGTTAACTAGGTGACTTAAACTAATTAGATTGAGGCCCAAAACTAAACTAACTCAACATATGCATAATTGGGATTAGCTACTAAATAATAAAACCAAAACTTAAAGAGGTAATTTATACCTCTGCTCAACTAGGAGCAGCGAAGAACAGGGGAACTTGGGCTCCGACGAGTGGTGACGAGAGCTGACGAGGCTGGGCGGCGGAAGTCTGGCGGTTATGAGGCGGCGCTCGTCGAGCAACCAAGCTCCGGGCAGTAGCGAACATGAGTGGGGGCGAGAGGACGGAACGCGAAAGAATGAGGAGAGAAGAAACTGGGCCGTGGGTTGGGCTCCCGGCGAGCGACGACGTTTGTCGGCGGTGGTCGAAGGCAGGCGTCGAGAGGTGCAGGTGGTGCACTGGTGGTGCGCCGGCGGTACACCGGTGGTGACTGTGGTGGTTCCGACCAGAGAGAAAAGAGAGGAGGAGTTTAGATGTTATTGATTTTTTGTTAAGTTTTGGTCAAAGTCCTCCTTTTATTATTCATCGAAATCAATTTATACACCTAAATGACAAAGTCCTAATGCTACTCCAAAACATAAATATTATTCGAATCAATGTCTATTTCCTAACACCCCCCTTAAGTGGGAGCGTGCAAATCACGTACGCCTAACTTGCGTAACAAAAAATCAAATTGAGTTCTGCCTAGAGCCTTAGTAAAGATATCTGCCAACTGATACTTAGTGGGAACATACGAAGGAGAAATAAGACCATCAGTCACAACATCTCGAACAAAATGACAATATGCCTCAATGTGTTTAGTGCGCTCATGGAAGACAGGATTCTTCGCAATATACAACGCAAATTGACTATCACAATATAAGCGCATCCCTGCAGGATGCTGAACTCCAAGATCACCAAGTAACTGCTTAAGCCATTTCAATTCACACACTATAGCAGCCATAGAACGATACTCTGCCTCTGCAGATGAACGAGAAACTGTAGGCTGCTTTTTAGTCTTCCACGAAATCTAAGAATAACCAAGCAGAACAAACCAACCACTCAAAGAACGTCGAGTAATAGGGCAACTAGCCCAATTAGAATCGCACCACCCCTCAAGGCGGAGATCACTATCAGAACGAAATAAAATACCTTGTCCCGGATTTTTCTTCAAATTTCTAACCACACGAAGTGCAGCATCCGAATGCACCACCTTTGGTGCATGTATAAACTGAGATAAAATATGCACAACATATGCCAAGTCTGTGCGAGTCACCGTCAATTAGATCAATCGTCCCATGAGACGTCGATAGCACTCAGGGTCATCAAATAAAGGGCCATCAGCAATGGCAAGCTGATGGTTCTGCTCCATAGGAAAGTCTGCAGGTTTAGCACCCAATAATCCAGTCTCTGAAATAATATCTAAAGCATATTTTTCGTTGACTCATAAATAATCCTTGGGAACTACGAGCAACCTCCAGACCAAGAAAATATTTCAGAAGCCCCAAATCTTTCATATTAAAACACGTGCCTAAATAGGACTTGAAGTTCAGTAAAGCTTTCTGATCATTGCCTGCAATAATCATGTCATCCACATAAATAAGAACATTAGGCTGAACATCCTTTTTAATGAATGTAAACAATGAATAATCAGAATAGGACTGCATGAAGCCATATGAGTGAAGAGCAGCAGCTAATTTTGCAAACCAACACCTAGGGATTTTTTCATCCTGCACACCAAATTTTTATTTTGTTTGTGAAATCCAGGAGGAATTTTCATATAAACTTCTTCCTGCAAATCACCATGAAGAAAAGCATTATGGACATCCATCTGATGAATCTCCCATTTTTTCACAGCAGCAATAGCAAGGAAAGTACGAAAAATAGTCATTTTGGCAACCGGGGCAAAAGTTTCATTATAGTCAATACCTTCCACCTGATGATGCCCAAAAATAACCAACCGAGCCTTCAAGCGCTGTAGATTACCATTCTCATCATATTTTTCAGTATTAACCCACTTACTACCTAAGGCCTTCTTGCCAGGCGGAAGAGGTTGAAGTTCCCATGTCCCTTGATCTTCGAGAGCTTTAATTTCATCACTCATGGCCTATCGCCATCCATCATACTTCATAGCCTCCTTAAAATTTTTAGGAGGATTACCTGCAGAAATCGCTGCTAGAAATCTGCGATGTTTATCAGAAAATTTTGCACAATTAACATTATGTGTAATAGGATAAGGAGTACCTGAGGACGCTGGTGAAGTTGATGGTCGCGCAGATAGACTTTTCTTTTTCACAACAGTATGAGTAATATAATCCCGCAATTTAGTATTCGGAACTTTCGCACGCTTCCCGCGACCCAACTCAACCTCACCGCCTAGATCCTCCTCACACCCCGCAGGGCTGTCATCCACACGTCCAGGAGCCTCTCTAGGTCGCCCCTGCATGGTGTCCTCGGCCGGTAGCTCAGGATCACCGCCTACGGGGGCAACTATACGAGGCGCACAAGGCTCGACAAAGCCAGGGCCCTCGGCATCCTCATCCACAAAGTCCTCAAGTTGGACCATATGTCCCCTTTCAACCATCATGGGAACATCGACACGAGGTGACATATTAAAGGGAAAAAGATGCTAAAAAAACTCCACATCCTAGGAAACGAAAAATTCATGAGTCTCCAAATCATAAAGTTTCCAACCTTTCGAGTGAAAGGATATCCTATAAACACACCCTTGCGACTCCATCTAGCAAACTTATCACCACCATGTTTAATATTATGAGCATAGGCCATACACCCAAAGACACGAATATGAGTTAAAGGAGGGGGTTTGTGATAGAAACATTCAAATGGAGTTTTATATTGCAACACGACAGAAGGGGTTCTATTGATTAGGTGACAGGCGGCCAAAACACAATCACCCCAAAATTGTAAGGGTAAGTTTGCTTGGAATCTCAAAGCTCGAGCAACATTAAGCATATGACGGTGTTTGCGTTCAAAACGACCATTTTGTTGTGGGGTTTTAACACATGAAGTTTCAAAGAGCATACCATGTTTCGCAAAGTAAGGGCGTAAATAATTAAATTCTGTGCCATTGTCACTCCTAACACCTTTAATAGTATGGCTAAATTGGCAATCCACCATTGCCACAAAATGCAGAAACATAGATTGAACTTCAATTTTATTGGATAATAAATAAACCCAGACAGCTCTAGAATAATCATCTACTATAGTCAAAAAATAAGATGCACCATAAGTGGAGCGAGTCCGATATGGACCCCATAAATCTAAGTGCACAAGTTCAAATATTCTACTAGGACGACTAGTACCATGTGGAAAACTAGATCGTGGTTGATGTGCGCGAAGGCAAATATCACAACCATCTTTATTGCAACTATGACTACTACTACTAACACAAGTCAAAGTGCGTAAAACCTTTTCCGAAGGATGACCCATCCGTTTATGCCATAAATCAGTGGAAGATTCACCATCAATCACCATAACCTTCACTTTTGGGACACCAAGGAAAAAGAAAAGTCCATCCTTGCGCTCACCCGCTCCAATCAGGTTCCTCGTCCTGCAGTCCTGTATCACACATAGTGTATTAGTGAATTGAATAATGCAATTTTCTGATTCAAGAAGTTGAGGTACTGAAATTAAATTACAATCAAGTGTCGGAACATATAAAACATGATAAAGTTTTAAATTTCCTGGAAGCACTACAGTTCCTTCATATGTAGCATCTGTATTAGTGCCATCGGGAAGCCCGACGGGACACCCTTTAATTTTCTGCACGTCCTGTAAATGTTCAAAAGTACTGGTAACATGATGGGTCGCACCGGTATCCATAATCCACACAGGCTTACCATGGATACGGTCTTTAGGTTTAGGAGTATTTATTAAATCCAATAGTGTTTGCCACTGGTCTGCTGTCAAGTCTGTTAACCCCGAAGACTCCACATCACGTGGCTGGGCAGCAGAGTTCTGTCCTCCGTTTCGATCGGTGGCTCCACCCTCTGCGGTGGCCTTGTTGGCTCGCACCGAAGTGCGGTTGGTGTTGGTGCGCCCCCCGCGACCTCCTCGGCCGCCGCGCACACTCACAGAGCCACGCCCCCCATAAGGCCGGTCGCCCCACCAATCGGGGTAACCAATTATCTGAAAGCAGCCGATGGAGTCGTGGCCGACCCGGTTACAGTGAGTGCAGACCGAGAGGTCACCTGGGCCACGACCCCTGTCACGCGACTCGACTTTGAAAGCCACCGCGTCAGGCGCGGCAGCAGTGGACGACACCGGAAGGCCCCGAAGTGCCTCATCTTGAGCGATCTGTTGGTAGGCTCGAGTCAGCAACGGGAGAGGATCCAGATTGAGGAGGGTGGAGCGAATTGATGCATATGGGGCATCTAATCCAATGAGAAAACGGTGAAGACGATTGCGTTCGTGGGCTTGGTTCACAAACTGCAAAACTTCACACTTGTGAGCACCGGTTGAGCAACAAGGGATGAGTTCTTGCGAGGACAATTCGTCCCACAATCTGGTCAATCGTCCAAAGTAATCAAGTACGGGTTCTCCACTGCCTTGCTTGCATTCACTAATTTCATATTTTAGTTGACAGATTTTGGTACCATTAGAGACACATAATCGTTCCTTGAGATGTGTCCACAGATGATAAGCATCACCAAAAAAAGGTAATGTCGATCAATTATTCGGAGAGATTGTATTAAGTAACCAGGAAACAATCATACAGTGAACAGTTGTCCAATCCACGAGTTTTTCCTGATCCGTAGGTTTGATAAGACTTCCATCAATGAAGCCTATCTTTCGTTTGGCAGTCAAAGAAGTGCGAATAGCACGCCACTACTCTTCAAAGTTGTCGCCTTTAAGTTGAATGCGTGTAATTAAATTCCCCGGATTGTCATTAGAACCAAGAAAATACACCAAATCGGGTTTAGCAGGTGGAGGTTGGCTAGGTTCACCTCCTTCTGTCATCACGACTCGTCGGGAGCCTCTGCTGTAGGTTTTGATGGGCGAGGCAATGGTTGAGCGGTGATTTTTCAGAGAAAAATTTTGGTTTCTTTTAGATGGCTCTTGATACCATGTTAAGTTTTGGTCAAAGTCTCCCTCTTATTATTCATCGAAATCAATTTATACACCTAAAGGACAAAGTCCTAACCCTACTCCAAAACATAAATATTATCCGAATCAATGTCTATATCCTAACATTTTTGGTTGTGGTTTTTCATCCTTGAATTAGTGGGTATTTATAGATAGAATTATGGGAACAAATGGAGGTGAAATAATGGTGATTGGGGAGCAAAAACTGCATTGTTGACTTAGTGTAATACCCCGAATTTTGAAAGCGTATTTTATTATTTATATGGTTTAATATTATTTCCACTTAAAATTTATTTTATGATAATGTGATTTTATTTGATAACTATGTTTATTAAAATAATAATTTCATTTAGTTTTGAATTATTTAACGAGTTATTTAAATGATTTAATTGAAATGTATTTTATTTAAATAAATTAATTATTCATTTTTATTATTTCAAAGTATTTTAATATGGTAATTGAAAGGTGTATTTAGTTGTGGGCATTCTTATTCATTCAAGTTGTCCATCCATTTTTAGTAATCCAAAGCCCAAATGCAAGTCCATAGTCATATGTCTTAGCTTTTAGCCAAAAAGAAAAGGGAAAAGGAAAACAAAACAAAAAAAAAAAAAAAGAGAAAGAAAGAAACAAAGAAACGTGATCTTCATCTTCCCTCCCCTCCCTTCCTTCGTTCCTGATTTTCAGCACACAAGAGCAAATTTTTCAACAAAAATTGCAGCCTTTGACAGTAGGAAATTGAATTTCAGTCCACATTTTAGATATTAGGGGAAATTTTTTCAAAAGCTAAACCATAGCCACCATACCTCACACCTCACCTCCACCATTAATGGAGCTTGATCAAAGTTCCAAAATTTCTGACCAAATCCTCCTATAAATACTGATTTACTCTCACCTTAATGAATCAAGCAAACAATTCAGAAAAAAAAGGTTTGCTTCAATCCTTTATCTTCTTCCTTAATTTCTGATTTTTTTATTTTGAAAATTAAAAATGAAAATTCAAACCACCATTAACAATTCTCCTGTTCCTTTGAACCACCACACCACCGGAAATCACTACCTTCGACCACCATGACTACCGCCGCACCCCAAACAGAAAACCACCCAGCACTTCCAGCCCAAACAGCATCCCTTTCGCGTCACCTCTGCTGCCCCCCGACGCCCGGCCCGCGCCCGGCCGCAAACCACCCGAACCTTTGAGTTTTGCCGTTCGCCGCCCACCATCAAAACCACCGGCGCCTCCCTCCCTTCCTCCTCTTTCTCTCCTTATTCGTCCCTTCCCCTGTTTCTTCCTTCCTTCGTTTTTTGTTCTCTTGGTGTATCTCAACTGATTCAAAGAATCGAGTATTTAGTACCCCCTTCCCCTTCATTTAGTGTTATTAGTTTATTTTTTTTAACAAAATGATTGACTTTCCTAAATTGACTTACCTTGTTAAGTTGGTGTATTTTAGATTAATTAACTTAGTCTTTTATAACTTGAAAATATTTCTTAATTTTCTAAAACAAGTAAGAAGTATAATAAAGTTAGTTTCTATGTTTAAAATAATTATTTAAGTTAATAAAAATTAAGTTGAAGTAATCTTTGAGTACTTAAAATGATTTCATAAATAATTTGAAAACTATAAACTTTAAATATTAAGAATTCTTTAAGTTATTTGAATTATTTAAATTGTTTATTATATATATATATATATATATATATATATATATATATATATATATATATATATATATATATATATATAAAGGGGTTATTTAGGTAACTAACTTAGATCTCGTTAACGTCTAATGTAGATTCCGATTGCATAGACGAGGAATATCAAGAGTGTTAATCCGTTCGTGAGCTTAACTTTTGGGCACGCGTCACGAGGTAATCTCCGATGTCCATCTAAACATAGATCCCGTTAGTGTAAACCGAATTGATTATGTGATTATTATGTGCTTATAAAATATATATAAGTATGGACTATAATTATGGATTATCGACTTAATGCGGATTATGAATACGAATGACAAAATGGACGACGACTATCGACTTCGATTATGAATCATGACTATGGACGATATACGATATGACAAATATGTTTGTTATAACGTTATTAAAACCGCTTAATGTCATTTAGTAATGTTATGGTTATTATTATTATATTATTATTATTATTATTATTATTATTATTATTATTATTATTATGATTATTGTTATCATTATTACCGTTATTATTATTATTATTGAAATTTTTATGAAAGTTGGAATTAGTAAGAACTTGTGATAATGAAATGATTATGAATACGAAGTGATAAATGAACTCAAGTGACAGTTGTGAAATGAGTTATTGAAACCGCTATGAATGGATTGAGATTATGATGGATGAAATATATTCACCTTTGGATTGAACAATGATGACGTAATTGTGTACGTGATTTATGTGATGACTTGAATTAAAAGATGTTAATCACGTAAAGTGAAATATCGGAGGGAAATGATGAACAGGTTGCCCTGTATGGGAGGTTCAGCGGCCACCTACAGGTTCTCTGGTTACTATATGCTGATTTTCTGTTACTTGTCTTCCTTCTATCTTGTTGTGATCCAAGTAGAAGGGGTGTGCACACTAGGGACTCTGTTATTATGGCCATTATGTTATCGGTAGGTGGTTACAGGGGATTGACCCCGGCCTACAATGTTGAAGTAAGTGGTTACGGGGGATTGACCCGACTGCTTGGCGTTCTCTTTCCTCTCCTTAAATAACTGGATTTATTAAATTAAGTATGTGATTAATCATTGTATATATATGTGTATGTGTGCTATGCTTTGTAACCCTATTACCCTACTACTTTACAAAGTATTTTCAACTTAAGTATTTTACGGGATGGAGTTGGAATTACTCAGTTTTTCTAATTTTTGGGAGCTTGTCTCTCCTGTTTCTTTTCAATGTATTTGTGAAGGTGGGTGATCGACGGGGGAACAAAGGGAGATCACTTAGAGTTGTCATCCACTTAGCTTATGATTTAGCTTCCGCTGGAACTCTGAAACACTTAAGTAATTAGTAATATTTAATGAATGATTTACTTGGTTGTAAGAATTAATTTATTTGAATTTAGTATGCTTTAATTTAGCCTTGCATTTATTTCCAAGGAGATAAGGGAAGCCCATAGTTCGCCGTATTCCATACATCCAGGAGGAGATAAGCTTTATAAGGATTTGAAAAAGCATTTTTGGTGGCCTAGGATGAAGCAAGAAGTAGCCGACTTTGTCGCAAAATGTTTAACATGCCAGAAGGTGAAATTACAGCATATGAAGCCTGGAGGAAAATTGCAACCTTTGGAAGTACCAGGATGGAAATGGGAATCTATCTCTATGGATTTCATCATGGGGTTACCGAATACGAGGTCGGGAAAGAATGCAATATGGGTAATAGTGGACCGTTTGACTAAGACGGCAAGATTCGTGGCAATGAAGGATACTTGGTCGTTGAAACAATTGCCTGATGCTTACTTTAACGAGGTGGTTAGGCTACATGGTGTTCGAAGGACATCGTTTCGATAGGGACTCGAGATTCTTATCTAAGTTCGGAAACTTGCTTCAGACAGCCGTGGGTACACTATTGAAATTCAGCATAGCCTTCCACCCAGCAACAGATGGTCAAACAGAGAGAACCATTCAAACCTTGGAGGATATGTTGAGAGCATGCGTAATGGATTTCGGAGGATATTGGGATGATCATTTGATGTACATTGAGTTCTCGTACAACAACAGCTATCACTCGAGCATAGGAATGGCACCTTATGAGGTATTGTATGGACGGAAATGTAGAAGTCCTATATGTTGGAGCGATGTGAATGAGTCGTTGAATTTGGGACCAGAAATGATAGAAGAGACTACCAACAAGGAGAAGTTGATTCAAGAGCGTATGAAAGCAGCTCAGGATCGACAAAAATCGTATGCCGATCAAAGGAGACAGGATTTAGAGTTTGAAGTTGGAGAAAAAGTGTTGCTGAAAGTTTCGCCAACCAAGGGAGTAATGAGGTTCGGTAGAAAAGGAAAGTTGAGTCCTCGTTATATCGGACCTTATGAGATACTCGAAAGAATTGGGGAAGTGGCCTATAGATTAGCCTTGCCCACAGAGTTAGCCAAGGTTCATAATGTTTTCCATGTGTCTCAACTCTCAACTCCGTAAATACGTTTCTGATCCCTCCCATGTCATCCAACCTGAAACCATTGAACTAGATGAGACCCTCACCTTTGAAGAACGTTCTGTTAGAATCCTTGATTCCAAAACGAGAAACAATCGGAACAAGGCAGTAAAGTTAGTCAAAGTTTTGTGGTCTAATCAACAAACCGAGGAAGCAACTTGGGAAACAGAAGATGACATGAGAAAGCGTTATCCTGAACTCTTTTCTGAGGTACGATTATCGAGTTTCGGGGACAAAACTCCTTAAGGGGGACCGAATGTAATACTAACAAAGCGCAAAGCTACTGTTTCGTTAATATTAAATATCTAACTTTAAAGTTCGAGGACGAACTTTGTTTTTAAGGAGGAGTAGATGTAATACCCCGAATTTTGAAAGTGTATTTTATTATTTATATGGTTTAATATTATTTCCACTTAAAATTTATTTTATGATAATGCGATTTTATTTGATAACTATGTTTATTAAAATAATAATTTCATTTAGTTTTGAATTATTAAATGAGTTATTTAAATGATTTAATTGAAATGTATTTTATTTAAATAAACTAATTATTCATTTTCATTATTTCAAAGTATTTTAATATGGTAATTGAAAGGTGTATTTAGTTGTGGGCATTCTTATTCATTCAAGTTGTCCATCCATTTTTAGTAATCCAAAGCCCAAACGCAATTCATAGCCATATGTCTTTCAGCCAAAAAGAAAAAGGAAAACAAAACAAAAAAAAAAAAAGAGAAAGAAAGAAACAAAGAAACGTGATCTTCATCTTCCCTCCCCTCCCTTCCTTCGTTCCTGATTTTCAACACACAAGAGCAAAATTTTCAACAAAAATTGCAGCCTTTGACAGTAGGAAATTGAATTTCAGTCCACATTTCAGATATAAGAGGAAAATTTTTCAAAAGCTAAACCATAGCCACCATACCTCACACCTCACCTCCACCATTAATGGAGCTTGACCAAAGTTCCAAAATTTCTGAAAAAATCCTCCTATAAATACTGATTTACTCTCACCTAAATGAATCAAGCAAACAATTCAGAAAAAAAAAGGTCTGCTTCAATCCTTTATCTTCTTCCTTAATTTCTGATTTTTTTTTTATTTTGAAAATTAAAAATGAAAATTCAAACCACCATTAACAATTCTCCTGTTCCTTTGAACCACCACACCACCGGAAATCACCACCTTCGACCACCATGACTACCGCCGCACCCCAAATTGAAAACCACCCAGCACTTCCAGCCCAAACAGCCTCCCTTTCGCGTCACCTCTGCTGCCCCCTGACGCCAGCCGCGCCCAGCCGCAAACCACCTGAACCGCCTGAGTTTTGCCGTTCGCCGCCCACCATCAAAACCACCAGCGCCTCCCTCCCTTCCTCTTCTTCTCTCCTGATTCGTCCCTTCCCCTGTTCCTTACTTCCTTCGTTTTTTTTTTCTCTTGGTGTATCTCAACTGATTCAAAGAATCAGTATTTAGTACCACCCTTCCCCTTTAACAAAATGATTGACTTTCCTAAATTGACTTACCTTGTTAAGTTGGTGTATTTTAGATTAATTAACTTAGTCTTTTATAACTTGAAAATATTTCTTAATTTTCTAAAACAAGTAAGAAGTATAATAAAGTTAGTTTCTATGTTTAAAGTAATTATTTAAGTTAATAAAAATTAAGTTGAAGTAATCTTTGAGTACTTAAAATGATTTCATAAATAATTTGAAAACTATAAACTTTATTTATTAAGAATTCTTTAAGTTATTTGAATTATTTAAATTGTTTATTTTATATATATATATATATATATATATATATATATATATATATATATATATATATATATATATAAAGGGGATATTTAGGTAACTCACTTAGATCTCGTTAACGTCTAATGTAGATTCCGATTGCGTAGACGAGGAATATCAAGAGTGTTAATCCGTTTGTGAGCTTAACTTTTGGGCACGCGTCACGAGGTAATCTCCGATGTCCATCTAAACATTGATCCCGTTAGTGTAAACCGAATTGATTATGTGATTATTATGTGCTTATAAAATATACATAAGTATGGACTATAATTATGGATTATCGACTTAATGCGGATTATGAATACGAATGACAAAATGGACGACGACTATCGATTTCGATTATGAATCATGACTATGGACGATATACGATATGACAAATATGTTTATTATAACGTTATTAAAACCGCTTAATGTCATTTAGTAATGTTATGGTTATTATTATTATTATTATTATTATTATTATTATTATTATTATTATTATTATTGTTATCATTATTACCGTTATTATTATTATTATTGAAATTTTTATGAAAGTTGGAATTAGTAAGAACTTGTGATAATGAAATGATTATGAATCGAAGTGATAAATGAACTCAAGTGACGGTTGTGAAATGAGTTATTGAAACCGCTATAAATGGATTGAGATTATGATGGATGAAATATATTCACCTTGGATTGAACAATGATGACGTAATTGTGTACGTGATTTATGTGATGACTTGAATTAAAAGATGTTAATCACGTAAAGTGAAATATCGGAGGGAAATGATGAACAAGGTTGCCCCTGTATGGGAGGTTCGGCGGCCACCTACGGGTTCTCTGGTTACTATATGCTGATTTTTACGTTACTTGTCTTCCTTCTATCTTGTTGCGATCCAAGTAGAAGGGGTGTGCACACTAGGGACTCCGTTATTATGGCCATTATGTTATCGGTAGGTGGTTACGGGGGATTGACCCCGACCTACAATGTTGAAGTAAGTGGTTACAGGGGATTGACCCCGAACTGCGGCGTTCTCTTTCCTCTCCTTAAATAACTGGATTTATTAAATTAAGTATGTGATTAATCATTATATATATATGTGTATGTGTGCTATGCTTTCTAACCCTATTAGCCTACTACTTTACAAAGTATTTTCAACTTAAGTATTTTACGGGATGGAGTTGGAATTACTCGTTTTTTCGATTTTTTGGGAGCTTGTCTCTCCTGTTTCTTTTCAATGTATTTGTGCAGGTGGGTGATCGACGGGGGAACAAAGGGAGATCACTTAGAGTTGTCATCCACTTAGCTTATGATTTAGCTTCATTTGGAACTCGAAACACTTAAGTAATTAGTAATATTTAATGAATGATTTACTTGGTTGTAAGAATTAATTTATTTGAATTTAGTATGCTTTAATTTAGCCTTGCATTTATTTCCAAGGAGATAAGTGCGGCGGTAGCACACCCGTTGAGTCGAACCCTCGTGAATTTTCCCCCATCTCAAGTTTTATTAAATGAAAAAGGGTTCGGGTTGGCGGGGGGGGGTGTTACACTTAGGAGGAGTATGGTTGGTACCTTGGAGTAGAGATAAAGCTGAAGAAGGTTTGGCATGTTTGCCATAAGAGAGGAAGAAGAGAGAAAGTCAACTTTGTCTTCATTTTCTTAAACCTTTTTCCTTTATTTATTAAGCCAACTTTTCCTACTTACTTCTTCCAACATTTATCACTGGTAACCTATGATCTATGAAATTGATTTATTTAGTAAAAACCTAAGTTTTTATATCATTTCTTAATTTTAGAGCAATACTTTTAATCGCAAATTAAAGCAGAAATTTAGCCACTAATTACAATTATCATTTAATTAAACATGTTTAAATGTTTGGGATATTACACCATACGACGATAGTGGTTCAAGCCTAAAAGCAGGCATATTCTTAGAAACTAGTCTTTAACCCGTGCAAAAATGCACGGGAGGTTTTATTTAGATATGATTTGTACTCGTGAATATTAATGCACAATTTTATTTTTATTTTTTATAAAGTAGTTGTTATTATTCCAAATTTTGAATCCATAATTATTAGAACCATACATATAAAGTTGGAAGTATATATAAAATGTAAAATTGTATTTCATGATATATAAAAATCCTTTGTTACAACATTTCAATGTTTAAAAATCTTATAATCGTGATATATAAAATTATAAATACGTAAATGAAACAAAAAAAATACATCAAAATGCAAGGGATTTTTTCTTTTATAAATTTAAGATTTAGGATGTTTATCCTAAAATCATGGTTTAAATATTAATTAGCTCGTGATTTAACTTTTTATAATCATATCGCGTACTAAGAATATATTTTAAAACTGGCGTTGCGATTATTGACTGATGTCGATAATTTCACGGTGGAACATGAGAACCACTATTTAAAAAAAAATAAAAGTGACTGAAAAAGCTTTCGCTCTGCCCATTGCTTCATTCAGAGGCTCATATAGAATTACAATTTGCACCACTATTGGCACTCAATTATGTAATCACTTCTACTCTCCTTTTCTGCAGTCCCGCTCAAACCTTGAAACAGAAGAAGTGAATGGACTTCTAGAGAAGCAAAAAAATATTTTTATATATCAATATCAATGTGATTGACTGTTGTTAACGCTTTCATACTTTGAGAACTCCATGAAAACAATTCTATCGAAATTTTGAAACTAATAACTTATAATTTAAATTTTATGATCTTGTATTGAGAAATAATTAAAACTGGTTTGCGACCCGTGCATTGTACGCTATGACTTATGACTCATTTATGATAAATATATTTTTGTTTATTACTACCCTATAAATGACACTAAGATAAAAATCGTACATTGAATCTGTATGTTATTCCATTTTCTTTTTCAAATTGAGATCCTCTATAAAAAAAGAAGTTATTTTCCATTATGTTATTCCATTATGAAAATACGTACATTGAATATGTATGTTATTCCATTATGCACGGGTCTAAATCATATGTATATAAAACCTCCCTACAACATTAATTATCATATTATGTGTTCTTTCTCATATTAGAATGATGAGGCCCAGTTTATTTGTTACTCTAGAAACGGCTACATAGAACTGACAGTTACTGAAAACTGGTCCGGGGAGATACCTGATTCAAATATCTATATCAATTGTGTTACATATAAAAAAATAACAAAATGATAGTACCACTCGATAAAATTTGCATTGGAAGAAGTAAAGAGGCAATACCACTTGAAGTCACTGATAAAACAATCTCTCTCTTATGCCTTACCGCAACACACAACATTCTCCAAAGGTAGGACTTTCATGTTCCTCCCTTATATACAACATTAATCGTGATATTATGTGTTCTTTGCCTCATTAGAATGATGAGGCCTCGTTTATTTGTTACTCTAGAAACGGCTACATAGAACCGACCATGACCAAAAACTGGTCTAGAGATACACGATTAACATATTTTGAGGCCCAATTTGTTCTAGTATTGAGTTATATACACATATAGATTTTTCCATCTTATTTTGTAAATCAACCCTTAATTACGTTTACCAAATCAATAAGATCATATCCCCTCAAAAAGAATTAATAAGATTATAAATTGATATCAATATTAGACTATGAACTATGAGCTGATCAGATGATCTTAGCTTGTTCATAGATTGGTATCGTAAACTTGTGTAGCAAGATTGATGGATGGTTGTATTGCAACATATATCCACTGCATAATTTCATTTTTGTTTTACCAATCCACCCTTAATTTTGTTTACTAAATCAAAATAAATTTCGATTGATATGTAATTTAAAATATGCATTGATCTTGTATATCTTATATGTAATATATTAATATTGTTATTATGCAATCTAGATTGATATCACACAACATAGAGATTGGTAATTTGCCAATTCTAAATGATTCATTATCAATATGATATATATATATATATATATATATATATATATATATATATATATATATATATATATATATATATATATATATATATATATATTCCTGAAATCTTAAATATAGATATTACTTCCTCCATTCTCCTAAGATTTATCGATTTGCAAATTTGACACTATTCATTAGTAAAAAGAATCTTTGTGGAATGGAGATAGTATGTCTAAATTGTATAATTATCACTAAAAACACATAATAATCTAGGTAAATATTTCGTATATGATTATTCTAATTACATTTTTTTGTACAGAACTACATATGTAATAACCAGGAATTTTTTTTTTTTATTGAAGGTTAAAGTATTATTATAAGATAAACTAGTCCCTAAAGATCTTTTATACGTGATTTTGTCGTTTATATGATTATTTTACATGAAGTTATGTGTTTCCTTGGCTTTGTGCATTTGCTCAGGGCAAGTTATATGTGCATACATATATCATTTGTATTAACATTATAGTTTATAAAGTACTTTAAGGGTCAAAGATTAATAAAATTATCAATTACTAGTTTATGAGCTTATAAATATATCTAGTAGGATTTTTAGTAAGTACTGCATAAACCTACAAAGCTCCTAACTTATAAACGGTGAAGCTAATGACCAACGTAATTTAGTTTTTAGAATCGTCACTAATGACTTTACCTAAGGACGGACAGTCGCTACCCATTTTAAGACAATACACAAAGTACAATATTGGTAGGTTTCGGATTGAGTGAAATTATAACACTTGACAGTAGCTAAGTGAGTTGTGATAAACATTAGCCATGCATCTACGTAAGTCAGGGAAACAATATTACCAACTTGTAATAGTTGATTTTGCTTAGCATACTTAGCCTAGCTCCTAGGCATGCTTAACTGTAATTCATAGAAAAAAAGAAAAAGAAGCATGAGTACCTTAAGAGCACTCTAAACTTGCCACAACTACGTAATGTATTACTACACATTCATAGCAAAGTACTCTACGTAAGTTTCTTTTGCCGCCATTACGCCGCAACTCATAAACTATAAATAGCACTCCAATTTCACCATTTTGGCAAGAGAGCAGTAAGGAAAACAAAAACAAAGAAAAAGAAAGAGAGTGTGTGCGTGTGAGGACGAAGCACCGTAAGTTAAATATTAGGTATCATCGATATTATTAGGTACATTCTTGAATACCCCTTCATAATGTTGTTTTGCTACAATGTATTGTTATATTAACCTTTTTAGATAAACTATTAGTTTTGCCTTAATAGTAAAGGTATATTGTGATTCGCAAATAATGTGTTTATAATGCAAATGGTATTTGTCACATTATGATTTATATACAAGGTGATTCTAAAAATACTATCATATGTGGTAATAATAATGTTATATAAAGATGTTACTATGATAATATAAAATGGAGGTTCGTGGTATTAATTATGAAATGGAGGTTCGTGGTATTATAAAATGGAGGTTCGTGGTATTATAAAATGGAGGTTCGTGGTTTGTGTTGGAGGAATGAATTATATGGAGTGACGTACGTCATTGTAGGGGTGTGCACACGGAAGTATCAGGAGGGGCTAAAGGCCTGAAAATATTATCCGGAGTGACGTACGTCATTGTAGGGGTGTGCACACGAGATTTGTCAGGAGAAACTATAACAATTGATTTTATATATTCGTAATTGATTACTTTATATAATTATCTGCAAAGTGTTTTTACGTGGTATTGGGAATGTACTGGACCCTTTTGGGTTGACTGTTATAAAATGTTTTGTTTTCAGGTACCAGTGATGGGAATGGGCAGGAGTGAGGATTATAAAATATTAGGACTAATATACTATATATTGTTATCTTGTTTTTTTTTTAATATTAGTATCATGTTTTATTGTGTCTTCGCCTAGTATTTCTATTATTAGGAATACGGCAGTAATGTCCTGTAAACTCTATATTATATAATAAATAAAAGATGTAATATTTGGTTCGATCCTGATACTATCATGTAGTGTTTCATTATTAGAATTATATTAAAATTACAGGGCGTTACAGTTTGGTATCCGAGCCACTTTTAAAATAATATAATATTACAAATAGAAAGTAAATGTAATAAAATCTTAATAATTACATTAGTAACCTATTTGAGAGAAAGGGTTAGGGTATTTATGGTTTATTGCTTATTGATGTTATTTCATGATATTTATCATGTGATTTTTTTATCTTAAGATGGCAGGGCCAATTGCTCCACGAGCACTAACTATGGATCCTGACTATAGTGTCATGGATCATATCAACCGTTTAGCGAGAGCTATCGATGCGTTTAATACTCACTTCCCTGAATGTGGAATGACTTGCGCCTTATTTTACTTTTGCTTTAGTTGAAACTCTTCCGGTGAATGCTCCGTGGGACTCCTTTAAGAATAAGTATAGTGACCTACTTGTTAATGGTTTTCCGAATTGGGAGAAATACTTAAGGTTTGGATTAGGGAGGCCAAGATGGACCCCGACTTTTGAAGAACTATCTGGAGAACTGCTAGCTTATGAGAGGGATCACATGGTATTGTCTCTGATGATGAGACAGAATCATGTAGAAGTATTGATCTCAATAAGGACCCAGATGCACCAGGAGAGGATGGTGACGAGTAAGGAAGATATCAAGTTGAAGAAACTCTTTTATATGTTAGGTGTCAACCATTTTTGTCTCGTATATATATGTTGACACTCGGCTTAAGGTGATGTAGGGTGTATATTTTGTTGTTTTCACCCTATCGGATGGTTGAATATGAATAGGTTTAGTTTATGTACTAATTGTGCTATGTATAATTCCATGTATATATACATATATATATATATATATACATATATATATATATATATATATATACATATATATATATATATATATATATATATATATAGGTGTGTGTTTGTTTGTTTATTATGCTTCTATTCATTTCACAAATGCTATACTAACCTAACTACGGTTCGATTTTAACTTCAATCTTTTATGTGTTTAGGATAATGGAATCTGCAATTAACCAATCTACACAAGAGAACCAACCAGTCCCAAACCATGATAACGGAGAGGGAAATGTTAAGGAGGTCACATCACTTTTATTTGAAATGCTTAAAAACAACAAAAACCATGAAGAAGAAGAAAGTGCAAGGTATTTTAGAAAAATGGCTAGTTATAATCCTAAAACCTATGATGGAAAACCTAACCCTGTGGAGTTTGAGGATTGGGTAAGAAGTATGGATAAATTGTTTGATGCTATAAATTGTCCTGAAAAATGGAAAGTAGGATTTGTTGTTTATTATCTAGTCGGGCAGGCAGATCTGTGGTGGGAAACTGTGAAGGAAAGGAGAAATAATGAAGATTTTGGATGGACTCAGTTGAAAGATCTTATGAGAGCAAAATTTTACCCATCAGCCTTGAAAAGACAGAAAGAGGAAGAATTTAATCAATTAGAGCAAGGTAATAGGTCTGTTATGGAGTATGCAACAAAGTTTATAGAATTGTCTCGATTTGCACCACACCTGGTAGCAACTGAGGAGTTAAGAATGAATAAGTTTGAGAGGGGTCTTAATTGGGAACTCCGTGACCGACTTTCCACCCATAGTTGTCATAGCTACCAAGAGATGTATGATAAGGCAGCAAACGCTGAGAGAATAATTAAAGAAAGAGAGGTCGAAGATGCAATGCATAAAAGGAAGTGGGAAGGAACACATACTATAAATAGGAATTTTCAAAAAAGACCTAACATCGGGAATGCAAAATCCTTTGTACCTCCAATCCACTATCAAAAACCCCCTTGTGCCAAATGTGGATATTTCAACTACCCAACTGAAAAGTGTAGGTTTGCAAATAATCGTTGCTATACTTGTGGGAGTACAAGTCACTTAAGAAAGGATTGCCCATTAGAGAGAGGTAGAATGCCAAATACAAAAGTAACTGCACCTAATACCTATACCTCAAAACCTACCTCTAAACATCAAGATGGAGCTATCCAACGTCAAAATCCAACCTCTGGTCGTGTGTTTATGATAAATCCACAAGAGGTCGAAAACTCAAGTGAAGTAGTTACTGGTAACATTTCTATACACTATTTCCCGATACATGTTTTATTTGATACCGGAGCATCCCATTTATTTATATCCATTACCATGTCTAAAAATCTGCATTTGAATCCTAGTGAGTCAAATTTAGAATTTTGCATTAGCCTCCCTACAGGAAATATTGTCCCTTGTCAAACTATATATAAAAATTGTCCTTTAAGCATAGAGGGAAATATTTCATGCTGACCTAATTCAATTTGACCTTAAGGGATTTGATGTTATCTTAGGAATGGATTGGATGAATAAACACCGTGCCATAGTAGACTGTCAAAAGCAATCTGTAACCTTAGTAAATTATGAAGAAAAGATAGTCACATTTCAGAATAATAAGACAACACCAGAATCTAGAATCATTTCTTTTCTTCAAGCACAAAAAATGTTGAGACAAGGTTGTGAAGGATACCTTTGTGATGTTATTAGTATTGAAAAATCTGAACCTAAAATCTCTGACATCCCTATTGTTAGAAAATTCCAAGATGTCTTTCCTGAGGAAATTGTAAATATGCCTCCGCAAAGAGAAATTGATTTTACCATTGAGTTAGTACCTGGGGTAGCACCTATCTCAAAAGCACCATATAGAATGGCACCTGCAGAATTAAAGGAATTAAAGATAAAACTTGATGAGTTATTAGAAAAAGGATATATTAGACCGAGTCTATCACCATGGGGAGCACCCGTTTTATTTGTAAAGAAAAAAGATGGAACCCTAAGGTTATGTATAGATTACAGAGAACTTAACAAGATAACCATTAAAAATAGATATCATTTGCCTCGTATTGATGACCTTTTTGACCAATTACAAGGTGCGTTGGTATTTTCAAAGATAGACTTACGATCTGGATACCATCAATTAAGAATCAGGCGTTTAGATATTCCGAAACCGCTTTTAGGGTACGAGACATTATGAGTTTCTTGTTATGCCTTTTGGTCTTACCAATGCCCCAGCTGTATTTATGGACCTTATGAATAGAGTTTTCGGACCTTATCTAGATCATTTGTTATTGTGTTTATTGATGATATTTTAGTGTATTCCAAAGATAAGAAAGAGCACGAGGAACACTTGAGAATAGTTCTGGAAACTCTGAGAAAGAATCAGTTATTTGCAAAATTTAAAAAGTGTGAATTTTGGTTAGATAAAATAGCATTTCTAGGGCATGTTGTGTCTAGAGAAGGTGTGCAAGTAGATTCTCGAGAAAGTAGAAACGATCATTAATTGGCCTCGACCCACCAATGTGTCAGAAGTACGAAGTTTCCTAGGGTTAGCAGGATATTACCGTCGATTTGTGGAAAACTTTTCCCAAATTGCTCAACCTATCACAAACCTCATAAGAAAAACTACGAAGTTTGAGTGGAGTGACAAGTGTGAAGTAGCATTCCAAGAACTGAAATTTCGTCTTACCACAACTCCAATTCTTACTCTTCCTAGTGGTACCGAAGGTTTAGAAATATATAGTGATGCCTCTAGACAAGGGTTGGGATGTGTGTTGATGCAACATGGGAAAGTGATAGCTTATGCATCTCGTCAATTAAAACTTCATGAGCAGAATTACCCTACCCATGACCTTGAAAAATTTACACAGATCATAAAAGCCTTAAATACATTTTCACCCAGAAAGATATAAATATGCGACAACGAAGGTGGTTAGAATTTATAAAGGATTATGAATTGGATATTCAATATCACCCTGGAAAGGCCAATGTGGTAGCCGATGCTCTTAGTCGAAAATATTACGCTACCCTTAACTCACTCACCATTCAGCCTGTTACCCAAAGAGAACTTCAGAGGTTAGAAATTGAGTTGATTGTAGGTGATCTGGAAGGATATTTAGCAACCTTAGAAATCAAATCGACCTTGAATGAAGAAATTAAGGAGTTGCAGAAAACGGATCCACAATTAAAGAAGATTCATGAAAGAAGTGTTGATTGGGAAAGAGACTGGTTTTGTGATACAAGATGATGGATCACTTCGTTTTCAAGGACGATTGTGTGTACCGAATCAGATAGATTTAAAAAGGAGAATCTTGAATGAAGCACATAATACCCTTTACTCGTACATCCAGGTGGAAATAAGATGTATAAAGATCTTTGTGGTATGTTTTTTGGAGTAACATGAAACAAGAAATTACTGAATTCGTTGCCAAATGTATGACTTGCCAAGCAAGTAAAATTAGAACTTCAGCGTCCTTCGGGACTTTTTGCAGCCTTTGGATATACCCACTTGGAAATGGGAGTCAATAACAATGGATTTTGTTATGGGGTTACCAACAACTCCTCAAGGAATGAATTCTATATGGGTTATAGTGGATAGGCTTACAAAAAGTGCTCATTTCTTAGCAATTCATAATACTTGGGATCTTGAGCGATTAGCAAGAAAGTATGTTGAAGAGATTATTAGACTTCATGGAGTACCTAGCTCTATTGTGTTTGATCGAGATTCCCGATATGTGTCTAAGTTTTGGCAAAAGCTACAGAAAGCTTTGAGTACACAACTGAACATTAGCACAACCTTTCACCCGACTACGAGATGGCCGGACTAAGAGAACAATTCAAACTTTAGAAGACTTGTTAAGAGCTTGTGTTTTAGAATTCAAAGGTTCATGAGAAAAGTATTTGCCATTAATAGAATTCTCCTATAACAATAGTTCCCATGCTAGCATTGATATGGCACCTTACGAAGCTCTATATGGACGGAAATGTAGACCCCCTTTATGTTGGAGTGATATAGATGAATCGAAGATAATCGAACCTGAAATGATACAAGAAACATCTGACAAGGTTCGAATCATCCAGGAGAAAATGAGAACTGCACAAAATCGTCAGAAAAGTTATGCTGATCTTAAACGAAGACATGTAGAATTTTCTGTAGGTGAGTCAGTATTTCTAAAAGTTTCCCCTACCAGAGGAGTAGTGAGGTTTGGCAAAGCAAGAAAACTTCGTCCTAGATACATTGGGCCATTTGAGATTATCGAGAAAATTGGAAACGTAGCTTACCGATTAGCACTCCCTAGTGAATTTTCTCGAATACATGATGTGTTTCACGTTTCACTTTTACGTCGATATATACCAGACCCATCCCATGTCATTAATATACCTCCTGTTCGAGTTAGAGAAAATTTGACTTATGAAGAGCAGCCTGTTCAAGTTCTAGATCATAAAGATAAGGTACTACGCAACAAAGTAATTCCGTTAGTAAAGGTGTTATGGTCTAATCACGTCGAAACAGAAGCTACATGGGAAGTCGAACAGGATATGCGAGACAAGTACCCACACTTATTTTAAGATAATTTAACTTTAAGTTTCGAGGACGGAACTTCTTTTAACGAGGGGATAATGTAATAACCAGGATTTTTTTTTTTATTGAAGGTTAAAGTATTATTATAAGATAAACTAGTCCCTAAAGATCTTATATACGTTATTTTGTCGTTTATATGATTATTTTACATGAAGTTATGTGTTTCCTTGGCTTTGTGCATTTGCTCAGGGCAAGTTATATGTGCATACATATATCATTTGTATTAACATTATACTCCCTCCGTCCCAAAATATAGTTCCCATTTCCCTTTTTTCACGGTAATTTATGCAAGTAGAATCTAAGAGGGATAATAAAGATTTTTTGTTTATTTAAATAAATGTTGTATGGGAAATGATGATTTTAGGAGAGAGAATGGAGAATAATTGGTGAAAGAGCATTAATTGTAACACTTGGGTTGAATAAACAAAGTAAAAAACAAAATTCAAGAAGCAAATAAATGATGGGACACGGTTTTTCTAGACAAATTACGGAAAAATGTGGAACTAAATATGGAAATGGGAACTATATTTTGGGACACTCAAAATGGAAATGTGAACTATATTTTGGGACGGAGGGAGTAGTTTATAAAGTACTTTAAGGGTCAAAGATTGAAAAAATTATCAATTACTAGTTTATGAGCTTATAAATATATCTAGTAGGATTTTTAGTAAGTACTTGCATAAACCTACAAAGCTCCTAACTTATAAACGGTGAAGCTAATGACCAACGTAATTTAGTTTTTCGAATCGTCACTAATGACTTTACCTAAGGACGGACAGTCGCTACCCATTTTAAGACAATACACAAAGTACAATATTGGTAGGTTTCGGATTGAGTGGAATTATAACACTTGGCAATAGCTAAGTGAGTTGCGATAAACATTAGCCATGCATCTACGTAAGTCAGTGAAATAATATTACCAACTTGTAATAGTTGACTTTGCTTAGCATACTTAGCCTAACTCCTAGGCATGCTTAACTGTACTTCATAGAAAAAAAGAAAAAGAAGCATGAGTACCTTAAGAGCACTCTAAACTTGCCACAACTACGTAATGTATTACTACACATTCATAGCAAAGTACTCTTCGTAAGTTTCTTTTGCCACCATTATGCCGCAACTCATAAACTATAAATAGCACTCCAATTTCACCATTTTGGCAAGAGAGCAAGTAAGGAAAACAAAAACAAAGAAAAAGAACGAGAGTGTGTGCGTGTGAGGACGAAGCACCGTAAGTTAAATATTAGGTATCATCGATATTATTAGGTACATTCTTGAATACCCCTTCTTAATGTTGTTTTGCTACAATGTATTGTTATATTAACCTTTTTAGATAAACTATTAGTTTTGCCTTAATAGTAAAGGTATATTGTGATTTGCAAATAATGTGTTTATAATGCAAATGGTATTTGTCACATTATGATTTATATACAAGGTGATTCTAAAAATACTATCATATGTGGTAATAATAATGTTATATAAAGATGTTACTATGATAATATAAAATGGAGGTTCGTGGTATTATGAAATGGAGGTTCGTGGTATTATAAAATGGAGGTTCGTGACATTATAAAATGGAGGTTCGTGGTATTATAAAATGGAGGTTCGTGGTTTGTGTTGGAGGAATGAATTATATGGAGTGACGTACGTCATTGTAGGGGTGTGCACACGGAAGTATCGGGGAGGGGCTAAAGGCCTGAAAATATTATCCGGAGTGACGTACGTCATTGTAGGGGTGTGCACACGAGATTTGTCGGGAGAAACTATAACAATTGATTTTATATATTCGTAACCGATTACTTTATATAACTATCTCGCAAAGTGTTTTTACATGGTATTGGAATGTACTGGACCCTTTTGGGTTGATCGTTATAAAATGTTTTGTTTTCGGTACCAGTGATGGGAATGGGCGGGGAGTGAGGATTATAAAATATTAGGACTAATATACTATATCTGTTGTTATCTTGGTTTTTTTTTAATATTAGTATCATGTTTTATTTTGTCTTCGCCTAGTATTTCTATTATTAGGAATACGGCAGTAATGTCCTGTAAACTCTATATTATATAATAAATAAAAGATGTAATATTTGGTTCGATCCTGGTACTATCATGTAGTGTTTCATTATTAGAATTATATTAAAATTACAGGGCGTTACAACATAAGTATAATAAAAGTCCGCATTTGAAAAAGGATTTAGGTAAAAATATGCAAATACACAAATGATTTAGAAAATTAAATAAACTATGGGGGTATTAATGGTCGGATATATGATAATCAAAATTAATGTTTAATTGTCTTAAGAAAATCAATCTATATGGGTATTAAAGGTGATTATTATTTTATCTACCACTAGTAAATATTATTGAAAATGGTTGCCTTCTCATATCTCTTTTTCTTGTCCTGGCTATACTTGTATTGTGTTATGTGATCATTAATAATTGGAGTAAAGTAGAAAAGTAACATCTCATCCTTGAGCATATTTGCGTGCCACTATAATTATGGATGGAATGATTTACAAAACAAACTAAACCTCCTCGACTCTAAAACATAAAAAAATGAGTCCGTGTTTCACTTGGGATAAAAGCCTAAACCATACCAGGATAGTTTTGAATTTATGGTGATTTTCATCTAGCTAATCAGATCTCAATAATCCTGTCTTCTATTCTCCATTGAACCATTTGAAAAGTTGTCTAAATTGTCTGCACTTATCATCCAAATTACCAATCTCAAAACCTATCAATAATACCCCGTTAATAATAATAAACCTTCAATATCTTTTTTAATCGAAAAGCCTTCAATCTTAATATTTATGCAACCTTAAAATACTTTAGAGTTGGAAAAACAAAGAAGCAAACCTTGTCACTCTCCTCCTTATCCCAACACGTCATCACCCATCACCTAGATTACAATTTGTCAATCTTCTTAATTTTTTCATCTTTTTTACCAACAATCTTCATCTCTACTCACAACTTGTCATCACCCATCACCTAGATTATTGTGTGCTTCATTAAGGCGCAAGGTAAGACATACTACGACCTTGTTTTGTGGTGGTATTTGACAATGGTATACCGAATCTTCTTGAGCTACAATTAAAAACTTACATTTTGTTTGAGGTACATCTATGATCTATTTATGTAAACAAACCTTTTTGGCAGAAATAATCCAAGAAAATGAACAAATTTTGCAACAATGAAAGGGCTCCTAACGAAATCATGCAAATATAGGTCCAAAAAGCAAAAAAAATAATGTTGAAGCCCACTTAGGGTCCGTTCTGTTCAACTTATTTTAACTTATATAAAAGACCTTATAAGATAAGATAAAATAAGATAAGATCTAATAAGATAAGATAAGATAAAATAAGATGTTAGATACACACAATAAACTATCTTATAAGATAAGATAAGATAAGATAAGATAAGATAAGATCACATAAGACAAAAATAAGTTGAATCAAACGAACCCTTAGCAATCTACCCAATATATAAACCAACTAACATTCTATCTCTTATGCAAAACTATTGTTATTCTAAAGCATCCAACTAACAAATGCATCAAAGATAGTTGAAGCAAACCTAAAAAATATAGCGAACCATTAACAAAGCTAATAAACACAAATCGAAAAGGCTAAGCAACATTCTCTCTCTTATGAAAAACCATTTATATTCTAAACCTCCAACCAACCAAAAGCATCAAAGCTAGTTGAATCCCACCTAGAAAAATATCGAGCCATTGTCAAAGGTAAATTACACAAACAGAAAGCCTAATAAAAAATTTTAGCCATCTCCAAAAATCACAAATTGTTTCGAAAAAAATTCTTATTAATTATTAGTGTGACTCATACACGAATTAACTCCACAATCTTTGAGTTTGTTCAACAATGGAGATGAAGAGTTTGAAGACCATATTTTTTTTCGGATATGGATATTATGCATTTGCATGTAGTTGATTTTTATCAGAAATGAAAATAGAGCACAAATATTCCGTGTTTTTTTCGAATATGGGGATGAGAGTAACATTATATTTGAAGGCCTTGTATTTGCTTTATGGATTTTCCACGCTTTTCTGCCATTATCATTTTCCTTCTTTCACGATTATTCCTTGCATGTTCTTCACTCATTCTTAAAGCTCTTATGAATTAGCCTTGAGACAATATGGTTGTATTGTGGAAAATTATTTGTTGTGGCAAAAACTTATAATTGACTTATATATAATAAATCCCAAAAGGTAACGTAAAACTAATTAGACATATATAGATATGTGCACATATTGAGTAAGTGATATTATCGTGATTGTGTACTCGAAATTTGCGCCATCCATGATTTGGTATTCATAAAATAAGAAATCTCTATATATAGAGTAATATGACGATTATGAAATAATTTATTTTCCATTAAAAAAATAAAAAAAATGGAATGAATTTTCCTTCCTTCACCTATAACGATTTTTCTTACACTTATACGCATTATGAATGAGAAATTTTAAGAGGATGGATATATGGATTATGGGGTGATGGTGGCTAATATAACTGTGAGTTGGTGGTCCAGACTTAAGTAAGTTTTTTTTACAGTTGTTTGTTGCCACTTGCCACAATTGAAATGATGATATCTAAATAATAATGTATATAATAATGTCAAATAAAACGGTGTTGAATTAGTGCTAACAAATTAGGAAAACTTTACCAAGTATGTCAGTTTTTGGAAATCAATTTAAGTCAATCAATAACTATGATTTGCGGAAAAGAAGTCAATTAATAGCATTCCTTATTTCAATCAATAACTATGATTTGCGGAAAAGAAGTCAATTAATAACATTCCTTATTAAGCTGGGCACACGCTTAAAGCAAGCATGCAAGCGACAACTCAGCAAAACTTATAAGTTGTAGGACACGTGGCTATGGGATTT
This sequence comes from Beta lomatogona, assembly GCA_947646795.1. Lineage (NCBI taxonomy): Eukaryota > Viridiplantae > Streptophyta > Magnoliopsida > Caryophyllales > Amaranthaceae > Beta > Beta lomatogona. Next base: position 1,393,527 of record CANSNZ010000089.1, read on the forward strand.
GGTTGGAGAAATTATGAGACGACATTTGGCGTGAATGATAGTAGTTTGACACCCAAGCAAAATGAACCTAACTTTATATATATATGTATATGTATATATGTATATATATATATATATATATATATATATATATATGCACATTCATCGTCTTGTCAATTTGGGCTGGGTCTACAATGAGGCAAATTTTCTCATCACTTTGCGACCTAGTCTTGGATGAGACTTCCATCCCACCCATGAAAAACTTGAAACCTCAATCTATCATACAATACTTCCTCTTCTTGCCAAAAAAAAATAAAAATTACTCCCTTCGTCCCAAAATATAGTTCCCATTTCCCTTTTTTCACGGTAATTTATGCAAGTAGAATCTAAGAGAGATATTAAAGATTTTTTGTTTATTTAAATAAATATTGTATGGGAAAATATGATTTTAGGAGAGAGAATGGAGAATAATTGGTGAAAGAGCATTAATTGTAACACTTGGGTTGAATAAACAAAGCAAAAAACAAAATTTAAGAAGCAAATAAATGATGGGACACGGTTTTTCTAGACAAATTACGGAAAAATGTGGAACTAAATATGGAAATGGGAACTATATTTTGGGACACCTAAAATGGAAATGGGAACTATATTTTTGGGACGGAGGGAATACTAGTTTATACTTCAATCTAGTAATATAGTAGTATTACTTAAAACATTCCAACGGGCACTTATGCGGATACGTGAATTTAATAATTACTAGTTTATACCTCAATCTAGTAATATAGTAGTATTACTTAAAACATTCTAGTGGGCACTTATGCGGATACATGAATTTAATAATTAATATCTCTGATTTCGAGTAGGCGGAAATTATAAAAATATGATATTGGAAAACTAGATGTCGAGCTGAATCTAATAACAGCTTATGTGGTATACTTCCTCCGTTTTTTAATAAGTGACACAGAGAGAAAGTGGGAAGAAACCAATGCACCTAGAGAGAGAAAGTTGGGACCACATGTTTAGAAGAGTTAATTGCAAACTTAATAAAGGTAAGTGGTCCCCAAAAGCACATGGGTACCCGGTTTTTTTTTAAAAAAAAATGCCAACTCATTGCTTTTCATTTAAATTTGGCTCCAAAATGAAATTTTCAAATTTCATTTAAACTTGGCTCCAAAATCAATCTAACTGCCAATATTTATAGCAAAGGGGACTTAGAAACCATCAGGTTTTTCACACTCCTCATTACAAAATCTCAGTCACAAGCACACACTTCACAAAAGAAAAAGGAACTTTTTTACAAACATTTCTTTCAAAAAATTTTACAAGTAACAATCGCCACTTGCACACACAAAGACAATTACGAATTTTTTTACACTTGCACACACAAAGACAATCACACCATGGATGAAGCTTTTGAAGCTTGGGCGATGGTGAATGGAGAAGGGGACTATATGGACATAGATGAAGAAGAGTTGTTGCTGCTACAAGATCTTGAAATGGATGCACAAGAACACATAACAACAAACATCCCAGAAGGGCATCTAAGTGTTGATGAATTGCTGCTTATTGAGGAACAGATGAATCAAATTAGGGATGAAGAAGATGATGATGAGGTATGGTATAACTTCTCGGATTCTAAATGAAGAGGAGCATGAGTTAGAGTTTACAAAAGATGTCCCGAACACGTAACAAAAAGAGACCAGCCCAGGTAAAAGACCAAATGTACCAAACTGTGTTAGAAGGCAAATGATCATTGACCTATTTGCATGTGCAAATGAAGCCATGGTTCTTCCAAGAGGTCAACTAACAACCATACAAAAAAATATGGGGTCAGTAAGTCAACTTTGGCTAGGCTTTGGAGACTTGTAAAAATTCAAAAAAACTTAGGAGCAGAGGTCAATGTTGCAAATAGGAAATCTGGTAATAGTGGTAGAAAACCCAAGATTTTTGATGAAGCCGGATTAAGGGAGGTTCCATTAAAACAAAGGACCACTCTTAGGTCCTTTACTTTAGCTTTGGAAGTAAGTCCCTCCACTCGTTTATAGACTACTCAAGAGGGGAATACTAAGGTGCCACACAAATTCAATCAAAACCAAATTAACTCCAAAACACAAGATTGCAAGAATGAAGTTCATTCTTTCTCAAAGCATCCCAAAAACAGTCAAACAAAAGTCAATGTTTAATTACCTATACAACATGGTGCACATAGATGAAAAGTGGTTCTTCATGAGCAAGGTAATCCAAATGTTTTACCTACTGTCAGAGGAGGAATATCCATACAGGGCTTGCTAATCAAAAGTTTTCATTACAAAGGTGATGTTTATGGGTGCAATTGCAAGGCCATGGATAGGGGATAGAATCATTTGGGATGGAAAGTTGGGAATCTATGCATTTGTAGAGGAAGTTGCTGCTCAAAGATGGTCTTGTAATAGACCAGCTAGTACAATTGAACTCAAAGCCAAGCAAAGCATCACAAAGGATACAATAAGGGAGATGATAATCACTAAATTGCTGCCACAGAATAAGGGAGAAATGGCAAGCGCGATGGATGCAAGCAAATATGGATTCAATAGGATAATGCAAGGCTAACAAAGATGGGTTTGAAATTAAACTCATATGTCAACCACTCAATCTCCCGATCCGAACATGCTAGACTTAGGGTTTCTTAAAGCAATTCAATCAATTCAACACCAAACTTTTCCGGATTCAGTTGAAAAGTTGGTGGAAAGTGTGGAAGAGCCCTACAATGTGTATGATCTAAAGTTGATTAACTATACATGGCTACATTTAATGTATATCATGCTTGAGGTCCTTAAAGTGAAAGGTGGAAATAACTACAAAAACCCACACAAAGGCAAGAAAAGGCTTAACAGATTGGGTCTTCTACCAACTTATGTTGAATTACAAGATGATTTGGTAAGCGACACAATCAATGAATCGACAAGGACATAATCATTGGGGCGGACCTTGATTTCAATGCAAGTCAAAGCCAAACAGAGAGGACTACTCAAGGATAGGCAAAGCATCAAGTATGGTAGCAACAACAACATTTCGGAACCATGGGTTACACTGTCTGCACAATAAGGCGAAAGCAACAACAACACATATTTTGGGCATCAAACAAGTAGCCTCATCATCAAGTAAAGGAGGCCTTTTGTAAACATTTTGTGTATGTTTAAAGAAAATAGTGATAGGCAACACCAACTTTTTGTAAAAAAAAAAAGTAAACTTTTTGTAAAGTGTGTATGAAATGGATGAAGAAGATCTTTTTGCATCATCATTTAGTTTCCATTGGGCAGTTTTTTTAAAGCTACAACATTTGCTTTTGGGATGTCCTCTTATAAAGTCCCCAATCCACATACATAGCAAAGGCAAAAACAACATTTAATAGCCTCACAACATGAAATGAGGGTGATGCAATGGTGGCGATCAAGTAATCACAAAGGCCATAATGACTTCATGCAAGCATATAAAGCCGTTGACCTCATTCTTCATAGAGGTAATCACAAAAACAACCTCTCGATCCATATAGTTTCATCCAAATACAACAAAAAGTCATATTCACAGCCTTTAGATCACTTATTTGCCTCCTAATTGCAACACCCTACTTCAGATGGTGGCATATTTAATGAGTTTAGCCTAGCTACATGTTAAGTAATAAAGTGTTTCATCATTGAGGAAACCAACTCTAAAAACAATGCCATCACAAAAACTTACAACAAACATCATGAAATATCAACTCACAACAAACAAAATGAAATAACATCAACATATATGAACTCAAAGCAACCAAAATGAACTACAATGAAGTGTAATCAACCAAATGCAAGTTAAATCAACCGTACGGAACCAAACATCAACCTAAATTAACGGTAATCAACATGAAACAACATAAATCAACTATTATTAACATAAATCAACATAATTGAACATAAATCAACAATAATCAACCTAAATAAACTATAGAGTACCATAAATGAACCAAAAATCAACATAAATCAACTGACCATTAACCTAAAATAAACTCAAATAAACAAACATCAACAGTTTTCAACATAAAACGACATAAATCAACCTAAATCAACATAAATCAACATAACTCGGCATAACTCAACGTACATCAACAAAAAATGAACAGAAATGAACCCAAATCAACAAAAATCAACAGAAGTGAACCTAAATCAACATAAAACAACATAAATCAACCTAAATCAACATAAATCAACATAACTCAGCATAACTCAACAAACATCAACCTAAAATGAACAGAAATGAACCTAAATCAACAAAAAATCAATAGAAATGAACCTAAAACAACATAAATCAACCTAAATCAACATAAATCAACATAACTCAGCATAACTCAACATACATCAACCTAAAATGAACAAAAATGAGCCTAAATCAACAAAAAATCAACAGAAATGAACCTAAATCAACATAAAACAACATAAATCAACCTAAATCAACATAAATCAACATAACTCAACATAACTCAACATAACTCAACATACATCAACCTAAAATGAACAGAGTTGAACCTAAATCAACAAAAATCAACAGAAATGAACCTAAATCAACATAAATCAACAAAAAGCAACCTAAATGAACATAACTCAACATAAATCAACTGTACGGTTCCATAAAAATCAACATAAATCAACATGCTTAATAAAAAAAAGGAACCCTAATTCAAAGAATACCCTAATTATAGACAAACATGACAAATTGGGGGTAGATTATCATTCTTGTAACGCCCGTAATTTAATATAATTCTAATAATGAAACACTACATGATAGTACCAGGATCGAACCAAATATTACATCTTTTATTTATTATTATATAATATAGAGTTTACAGGACATTACTGCCGTATTCCTAATAATAGAAATACTAGGCGAAAACAAAATAAAACATGATACTAATATAACAAATTAAAAAAAAAAAACAAGATAACAACATATAGTATATTAGTCCTAATATTTTATATTCCTCACTCCTGCCCATTCCCACCACTAGTACCTGAAAACAAAACATATTATAACAATCAACCCAAAAGGGTCCAGTACATTCCCAATACCATGTAAAAACACTTTGCAGATAATTATATAAAATAATCAGTTACGATTATATAAAGTCATTTGTTATAGTTTCTCCCGACAAATCTCGTGTGCACACCCCTACAATGACGTACGTCACTCCGGATAATATTTTCAGGCCTTTAGCCTCTCCTGATACTTCCGTGTGCACACCCCTACAATGACGTACATCACTCCATATAATTCATTCCTCCAACACAAACCACGAACCTCCATTTTATAATACCACGAACCTCCATTTCATATTACCACGAACCTCCATTTCATTTTATCATAGTAACATCTTTATATAACATTATTATTACCACATATGATAGTATTTTTAGAATCACCTTGTATATAAATAATAATGTGACAAATACCATTTGCATTATAAACACTATTTGCAAATCACAATATACCCTTACTATTAAGGCAAAACTAATAATTTATCTAAAAAGGTTAATATAACAATACATTGTAGCAAAACAACATTAAGAAGGGGTATTCAAGAATGTACCTGATAATATTGATGATACCTAATATTTAACTTACGGTGCTTCGTCCTCACACTCTCTCCCTTTTTCTTTGTTTAACTGTCGTGGTTTTTTTCTAAGTTTATGACTGATGGCATCCTATTTATAGTGGTTGGAAGCAAAAATCAAGTTGATTGCTACAACCTACAATTTAACTTAGTTGTAGTAAAAAAGGAATTGTAAACTTATCAGCGTACAGTTTAAGTTATAGTTGACATTGGCAACCTACGTAAGTTTTTACAATTTCTCAACTCATAATCGTTAAAGAAGCCAAACGGAATTTGCCAAATGTCACAAAATCACCAAATTCGAGACCTACCAATATTGTGTCTTACATATTGTCTTAATATGGGTAGCGATTGTCCGTCCTTAGGTAAAGTCATTAGTGACGATTCTAAAACTAAATTACGTTGGTCATCAGTTTCACCGTTTATTAGTTAGGAGCATTCTAGGTTTATGCAGTACTTACTAAAAATCCTACTAGATATATTTATAAGCTCATAAACTAGTAATTGATAATTTTATTAATCTTTGACCCTTAAAGTACTTTATAAACTATAATGTTAATATAAATGATATATGTATGCACATATAACTTGCCCTGAGCAAATGCACAAAGCCAAGGAAACACATAACTTCACCTAAAATAATCATATAAACGACAAAATAACGTATATAAGATCTTAGGGACTAGTTTATCTTATAATAATACTTTAACCTTCAATCCCTTACTAATATCTTTATAATAAATATATTTTTTCTTGGTTATTACATTAATCCCTCTTTAAAAGAAGGTTCGTCCTCGAAACTTAAAGTTCAATTACCTTAAAATAAGTGTGGGTACTTGTCTCGCATATCCTGTTCGACTTCCCATGTAGCTTCTGTTTCGACGTGATTAGACCATAACATCTTTACTAACAGAATTACTTTGTTGCGTAGTACCTTATCTTTATGATCTAGAATTTGAACAGGTTGCTCATCATAAGTCAAATCTTCTCCAACTCGAACAGGGAGTATATTAATGACATGGGATGGGTCTGGTATATATCGACGTAAAAGTGAAACTTGAAACACATCATGTATTCGAGAAAATTCACTAGGGAGTGCTAATCGGTAAGCTACGTTTCCAATTTTCTCAATAATCTCAAATGGCCCAATGTATCCAGGACGAAGTTTTCTTGCTTTGCCAAACCTCACTACTCCTCTGGTAGGGGAAACTTTTAGAAATACCGACTCACCTGCAGAAAATTCTATATGTCTTTTTTTAAGGTCAGCATAACTTTTTCGACGACTCTGCGCAGTTCTCATTTTCTCCTTAATGATTCGAACCTTGTCAGATGTTTCTTGTATCATTTCAGGTCCGATTATCTTCGATTCATCTATGTCGCTCCAACATAAAGGGGTTCTACATTTCCGTCCATATAGAGCTTCGTAAGGTGCCATATCAATGCTAGCATGGTAACTATTGTTATAGGACAATTCTATTAATGGCAAATACTTTTCCCATGAACCTTTGAATTCTAAAACACAAGCTCGTAACAAGTCTTCTAAAGTTTGAATTGTTCTCTCAATCTGGCCATCTGTAGCTGGGTGAAAGGATGTGCTAATGTTCAGTTGTGTACCCAATGCTTTCTGTAGCTTTTGCCAAAACTTAGACATATATCGGGAATCTCGATTAGACACAATAGAGCTAGGTACTCCATGAAGTCTAATAATCTCTTCAACATACTTTCTTGCTAATCGCTCAAGATCCCAAGTATTATGAATTGCTACGAAATGATCACTTTTTGTAAGCCTATCCATTATAACCCATATAGAATTCATTCCTTGAGGAGTTGTTGGTAACCCTATAACAAAATCCATTGCTATTGACTCCCATTTCCAAGTGGGTATATCCAAAGGCTGCAAAAGTCCTGAAGGGCGCTAATGTTCTATTTTTACTTGTTGGCAAGTCAGACATTTGGCAACGAATTCTGCAATTTCTTGCTTCATGTTACTCCACCAAAACATACCACAAAGATCTTTATACATCTTATTTCCACTTGGATGTACAGAGTAAAGGGTATTATGTGCTTCATTCATGATTCTCCTTTTTAAATCTTTCTAATTCGGTACAAATAATCGTCCTTGAAAGCGAAGTGATCCATCATCTTGTATAAAAAAACCAGTCTCTTTCCCAATCAACACTCTTTCATGAATCTTCTCTAATTATAGATCCTTTTTCTGCAATTCCTTAATTTCTTCACTCAAGGTCGGTTTGATTTCTAAGGCTGCTAGACATCCTTCCAGATCACCTACAATCATCTCAATTTCTAACCTCTGAAGTTCTCTTTGGGTAACAGGCTTAATAGTAAGTGAGTTAAGGGCAACGTAATTTTTCTGACTAAGAGCATCGGCTACCACATTGGCCTTTTCCAGGGTGATATTGAATATCCAATTCATAATCCTTTATAAATTCTAACCACCTTCGTTGTCTCATATTTATATCTTTCTGGGTGAAAATGTATTTAAGGCTTTTATGATCTGTGTAAATTTTACACTTAACCTCATATAGATAATGTCTCCAAATTTTCAATGCAATAATATTGGCGGCAAGTTCAAGGTCATGGGTAGGGTAATTCTGCTCGTGAGGTTTTAACTGACGAGATGCATAAGCTATTACTTTCCCATGTTGTGTCAACACACATCCCAACCCTTGTCTAGAGGCATCACTATATATTTCTAAACCTTCGGTACCACTAGGAAGAGTAAGAATTGGAGCTGTGGTAAGACGAAATTTCAGTACTTGGAATGCTACTTCACACTTATCACTCCACTCAAATTTCGTAGTTTTTCTTATGAGGTTTGTCATAGGTTGAGCAATTCGGGAAAAGTTTTCCACAAATCGACGGTAATATCCTCGCTAACCCTAGGAAACTTCGTACTTCTGACACATTGGTGGGTCGAGGCCAATTAATGATTGTTTCTACTTTGTGGGAATCTACTTGCACACCTTCTCTAGACACAACATGCCCTAGAAATGCTATTTTATCTAACCAAAATTCACACTTTTTTAATTTTGCAAATAACTGGTTCTTTCTCAGAGTTTCCAGAACTATTCTCAAATGTTCCTCGTGCTCTTTCTTATCTTTGGAAGACACTAAAATATCATCAATAAACACAATAACAAAATGATCTAGATAAGGTCTGAAAACTCTATTCATAAGGTCCATAAATACAGCTGGGGCATTGGTAAGACCAAAAGGCATAACAAGAAACTCATAATGTCCGTACCTCGTTCTAAAAGCAGTTTTCGGAATATCTAAAGGTCTGATTCTTAATTCATGGTATCCAGATCGTAAGTCTATCTTTGAAAATACCGACGCACCTTGTAATTGGTCAAAAAGATCATCAATACGAGGCAAAGGATATTTGTTTTTAATGGTTATCCTGTTAAGTTCTTTATAGTCTATACATGATCTTAAGGTTCCATCTTTTTTCTTTACAAATAATAAAATGGGTGCTCCCCATGGTGATAGACTTGGTCTAATATATCCTTTTTCCAATAACTCATCAAGTTGTATCTTTAATTCCTTTAATTCTGCATATGCCATTCTATATGGTGCTTTTGAGATAGGTGCTACCCCAGGTACTAACTCAATGGTGAAATCAATTTCTCAATGCGGAGGCATATTTACAATTTCCTTAGGAAAGACATCTTGGATTTTTCTAACAATAGGGATGTCAGAGATTTTAGGTTTAGATTTTTCAATACTAATAACATCACAAAGGTATCCTTCACAACCTTGTCTCAACATTTTTTGTGCTTGAAGAAAAGAAATGATTCTAGATTCTGGTGTTGTCTTATTATTCTGAAATGTGACTATCTTTTCTTCAGAATTTACTAAGGTTACAGATTGCTTTTGACAGTCTACTATGGCACGGTGTTTATTCATCCAATCCATTCCTAAGATAACATCAAATCCCTTAAGGTCAAATTGAATTAGATCAGCATGAAATATATTTCCCTCTATACTTAAAGGACAATTTTTATATATAGTTTGACACGGAACAATATTTCCTGTAGGGAGGCTAATGCAAAATTTTAAATTTGACTCACTAGGATTCAAATGCAGATTTTTAGACATGGTAATGGATATAAACGAATAGGATGCTCCGGTATTGAATAAAACACGTATCGGAAAAGAGTGTATAGAAATGTTACTCGTAACTACTTCACTTGAGTTTCAGACCTCTTGTGGATTTATCATAAACACACGACCAGAGGTTGGATTTTGACGTTGGATAGCTCCACCTTGATGTTTAGAGGTAGGTTTTGAGGTATATAGATTAGGTGCAGTTACTTTTGCATTTGTCACTCTACCTCTCTCTAAAGGACAATCCTGTCTTAGATGATTCAGACTCATCATCAGATATGAACACCATATGGTCTCTTTCAAAGGCCAACAATTCTCCAGCTAGTTGATTAATTAAAGGTCGGAGTCCATCGTGGTCTACCTAGTCCAAACTGTAAGTATTTTTCCTAATCTTGAAATCCATTTACTAGTAAGTCACTATATTTATTTTTAAAAGTAACCCATGGGGCACTCATTGGAAATGTTTCTAATTAAAGCAAAAGTTAGATAGGGTATGGTCATTCACATTATGAGTATTGAATATTAAACTCATCAATATATCAGGTTAAGCAATTAATATTATCCATAACACTACTGTCAGGATACATAGCTAGTCCTCTGGACTTATTGGTCATGCCATTTTAAGATGATAAAAAAAACACATGATAAATATCATGAAATAACATCAACAAGCAATAAACCATAAATACCCAAGCCTTTCTCTCAAATAGGTTACTAATGTAATTATTAAGATTTTATTACATTTACTTTTTATTTGTAATATTATATTATTTTTAAAAGTGGCTCTGATACCAAACTGTAACGCCCTGTAATTTAATATAATTCTAATAATGAAACACTACATGATAGTACCAGGATCGAACCAAATATTACATCTTTTATTTATTATTATATAATATAGAGTTTACAGGACATTACTGCCGTATTCCTAATAATAGAAATACTAGGCGAAAACAAAATAAAACATGATACTAATATAACAAATTAAAAAAAAAAAACAAGATAACAACATATAGTATATTAGTCCTAATATTTTATATTCCTCACTCCTGCCCATTCCCACCACTGGTACCTGAAAACAAAACATATTATAACAATCAACCCAAAAGGGTCCAGTACATTCCCAATACCATGTAAAAACACTTTGCAGATAATTATATAAAATAATCAGTTACGATTATATAAAGTCATTTGTTATAGTTTCTCCCGACAAATCTCGTGTGCACACCCCTACAATGACGTACGTCACTCCGGATAATATTTTCGGGCCTTTAGCTCTCCCCGATACTTCCGTGTGCACACCCCTACAATGACGTACATCACTCCATATAATTCATTCCTCCAACACAAACCACGAACCTCCATTTTATAATACCACGAACCTCCATTTCATATTACCACGAACCTCCATTTCATTTTATCATAGTAACATCTTTATATAACATTATTATTACCACATATGATAGTATTTTTAGAATCACCTTGTATATAAATAATAATGTGACAAATACCATTTGCATTATAAACACATTATTTGCAAATCACAATATACCTTTACTATTAAGGCAAAACTAATAGTTTATCTAAAAAGGTTAATATAACAATACATTGTAGCAAAACAACATTAAGAAGGGGTATTCAAGAATGTACCTAATAATATCGATGATACCTAATATTTAACTTACGGTGCTTCGTCCTCACACTCTCTCCCTTTTTCTTTGTTTAACTGTCATTGTTTTTTTCTAAGTTTATGACTGATGGCATCCTATTTATAGTGGTTGGAAGCAAAAATCAAGTTGATTGCTACAACCTACAATTTAACTTAGTTGTAGTAAAAAAGGAATTGTAATCTTATCAGCGTACAGTTTAAGTTATAGTTGACATTGGCAACCTACGTAAGTTTTTACAATTTCTCAACTCATAATCGTTAAAGAAGCCAAACAGAATTTGCCAAATGTCACAAAATCACCAAATTCGAGACCTACCAATATTGTGTCTTACATATTGTCTTAATATGGGTAGCGACTGTCCGTCCTTAGGTAAAGTCATTAGTGACGATTCTAAAACTAAATTACGTTGGTCATCAGTTTCACCGTTTATTAGTTAGGAGCATTCTAGGTTTATGCAGTACTTACTAAAAATCCTACTAGATATATTTATAAGCTCATAAACTAGTAATTGATAATTTTATTAATCTTTGACCCTTAAAGTACTTTATAAACTATAATGTTAATATAAATGATATATGTATGCACATATAACTTACCCTGAGCAAATGCACAAAGCCAAGGAAACACATAACTTCACCTAAAATAATCATATAAACGACAAAATAACGTATATAAGATCTTAGGGACTAGTTTATCTTATAATAATACTTTAACCTTCAATCCCTTACTAATATCTTTATAATAAATATATTTTTTCCTGGTTATTACATTTACAGAATCACAAAGGCAATACAAAGATGAAATTTTCACAAAACAACATAAAGCAACAAGAATCTCATGATATTGCCAATCGGCCCAGCAGCAAAATCCCACACTCAAAGCATGCAAAAAAAACGAATTCTTGATCTAAGCTAAGAAAAGAATGGCAAGAGTTAGAAGATTTCACCACAGATCCAGGAAGAACAACGCAATTTTCAATTTTTTTTGTCTTTATTTTTGGTTTTGACACTGACAGCAATAGAAGACAGATCTGATTCGCCTTTTTTTGGGGAAGTAGAGGACACAGAAGAATCACCAAAGTCGAGTTTTTTTCGCATGCAACCCAGATCCAGCCTCAACAACAACGTTTTGAGGGCTTTCAAGTTCATCAGGCCAACGAAACTTTGAAGTTGGTGTTTCTTGTGAACCATGAACACCAACAAGAATCTCAGTAGATGTATAAGAAGACCCGTGTTCACGCCGATCTAATTTCCTCAACAACCAAGACTGTTTAGAGGCCTCAACAGTATCAAAACTGAAAACATAATTGGCAGTATTCCACAAATCCATCGCAAAAAAAAAAAAATTGGGGACTTTGGGTTTTTCGCAACAAGAGAAGCAAAAGATTAACGAGAATTGGGGGTAGATTTTTAGGGTTCTTCACAAATTTCAGTAGATGAAGAAAAACAGAAGATGAGAGAAGTCAAAGATTCGCGAAATTGGGGGTAGATTTTTAGGGTTCTTCACAAATTTCAGTAGAGGAAGAAGAACAGAGTATGAGAGAAGTCAAAGATTCGCAAAAATTGGGGAAGATTTTTAGGGTTCTTAACAAGAAACAATAGAGGAAGAAGAACGGAAGATGAGAGAAGCAAGAATTTCGAGATTTGGGGTAGACGATTTTTTAGGGTTCTTGATTTGGGTGAGTTAGGGTTCGAAGATCAAAAGAATTGGGGGGGGGGACAATATCAGAAGAGGGGTAGCTGATGGGTTAGGGTGGAAAAAATGGAGGGAGTCATAACTTGGTTTTGGGGGGGGGTGGGAAATTAATGAATGTCAATAGTGTAATAACAATTTTTTACCATAAATAGCTATATTTCACTTATTTTGATATTTCCTAAAAAGGAATACGTGTCACTTATTATAAAACGGAGGAGTATTATTTTTCCTTATGTAGAATTTACAAAATATGTTAAAGAGAGTGTGAATAGTCTAAAAGTCAAAAGATTTCAAGGAGGAAGTATGTTTTTTCTTAGCATACCAAATAATTACCCCAAATTATTGTTCATCAATAGTTTGTGTTTTTGTTTCCTATTTGCCACTATATTATATTTCATCTACACCTTTCTCAATTCATAGTGGTTGAGATTAATCTTTGGGCTTCATATTCTCTTTCCACCATCTTGATTTCTCTCATATACTCCACCATATATCACCCAGACTCTTACCTTTCCTTTGCTTGATCTTCAATGTGTCAGATTATAGAAGTATTATAGAATTCTTGCCTTGTTCATTTTGGTCCATTACTCTCCATGATTTTTTCTTCCTTAATTTTTTGATAGGTTTTCATGCCCATGGAATGTGGGCAACGGTTGCCAATGATGTCTCACGGTAGGAAGTAGATACAGAGAGGGATGAGAGGTGAGAGATCAGTTTTAAGTATGATGCTAATTGTCTCATATTTGTATTTTTTTTTTTCATCAAATTCTTCTGTTTTCAAATCCAATTCACTATCACTACAATCATCACTACTGCCGAATTCCCCCACTTGCAAGGAATATTCATCGTACCTTAGAAAATAATTACCAGTCACCACCACCCTGCCATTGCCACACCTCCTATCTCTTCTTCTTTCTCCTCCCTCCTCCCTCCTCCCTTGTCTTCTTTCTCTTCCTCTATTTCAACCAACAATTGCTCACAACGCCATACAATTTTAGGCCAATATATTGTAACCACCCCCAATTACGCACAGCATACAAAGGATAATAACACAAAATGAAATAGATGATCTCATTAATTTGATGTTCGAACTCAGCAAGGTTTAGCTGGAATATTGAAATGCCTTCACAAAAACAAGTGCGTGCCCAACAAGCAACTACCGATCTCCTTGGTCGTCAGCACTTGCAAAAGACACACTTAAACATGTATGAACCTGAAATCCAACAGAATTTTATTTCTTCCACGAAACAGGACAGATGTATAAGAAGAGCATACTTATCTCTAGGCTGTCAGCTGGTAGCTAAGAAAAATAACTAGGTATTAGGACAAAAAAGTATTACATTTTCTTTCTCTGACTACTACACCATGTTATATGCACAAACTAAATAATCAATCTACATTTTAACTCAAACACAACTTTCTCCAAAGCAGGTATACCACTACATGCCAGAAATCGATTTTAACTCCGTCATAGATTGCATCTACAATTAGGCATCAACTTGGTTGCCTCGTCTTAATCTCAAACCGACATCATCTTGTCTAATTACATCATCCCGTCGCAAACTTGAAATTTCTTTTTCTTCCGAAGACCTCTGTAGTGAGGCTTCCCCAAAATTATGAAGCCTGCGACCTATCAGGTAACGGTCATCACGAATGGAATTGTGCAAGTTTGTGAACCAGACATGGAACCGCTTTGCACAGAAAAATAGCACGCTTAAGCACAGGCAACCTATCCAAGCAAACCGGTAGACAGCCGAGTTGACAATCAAGGGGTAACCAAGAACGGGAAATACTCCTCGAGCTAAAACATAAGGTACACAGAGAGCTGTTAACAGCTTCAGTATGATAGGTAGCACTATCTCCCGCAGTACCCAAAGACCCTGTAATCTTGAGAAACCATCCTCTCTCACTCTCTCAAATTTAGCTCTCCAGCTCTCGTCTACCAAGGGCATCATGTGGTCCAACATAACCTGTAATATTAGAACAAAATCAGGTTTCCAAGTTATCATAAAAATCAAAAATTAACTAGTGACTTCACATTATTTCAAACAAAAAACAACCAAAAATGAATTTATTATTGCTGTGCGGCAGATAGGGAATGCAATATCTTGAAGAACACAGAAATACAGTATTTTGCAGTATTCATGGATTTCAGACACAAGGCCAAGATATGGACAACATCCAAGAAAGAGTGGCAAATTTCATGCACAAGCACAAGAAGTGCGTCACCTTTATCTACATTGCACAATTTGCACCAAGAACCAATTACATGACAATATCAAAGATAAGCGAGAAATTCTAAATGATCAAATACCCACCAATCTTGTCCATATCTTCAGAAATATCAGTCCCAAAGCCCAGTCTTGGTACAGGAGGAAAACAGGGCTTTCATCAACTGGCACTCGCATTGGTACAATCACCAAAAGCTCGAACAGAAGCCCTATCAAGACAGGGATTACAAATATCTGGACAGCACAACAATCAAAGATTAGAATGTGGCAACTTTTATGTTATATGTTGAAGGACCAGCATAAAAACCAAGGTGGACCAAAAGCCTAACTAGAACAACTTCATATTTTGAATCTTCTTCTCTTCAACATTGTACAGAACTTCTCAAACTGATCTGATCTTCACCAAAATGTACTTCTATGTTGTTTTAGAAAGGGAGATATTGAGACACAAAACTTTGTATCCAACAGCATACATACCCCCCTTTTCCTGGTGCAGCCTGAATTACACTACCCAGTGTAACTAATCAATTTTACCACAGCACATTAGTGCATCTGGTAATCTCATAGAAATATCATCAAGGTGAAATATCTCATCCTCATCCCCCCTTCTTCGAGCACTCCAAAAGAAGCAACCCCTAATTTGCTTATAGTTTTATGTAATTATTCTGATGAAGGATACATTAACAATGTACTGTGGTCTGTGCAACCCTCCTTAAACCCCCCTCTCTGTCTCTCTCCCTTTTCTGCATGGTTGAGAATTGGGGAAAAGCACATACAACTTACCCATATTGATAGAAGTACAAAACTCTTGAAAAATATTCCACACCACTTCCAGATTTGACCAAATAGAACAGCAGCCCTTCCCGATTTCACCTGCTCAATTGTGTATCTGACACCAGCGATGACAGTCCAAATAATGTAGCTTCCAATGGTGAAAGCATACAGGTCTGCAGACAACAATCAGGGACACACTTAGAACTTGTATCCAGACTCCAGTTAAAGGAACACAATGAATTACAATAAGTAACAAACATACCATTGCACTTTATGCCATGTGATATCGGAAGAACCGGGATGGAATTGAAGATGGCCCTTCCAAGAGATACAGGTATAACAATTAATGCAGAATTGAAGACAAGTAAGGTCATCCAGGCCACCACCAAGAGCAGCACAATACGAAATACAAATCTGTACCGCCTGAAAAATTTGGAAGAAAGTTAAATTTAAGAATGAAAGTCAAGAACAAATGTGAACATCCAGGCAAACTATAATCACAAAAACGAGAAACATTGGTAATAAACAAGACTAAAAATTTCATCATGAATAGTGGTTTCAAACAGCATGTGTATAATTGATACTAATGCTCAACACATTTAGTCAAATGCAATGGCTGCAAAGCTTACTCTGAATCAGATTGTTCTTCTCCGTCATAATCTTCCATCACATCTGAATTTTCAGAGCCATGAGCATCATTGTCTTGAGCATCACGAAGCATTGCTAGCTGAGCTTGATCCTGCTGTGCACCCCCCAACTGTACACCATGTAATCTGTCCTGCCTGCCAGCTTCACCATTGCCATTATCCTGACCGACTGTGTCCTCTGGTTTAGGAAGTAAAAAATCTGTCAAGCCAAGTGCCCAGCCAACAGCAGTGAACCAATACCGAAGAAGAGACTTAATTGTTGTTCTCAATTTGAAATGTTCAATGGCAAAGGGAATGCAGATTTGAAACAGCAGTATGTCAGCAGGTATTTCAGTAAACGGATCTGATACTCTGCAAGACAGATGTAAGTAGCAAGTTAGCAAATGAAAAATCAGAGTTCAAAACTTAGAATCACAGTAATGGACATCAACAGCTTCTAAAACATCAAATGTGATCATACGAGATATCAAGTGGAAATATGGAGGGCGTCATCCGCATTGCGAGTTTAACAGGCAGAAAAACAAGCATCACAATCAAACTGCCGTAGACAGCTACAGAAAGCAAAACTCTGCGTGCATGTTTGTGAACAGGATCATCAATAAGATCGCGAAATGGATTGTAATTAGGATCAGCCGGATCTCGAAGAAAATACAGGACTCCGTTACGCAACACCTATTAGAACAAGAAAGAAGTCAGAAACGAGAAGATAGACTGATATAGCATAAGCACATCTCAAGGAAAGGATAGCATACCCCCTCGAAGAAGGCTGACAAAGATGCTGATCTGCAGCATGTAGAATATCCCGACAACCCAATGAACCAAAGAACTCGCCAAAGGAGAGACTGAAAAAAATTCAACTCTTTGAGCCATTGATTTCCCAAACATCCGTATCGTGCAGATATCCAGCCACCAGCCACACATCAGTGGAAAAACGCCAAGTTCGATAACCAGAAGGAAAGCAACCTTAATCATCGTCATTAAATGTCTCATGCCAGAAAAGAACTGCCGTAAAAGAGATGGAATATTCTCCGCTGCTGAAGCAATACCTTGGAACCTCCCCATTGTTAAAGGCTCACCTTTGGTATACCTAATTAATGCAATCATACCAAAGTACAGAACGATGAGAGAGAAAATAAACATGTACCCAACAGCCAGGGTCGTAACATCAGAAAGCTTGGACGTTCCAGCAGTCACCCCTTGAAGGACATCCGAGGTCAGGGAGCTGCTACTGTTGTTGGGAGAAACATTCAGCTCACTTGAATTTGCTCTCAATATATCAGCTACATGATCAATGAGATTTTCTGATTTTTCAGAAGATGGATTAGTAACAGCTGTCAAGGCATTCTTCAGGGTGATGTTAGCTAAGGAGAGAGCTGATTCTGTAAGTGGCATGACCGTGGAAAGCACTGGATTTGTCGCTGAAGAGAAAAGCCATGATACGTAATGTAGAATTACACGCCCCAGAGAAAAAGGAGTAAAGATAACAACTCCAAGAAAGATCATGTTGCTTGCTAAAACCTGCAGCCAAATCATAAAAAAGAAGACAGAGTTAACAGAGGACAAAGCATGCTACACCAGATGTTTTAGCAGCCAACATGTCCCAACGAGCTCAGCTTTTGGTATCTTACATCCTAAATTAGATCTTATACTTTATGCGCAAAATGGTAGTAAAACTTAATGATCGCCGATAATCCTTTTTCTAATGCCAGTAAATTTGTTGAATTCCTTTTCCGTGCTGAGTACAACTTTGTGATACTGAAAATTTGGGGGTGGGGAATAAAAGAATTAGTGTGAGCCAAAAAAATAGAGCGAATACTTACAGTAAAAGCATTCTCAACCAAATGGAAAACAGGACCCTGCTTGCCCACAAGTTCATCAAAGGGAACATCTTCGGCACCATCGGCATCATCCAGACCATCAAAAATCTGATCAACATGAACCTCAAGTCGAGCAGCCTGTCTCTCCCATTGAGCAGCAACATTTTCTGCTCGTCTGATCAGTTGACCAGCCCCAGCAATTCCTTGAGGTTCTCCATCATCAACATTGCCATCAGCAAGCAAATTCCTATTGGCTTGTCCAAGAGGCCTTCTGACAGCTCGGGCCCCATTCCTATCCCCTTCATCATCTCGATCTGCATCCTGTCCTTGAGCTTCTCGTATATGTCTAAAATAATCTCTCAAAGATGTAGCCCCAAGGAAAATAAACACAATGCTTGCGGAGAGAAGAAAGCCATGCAGACAATCGGTTAGAATAACGGTAAATGACATATGACTGAGGAATAAACGATTGGCTTCAGAAAAACTACGAACAAAAGCCAGCCGCCAAATCCAAAAGGTGATGAATGGGATAATCAAGAGCCAAACAGATAGCACAAAACCCAGACGCAGAAAGAACTTCAGGACATGACAAGTCTTCTTTCCTATGCCAAGCACAAACTCCCGAAAAGGAAGTCTAGTTGGGGCATCTTCAGCATAAACAGGAGAGAATGCAAATGGATGCTTGCAAACCTGTACACAATTCCAAGCAGTGTCATATATTATTAAAAAGAAGAGGAATTGACGGTATTGACCAATTAAGTTCACAGGCAGTAATCAAGGAATGAAAAGTGTCATAAACACAACTCAAAAGCATGTCAAACAACATTCACAAGTTATGAAGCTAACTATTACAAGCAACTAAGTTTTGGGTAATCATACTACATAAATCAATTCTATGTACACCAAAGCAAATTGCCTTTGGCCTCACTAAATGTTTTAGATGACTAGGGTAGGGTTGTGCACTTATAGATCTCCCAAACCTCGACTGAACAAGATACTCCAATTATATTCGGTTTGTTGGTATTTCAAGCAACGTCTTTTCACTCTCGAATTCAAGTAAAACAGACTAAACCCTAAGTTCAGAGAAGGAATACACTGGAGGGAACTATCCCATCATAAAAATGGTCCAAAACTCTTATAGACTAGTCAGCTTCATTGCAGCAGCATGATTAACTACCACCACAAATTAACTTCACGTTACAACGATGACTGAAGCCATTCACCATCATCCTAATGTTGCCAATACCATTTCAAACAAGAAATAACGCATGATATAGATGTGATGACCTCTCTAATAAAACCCTAACTTATAGTCTTCCAAGTACTACTACATGATATAGATTTTCTAACTAATCATTCCTCCGAAAAAATGGTAAAAATTCTACAATTACAAGGTTGAATATTCCATCCATATCCAATTAAATCAACAGTACTAAGCAATATTTATGCTAATTTAGCAACCATTAAAAAATCAACTATCGTAACCAAATCAAAGCAAGAAGCTCTTATCTTTCCCCCAAATTTGAATAAAATATTGATAAACTCTCCACTTTCCTCAAATTTTCAAAGAAAAATCAGCAAAAATAAAATAAAAAAGAGAACTCAAACCTCGCACTGTCGAGCATTACTGTGATTAAGCCACTGAAGGAGACAATCCTGATGAACAAATTTAATACTTCCGCTACAAGCACAAGGATACCTCAACGGATTATCAGCATCTCCAGGATTTCGACAAATCCGACAAACATCCTCTTCATCGTCATCATCATCGTACGTATTTTTCACGGAAACCAACGACGTAGAAGATGTCGCCGGAAAACCGCTGTTTTCTCCGGCGAATTCTCTCTCCTCTCGCATCTCTTCATTCGGAACATCATTCGACGACGCTTGATCGGAGTTTGAACTACGGATCTGAGAATCGTATGACGCCGACGTCGCCGGAGTAATCTCCATTGGAAGAGAGAGAAAAAGCTAGGTTTCCGATAAAGAGGTGAAAGAAGGATCGCGAAGAAATCGATTTAGGGGATTTGTGAAATTGGTGGAGGTGATTTAGGAGAGAGAATATTTTGGGGTCAGGTTTTCCGAGTTTACCCCTGTGTGTAGTTTGGTGCTATGTAATTGAGATTTAATGAGGGGGCAGAATGAGATGGTGGATGCTAAAATTTGAGGGAGAAAGATGAACACCGACTTATTATCCAAAAATTAATCTAGATGGATATGAAAATGTAACGCGGTTTTGGATATTTGTTTTATTTTTGGAGGAAGTCCATGCAAATTAGTGATTTTTATTTAAAAAAGACTATATTGTAGTCTCATTGTCATGTGAGAGACTTGTCTTAACCATTAAAAAGTGACTCGTTATAGCAATATGATTTGATTAATTTATTTATAGTTGATGGCTAAACATGAAATCTGTATAATTCTCTATTTTTTTTTTCGTTTTTCAATAAATATAACATTTTGATCTTTGTACTCCGTCTTCTTTCTTCTTTTTAGTAATCTTTTTTAGAGTAAAAAAAATTAAAGTAGAAAAAATATTTGAAAATGAAGGGATATACTAACTTTGATTATATTATCTTCTATTAATATATGAAGAACATATCAAGTAGTACTTGGTGTACTGGTTTAGTTTATATCTCAAATCCTCAATTGAGGCACTTGGTAGGGGTGTAAGTGAATTGGACTAGATTGGACTTTGCCAAATCCAAATCCAGTCCAAAGTTTTCTGGACTCGAGAAATTGAGTCTAACTCCGATCCAAATATTTTTTGAGTCCAGTCCAGTCCAGTCCGATAATTTTTTCTTGAGTCCGAATCCAATCCAGTTCGATTATTATATTATTTTTTTCCCGATTTAGATTCAATGATTCACAACGTTTTCTCATAATTGAATTTGAAAATTTAAGCTCATATATTCATTCCATAAAATAAGTCACATACATCTTTTATATTATATATATAAATATTAAATATATATACATTATATTAAATATTATATATATATATTAAATATAAAAAAAAATTTGGACTGGACTGGACTTATTGGACTCCAAAGGGGTGAGTCCAAATCCAGTCCGAAAATATTTGGACTTGAAAATTTGAGTCCGAGTCCAGTCCAAAAAAATTCAGTCCAGTTCAGTCCGACAAGTTTGGACTGGATTGGATTGGACTCTGGACTTTTCGCAGTCCGCTTACACCCTTAGCACTTGGAGAGGGGGGGCATTTCCCCTTATCATTCCGCCTAGGGATGTCAGTGGGTAATGGACCCAACCCGAATTCGTGGATCCAGATTCGTTTTCAGCAAATATGGATCCTCAAATTTTGTACCCTACGGATCCGGATAGGATATGGATCCTAGTTTTTAAAAAACGGGTCTGGATTTTATTTCTTGGACCTTGACTCTGTCTTAGAGGATATTTTGTTGCTGAGTAGTAGGTTTAACTCTTTATGTTGGTCTCATGTTAAAAGGGATGGCAATGTTGTAGCTCATCACCTTCCTAAGTTAGTACCTTTTGGGGTTGAACAAATTTGGGAAAATCGGTGTCCTGCTGAGGTTAACCCATATGTAATTATGGACATTATGTCCCTTGATTAATGAAATGTGGTACTAACTTTTCTCCTAAAAAATAAGATATGGACCAGGTCCTAAAGTATTAACCTGATCCGGACCCGTTTTACCCGTTTTTTTAAAATTTATTTTAAAATATATAATTAAAAAGGTAAAACTTAATGTTATTTATGCTTGGATTTGTTATATTAAGGTTGAAAGCTTGTTTACTTCAACATCGACAAATGAAGATGCTAAATGGAGTTGTTTTGTTCTTCAAAATCTTTAATTATTGTGAAAATTAGGGGCGTTTGAAGAAAATAGGTTAGGATCCGTTTTGGGTTCGGATCCGTATGATCAATTGGATCTGGATCCTCAATTTTATTACCCAGTGGATTTGGGTCGGATCTGGATTCATTCTTGAAAAACGGGTCTGGATATGAATCCTAAAGGATCCGATCCAGATCCTACCCATTGACATCCCCAAATTCCCGCCTTCTTTGAAAGGACCTGCCAAAATCTATGAAGAACATAATGAAAAGAAGTATAAGCTACTTGGCACAATAATAGCCCTCCAAGTAGATATTTTTAAGTTATTAAATTCAACTAACTCCAAATAATAATAATAAAAACTAACTCCTGCATATTTGAATTCTATGTACATATCTTGAATTCCCCCTTTAAGAAGTAATTATTATTCTAGAAGGTTACCTTATATGGGCATCTTCCATGTGTGCCTTGCTCCCCTTTATGACCCAAGGTTTTAGTCCATACAACCTAGTGGACTAGTGGGGCAGTGGCCCAGTGTTATGCTCTGAAGCTGGTTAAAATCAAGCTTTAGTTTAGGCTTCAGGGGAGGAGAAATGATAAAGCGCTCATCGTGAGCGGCTAAAGTGTCCACTAATAGCCAATAGGATAGGGGTTGATTTAACAATGACAGGTGTATCAAATACAAAAATAGGAGTTGATTTATCAATAATCCATTTCTTGAACATACAAACAGGGGTTCTTATAAATAGATAATTGTAATTTTGGGGGGGAAAGTTGAAGGAGACACACAATTTGATGTAATTTTCTAACTTTTTGGTAGAAATCACATGTTTAGTAGGACAATATTGTCATTTCAGCATATTTACATACATAAACAAGGGTTAATTTAATGATAACAAGTGTATCAAACATATAAAAAGGGTTGATTTATCAATAATTGGTGTTTTGAACACACAACATGAGTTCTTATAAAAAACCAATTGTATTTTCGGGGGAAAAGTGAAAGAGACACACAAATCGATGCAATTTTTTACTTTTTTGGCAAAGATCACATGTTTACTTTTTATATTTTTGTTTAATCGAAAAGTTTTTTTTACAAAGGTAACTTTTTGAAAAATAAAATAAAATTTGTTGTGAGTGGACAAAGTTCCCACTCACGATAAGCGTTTTATCACTTCTCCTTAGGGGAGCGTTATTTCAACTTGGCTTGGGCAGCACATGAAACACCTCTAAA
This sequence comes from Beta lomatogona, assembly GCA_947646795.1. Lineage (NCBI taxonomy): Eukaryota > Viridiplantae > Streptophyta > Magnoliopsida > Caryophyllales > Amaranthaceae > Beta > Beta lomatogona. Next base: position 1,417,140 of record CANSNZ010000089.1, read on the forward strand.
CACAAATAGCAATAAGATTCTTACCACTTTATAATGATTGATGTTGTAGCCATTGATTTAACAGCAAGTCTCTGAAGAGACCGTCTCACGCAAGGCTAACGTAAGACGTGATGATTCACACGCATTTGATTATGGTCTAGCAGTGCAATTTAACTAAAGTATAAAAAATGTAAACTAATTGCAAAAAATGTGTTACTATTTTTACAGAATAACTTTTAATGAAATTATGTTAACTAATATATTATAACTCATAACTATTAACCAATAAACCATAATTATCAACCCAAGCCATAACATCAATCAAACTACCATAATCATAACACAAAACAATAATTTTTTTATCTAAACCTATAACTAACAATCCAAAACAATGACTATTAACCCGAAAACTGTGACAGATAACAAGCAAACCATAACTATTTAATATCCACCTAAGACCATATTTAATAACATGAAAACTATAATTAATAACATGTAAATAATTACTAATAACTAAAAATCGATCATAACTATATAACCTTACGAATATAATTATTTACCCATAAGCATAAGGCATAACTATTTACCAGGAAACGATAATTAATTAACAGAAAACCATAACTACTTACCCAAAATGTATATAACGACGAAATTGTAACTAACTACTTGAAAACCATAACTCGTAGTAATAGATACATTATAGTTTAGACCCATTGATAGAGGGAAACAATGAGCTTTGAGAATTAAGAATATACTTACTTGACTTTGATGCAACAATTTCGTCGTTTAAGCGGGAGAAACTAAACATCATCAAATTCTTATCATCAAGATTGAAGAAGAGACGAAATAGGACGTTTTGGAATGCTATGTTCAAATTTGTTGTTTTCCCTATACTCAACAATAGAGCTGACAATGATGTAAATGAGGTGAATGACTCATCCTCTCAGGGAAGGCCCTAGGACTCTCAAACTTCTTCATTGGGGGGAGAATGACGGCAATGAAATTTCAATAGTTGTCTCAAACTTGTCCCTGCAATGTATTTTGGAAATCCCTTTTCAGTTCAGAAATGGTCTTTCACTGGCAAAGTGTCAATTGCTTGAATGCTGGGGATGTATATATGTAGAGAATTTCAGTTAGATTGGTTTTCATTCTAAATTGAACTCTTGAAAAGCCATCAAAAACCAGTTGTAAAGATAATGGCTTCGTCGAAAATTAAAATCAAAGTTTGAGGGTCGTTGAGATTCTATGAATAATCCATCAATCAAACATGAGGTGAATAGAATCAATCTTATAAGATTGAGGAAGTACCCATTTTGATTCTCAATGATTTTAAGATAAAACCACTTTTGGCATTATAAGTTGTTTAAAATAACCTTCATTAATGGCCATGTCCTAGACCTCTTTAGCGATTGGCTAAATAAGAGTTGTAGATAGTATACGAAAGATATAACTTTCAGGAACAAAGGAAGTATTCTCTTTGTTTCTTTTCAATCTATAACCTCTTCACTTTGGACCTTTTCTTTTAATCTACTAATTATTTTTAAATAATTCTAGGACGGAGGTCTCGAACTTTTTGTCCAATCAATACCCTATAGGCCTATATCATCTACTTTTTTTCTACATATTTTCATCTCCCTCCTTCACACCAATGTATTTTCCTTCTCTCTCATATTTTTTTTACTTTCTTCTTGGTTATATTGAAAAATAAAGTATGTAGATTAATTATAAATGGAGATAATATATTAATATGTTTAATTGGAAGATGCAAAATCCCAACAAGGTTTAGACGTTAGTGTGACACATTAGAATTAAGTAAAAAAAGTCACATCTAAAATCTTAAAATAGACTAATCATTCGATGTGAATTTGCCATATGTCTGGTGAAGTGGAAACTATCCTTATATTATTGAATTTTATTGATATTATCAATAAATGATAAAAAACATTTTAAAGATTAGAGTGACACATGGAGGACTCTCAATCCACTAACTTAAATTTGCTATGTGGCAGGGGTGTGTAAATCCAGCCAAAAGACAAAGACAAACATATTAATGGAGCATTATTATCTTCTTATTAACAACGATATCTACGAACGGAAAGAATAGTAGGAAACCGAAATACATGATTGATAAAGAAAAAGCACAAGAGTAGAAGGAAAGCACTTTACCCAATAAAGAAAAATAAGGAAATAATAAATCAATAAAGGAAGATGAAGATGAAGAGAAAAAAGACGATGATCATGTTTACGTAAAATGTAACATAAGGTATGATCTTTCACCATCTTCGTACTTATAGACTATAGTAGTAATGTTTCATGCATGCATATGATGTATCTGTTTTTTTTTTTACCTATTATTTTTGCCATAATAGTTGTAATAGATACAAAAAACAGTGATATAGACTACATTCAATCTTTAAGTATTAGGTACATGTTGACGCCAAAATTTGCCTTTGATGGTGGCTTTTTTAAACACTCATGTGGATTATTATATAGAGGGAGATGCTTCTGAGTTGGGTTATCCCTTGTGTGGTGGAAGACAAACAAACATGTTTTGCTCTAGCAGAAGTGGTTACAAATACAGGAAAACACCAAAGGAGGCAATAAACTAGCCATGATTGATAGTGGCTAAATACGTTACTATTTGATGGTTTGGGGTTTTTGTAGTATTAACGTTGTGATACAATAAACAGGAACTGAAATAAAGGCTAACTAGAGTATTTTTTAATTCAAATTTCTACTCACAATTCTATGATAGTTATTTAGATAAATATAATTTTTATTTGGTTTTGTACGACAAAAGTAGCTATCAGCTATTCAATTATAGTTCAATTTATAAAGAAACTATTAATGTATGTAAAATCTGCTATTCTTTTTTTATGGACTTAATCTACTATCTAAAAACACTAATTTAATCACTAAAAACTACACAAATATATTTGACCAAACACTTTTTTTTTACATCAACTCTAAAATTTACCCGAAAATCCGATCCTCAACGTGACTGTAAAGCTATGTAAACCGCATTAAAGAACTAAACACACATAAATGAACAACATCTAAATTAGAAAAGCTTGATTAATGCATTACAATTTGAGCAACATGCATCTTTATAACACCAAACATGTTCAACTTCGATTAAAACTAACTAGTTCAATTGATAAAATTATAAAGGCTATGTTCTTTTGGGTGAATTAAAGAAAATTTAGTTCGGTTTAGACAAACTCGGTTCAATTAAGTTCGGTTCGGGAAAAATTCGGTTCACTTCAATTCAGTTAATTTCCTCTCACAGTTTTCATTCACTTCAATTAAGTTCAGTTCTGACAAATTTAGTTCAGTTCAACTCGGTCCAAAAAACAGAGCTTAACTGCGTAAAATTTTGGAAGAAAATTCGACACCCAACTAGTAACGGTCTTATGATGAAAAATAATCTTCCCAAAGGAATCGCTATAGCTTCTAAATTCTTCAACTAACTCTTTAGTCTTTAGCAGACACTTTCAGAAAATTAGCAGTGTAGTATACTAACACTATAGTAGAAGTGTAGAACCCAATGTCTCTTTTAGTCAAAAAGTAAAAACAGTCACTCGCCCAACTCTCTACTGTCTTTTTCCTTAATCACCGGGTTTCTTTCTCCTTTTAAAGGACCCATACATGCTTTTTCTCTACTGAGTACTGACCTTCACTGTCCCCCCAACACCATTATTACTTCTCCCTTGAGCATATGTCGGTGAGATATCCCATTCTTCTCCTAAATTCATGTACCAAATTTAGTGAAGATGAAGGCTAGCATTTTATTATCTCTTCAAGTATGTCCTTTTTTCTTTGCCTGATTGCATTTATATGTCAATTTATATACATATATATAGTTATATACAACCTTTGCTGTTTAAACCATACATGTGTTCTAATGACTTTGCCATTATTAGTTTATTTAATTTGCTTGTGCTTCAATTCATCATCATTAGTCTTCTTCCACTATTACTAGAGTTCATGTAATGAAATGATGAACCTTGATGCTTTCTTTGTTACTGGTCAAAAGTTATCATGAAAAAAAGTGATAAATTATGAACTTCCACTGGTTTTTCAGGTTGTTTGATAATCTAGTAGTGCAGCATTGATAGCTATCTATCTAGGAGGGGAGAAAGCCATGGAAAACAAGTCGTGGCGTTGGCGGAGAAAAGCCTCAGAGAAGACTGTAGTTGATGATGGAAGACCTAGTTTGTCTATGGAAAGAAATGTGGAAAAGGTAAGACAATTTTGCCATTTTAGTTTCATACTTCAGAATTTGAATCATTCCTATGAAAACATTCTGATAGAAAATCCTTTATCTGTAAATTTGATTGTATTTTTGTTGCTAACAAGATTGGACAAGTTCTAAGTTCTACTTCCAACTGTCATAAATGTATATTATGAAGCTATGCTACTCGGAGTTGGATACTTATGTCTGAAACAGATATGTATCCAACTGCCCGACTCGACTATGTATTAAGACTTTCCATGATATTGGTCCAAGATGAAGTGTAGAGGACCAGTCATGGATACTTGAGCAAAATGAAGAGTCTGAGTAACATAGATAATGCGATTGACATTCTGTGCAGATATACCACTTTAACTGTATATGACTGCAGGATCAAGAGAGAGCAGGATCTAGAAAAAGCCCTAGTAATATCAGTGACAGGTCATCCTCAGGAATCTGTGATTGCACTGCTAAAGATGAGCTAATCAGAAAATATGCAAAAATAGCAGAACAAGCACTAGCAGGTAGATAGCCAAAATTTTCAGCCGTCTGATGAGTTTCTGACGCATTCCTGGATATGCAAGTCTAACTTATCGACATCAAATTACACACAGGTCAAAAGATGGCGGAAGCTGAGGTGGCATACTTCAAACAAGAGCTAGATAGATCGCTGCAGCAAGGAGAAACAGCTGAGCAGAAACTGGCTCAACTCAATGCTGCATTGAAGGACTGCATGCAGGAGATGGAATCTCTTCGAGTTGGACAGAAGTTGGAGGTCAAATTAGCTGAAGCTAACAGAAGGACTTCAAACTTATCATCTGAGAATGCTAATTTGATGAAGGCTCTTCTCTGCAAAGAGAAGTTGATTCAAGATCTTGATAAGGGAAAAGCTGAGCTAGAAGCCGAATTTGGCTTGTTAATAAGTAGGTTAGATTCTGTTGAGAAAGAGAATATTTTATTGAAGTATGAGTTCCAAGTGATGGAGAAGGAGAACACAAAGCAAACGAAGAAGTTAGAAGCCGAATGCCAGCAATTACGTGATTTAGTTCGAAAAAGACTGCAAGGTCCATCTGCTCCGTTGAATACGAAGAGGTCAAGTCCAAGGATGGGGAATTGGGCCGAAAAATCTGGTAAGGGAACAAGCTTACTTGTCGAGAGGGTGTGCACCGTGGAAGAGGAAAACAAGATGTTGAAAGAGATACTGGCTTTAAGTGATGGTGAACTTCAGTCATGGAGAATCAAATATGGGCAAATGGCTTCTAGAGTAGCTGAGCTTAAAGCGCAGCTCAACGAGCTTTCAGAAGCAGAAAACTCTATGCAGTTGGCTATCTCTGGTCTCGGCCTCAGTAATTACGACAGATTTCGTGATTCTGAATCATGGGCTAATGCTTTACTCGAAGAACTTGAACAGTTCAGACAAGACACGATCAAGAATGAACCAGAAACGGATAAGTATGCTATAGTAACCACAGGTATAGAAAATTCAGGGAACCAGTTGCAACAAACCAGTAAAGAACTTGTTTCAATATCAGTAGATAATATGAGCTGTAAGGAAGAGTTTCTCAGACCGGGGGATTCCTGGCTCGATGAGATCTTAAAAGTGATATTGGAAGAACATCGAGTTTCAAACAGAAATGTGGGTGAACTTCTGCAAGACATTAGAATTGCTTTGGGTTACGATGAGCTGCAGAAATATGAAAATAGCAACTCAGAAGTTCATGGTCTTTTGATGTGGGAATCTTCAGATTCTACTCCCACCAGGACTTCAGCTGTCGGAAGCACATCAAGCAACAGCATCTCAGTGGAAGATAACAAAGGTCAGGATATAAAAAATGCTTCATTTGCAAGAGTGAATTTAAGGAAACATCTGGCTTTTGACAGATCAAAAAGTGAAAGCCAAATGGAAGTTGATGACTCCCCAAATTGTCACAATACACTAGCTCAAATGATAGCAATTCAATCCAATATGCAACAAGAAAACAGAGAAATGAAAGAGAAGCTAGAAAGAGTAACTGAAGAGAATGTAGCTCTGAGGAACCAACTTGAAGAATCAAAGCAGACCATTGAGAGCTTACAAAGGGAGCTAGATTCTCTCAAGGAAGCAAATGGGAACATTGAGGAACAAGTTGAAAATCAGAGGTTAATCAATGAAGATCTCGATACACAGTATACAGTTGCAAAAGCCAAGCTACATGAAATTCTACATAAATTGTCAACCTTAGAGGTAGAATTGGAGGATAAGAATAACTGCTGCGAAGAATTGGAAGCAACATGCCTTGAACTTCAGCTTCAGCTTGAAACGTAAGTAGATATCTTCCCTTTTGCAGGTTTATTTAACTTATTAGAAGCTAGTGACAGTACACGCTTACGCTCATGCTCACACACACAGGTATGCTTGCATGAATGAACTAATCTATGTGCCTGCAGGTGCAGGTTCTCAAGAAAGGACTCTCCTTGTAGCGACACAGATAAAGCCACAAAGCAACTGATAGCTGTAAGTCATTTTTTCCTGACCAGAGATTTGTGTTAGTTTTAATTATATAGGTCAACTAATACTGCACTCATGTTAAAAGCCTCAGCATCCCATCATTAATACAGCTCTACAGGAGGTGAAGTAAAAACCTTTCAACAACTTCTAGGTTTTAGCCCGTACTTTATTTCTTAGGTGGTAGAGGAGAAGCTTTGGTAAGTAAATGAGTCACATTTAGTGCTGAGTCAAAGTGCAAGTAGTAATTGGTTTTAGATCACCATGTCATAACTCATACGTGGTTGGGACAAGAAAGTTAGATGACTCATAGAGGAGGGAGGTGATCAAACATAAACCTGAGTATGATTACTTAGATAACATTACTTACCTTACAATTCCCTACAGAACTAATAGGGATATCAATATATTTACCCTAACTAACAATAAGGAATGACAGAGCTAACAATAAGAATATCGGTATACCTAGTTCATGTGGCAAACGATTGGGGGAATAGTATTTTTCACCCTATAAACCCCCCTCAGCCAGTATTGGCTCTTTCTCGACAAGTGTTTCTCAAATGTCTTAAAAGACGTCCCATTTAACCAGTCTGGGCGCTTTTGGTTGATAAAATGTATGTTTGAGTGACAGGAAACAATTCAAGATTTGCCATCACCATCACCATCACCATCACCTGATGTGACACAATCTGACAAGCTTCTCTCTCCTGTAACTACTACCATCACGACAGAAAAGTCATCAGCAACTGATGACAAAAGCCTGGAAGTCCAACGCTCTACCCTTCGTGATTGTATGATGGAGGAGGATGGTGATCCAACAGAAGGTCTTAAGACTCTAAGAACAGAAGAAAAAGAAAGTAAAGAAGAGAAGCATAGTGTCAACCATACTGAGGTCAGATCTCTGCCTCCTCCTCCCGGGTTAAAGGTTCAGTCTCTTGAACAAGTGAGCACTTTGGCTCTTGTGTCAGCTAAGAAACCTGGTAGAGGGTTTGGATTTATAACAAAGATGTTCCTGAGAAGGAAGAGAGGCTGCAGCAAGATGAAAGCTGCTCCATTGCAGCGCAACACAAGCGCCTTGATGAAGCAAAGGGATGTCTTGCTTGTGGCTTAACCTGGCACAGGAATTTGATTTTTCTTTTCCTTTACCTAATCGTTTCCATTTTTTTTTTTGAAAACATTGTCCAAGGAGCCTATAATGTAAGGTTGTTGTAATTTATACACTAGTAATTATAAGCACTAAATTTTGGGACATTGGGTTGCATGTACATAAATTTGCATTAAGAATTCTTAGAATTGAGAGGTTGTAATAATACTTTTTAGTATAAATATATAAGAAGACCCTGTTGGACAGGAACGTTGCACATTTGAAACCCATTTCAGATTTGAAGGTGGTAATAACTAATCTTGCAAAATTGTTTGGATATAATGTGAAAATTTGTATTCCGGTCAAGCAGATACTAGTATTTTAATCGCATCTTCATAATACTATACAAGAGTTTCTCTCTTCTGAATTCTATATTTCTTAGTTGTGTATACAAGAAAAAGAGAAGTTAAAATTGCCAGATGGTTGAATAAACTTCGAGACCGATCAAAACTCGAAAATGGAGTACATCACCTCTTTTTCAAGTCAGTCTCTATACAAAACAAATCTAGCAATTTTATCCAGTCCAGCTTCCTTGTAGCATTCAGCAACTCGCTCTAGACATTCATCCCAAGATCCCTCAATGGAAGCCAAGTCCAACAAAAAAGCAGCTTCATCAAGTGCTACCTGAACAGTTATTTGAGGCAATAGGGTCGCTAAATATGTCTTGCCTAAAAACCTTCCTATTAGGAGTTATTACCCTTATCAAAGGGGGATACACTAAAATTTCATACCTGGATTGGTTCTTTTCCTTTCTTCAAATCTTCTTGCCTGCCCTCTTCTGTCACCTTCTCCTTTATGTATTCGATTTGTTCGTCCTCCCATTGTGCCATATCAGCAACTTCCTGATCAACATTAATATACATCACAGGCAGCAATTTTCTATTCAGGAAACTCCCTTATCAAAAGCAAGAGAAACAGTGCATATTTATGTGATTTCATTATGTCTCTCCTTATTCTTCCATGTATTTTCAGATGAAAAGGATTATCGCGCACTTGTACTCCCTACATCCCAAAACACTGCATCCATTCCCTCAACAACGAAGAAAAGAAAAAGGAGGGAAGAAGAATCACCAGATAATCAAACCTGTGAGGAAGCCTAAAGGAGTTGGAAATGCAGGAGGCAGATATTGATGACACCATGTTACAGGGTAGAAAGGTTGCATACCTGGTATGGACAACCTAAAGTCCACCATGGTGATTTCAGTGACACTCTTGCAGCATCTTTAGCTTCTGAAACGCGCCCAACCCTGTAAAATGTGTTTTGTTAATATAATATGTTGAGATTATACAACCTCCTCATCATAAGCAGACTACTAGGATCATATGTATTGACCAGTAGATAAAGTTATTCAGAAATGGCTGAAATAGAAGTCTGCATACTTCAACAAGATCTTTGCATTGAAGACATAAGGCCGCGCAAAACCAGGGAAAAGGTCCTTTTTGTATAGAATTCTCCAGTCACCAATGCTGAAACCTTTGATCCACATTAAAAATAATAATTATACAAACAGATCAAACACGATATCCAGAACAAAGATATATACAGAAACCATATATTCTCACATAATCACCATCATCAAAATGCCGCATCACTTTTCTCTCTAGAACATCTGGAAACAACCCAACCTAAGCAAAGAATAGCGCCATTTATTAAGTTCAAGCAGTTACAGCTGTGAAGTAAGTTTCAAATTGCTCCTTTACCGATTTCAGAAGATAGATATCAAGGTTAGGAGTCTGAGACTCAGCAAAGTCCCCCCTCTTATAAAGCCTTTCACCAGCCTCAGAAGAAGCTGCAAAAAGAGCATATTCGACCTCGTCCTTGCTCAATGCATCCTCCTCAACAAGAATTCTGTGAATATATTGATCCACCTAGATAGTAAACAAAACAAACTAAGACATTTCTCCAAACATGTTCTATATGCGAATACCTAACTAGGATTGATTGATGATGCAAAGAAAAGATTGCAGTGGAAGACATATGAAGCAGATACATGGATACAGTACAACATCCTTCAATGTAGATACTAGAACTTGTCTACATACGCACATGAACATATGCTTTCAGATTAACTTATTACATTCTTCGCCAAAAGCCACACCCCATGTTTGTGTACTTCCACAACTGGCATCTCCATCCTGCAGTGGAAGATATGGAAGTCTAAAAAGTTGGATATAGGTTATGAGAACTTGTGGAAGATGTTAAAGGAACATGATATAGATTTTTTTATGTCTTACCCCGGTGGAGCTGTTGGCCATCGCAGCAATGCAGTTACAGCACCTGCTGGAGATGACAGTTACTGAGCACATGAAGAAGTCAATGATAAGAGGGAGACAGAAGAGTGAACAATTAGTACTCTTGTAACCTGATGGATTTTCAGACAGAGGAATAACAAGAGGAATCAGGCCCTGCCTAGATCCTGGAGAAATTATAGTTTCACCTGTTTGAAGCAAAATACAATAAAAACTCAGCTTTTTATAAATGAAACAAGACGAGAGGCTGAAAGGTTTTGACATATGGTGCTGAAGAAAAAGAGGATTTAGCACATTTAAACACAACTGCAACCACCTTGTATCATTCCTGCTCTTTGCCCTAGTCCACAGAGATCTGGGCATATGCAACCTTGTCTTTAAGCATAAGGCAACATAAATTATTAGTTTCTCCTAGTAATTGTTTTTACTAAGTAAATTGAAATGTCAGGATTCCTAATTCCTAATGTTGGTGTCAATCAGTCACTAGACTCACTACCCACAGATAGGCAGGCATGTCCACTCTTCTTGACTGCTGCTTTAACAAAAAGATCACTTGTACAAGTGATATTATATCCACTACATTACGTAATTTTGTACACGATCAAATCTGTCTTCGATTAAATATAGAGGCACGAGTTAATGATGTTAAAACAACAATTTCTTTGTATACCACGAACATCTTGACCCCTCAAAGATGGCAGTAGACTATGTAGGATAAGAAATATACCTTTTGTTTGTAGCACATTTAACAACTGATGAAGATGTTCCGGGGGTTGAGTGCAAGCAACATCCTTTATAAATGATATATGTCCTGCATATATATATGTATAACAAGTTTGTGAAAACTGGAATTTATAAGAGAATTATGGACAAGCAGCATCAAAAAAAGGAAAAGACGAAGAACTCATTCAATAATATGATAAATAATTCACCTATTGATGTCTTATCTACCAGCTAAACCTGTGCTTTTTCCCCAATAAAAGTAGTTCATAGGCAAGAGATTTCAACAGTAAATTATACCAACATAGACTTTTGGGCAAGAAACCTCAACTAATAGATAATCCAAGACATCATCTACACATCCGAGTTTCATAATGCAACGATGCAAACTTCAGATCACCAAACTTAATTCTCTAATCTTGCAAAAGAACTTGATAAGAATACTAATGCAAGTACACAATTGCAATCTTCCCAAAACACAACCCAAATTGGGTCTTAAAGCACATACATCAGCTTGAATAACAAAACACACCAAGAAAGAGATTGTTAAGAAAGACTGTCCCAAATATTCCACCAAAACCAGATCCCATCACTCCAACACTCTCAAAAACAGAACTAATAGGCAGGTTAACTTCAAATCATCAGAAATTTCCACTTCATGAGTCCCAAATGATACTTCCACTTTCATTCTTTCAGTAAATACGGTCTACTTTCATTGTCTAGTAAGCATCCTAGACTTTGAGATTCCATCCCAATAATTGTTCTAGACTATATAATACTTTTGTTTTTTTATTAGTTGCAACGCTTTGACTTTTGCACTATTCATATGCTAACCTTGACCAATAATTTTTGACTAATATATAACAAATTTTAGTATGTAGATTTATCTTAACATAAATATACAAAATATCAACTTTTTTTTTTATGATTTTTACTTAAAAGACATAAAGGGTCAAAGTTGTGCATTGACAAACGTAAAAGTCAAAGCGTTGCAACTAAAAAAAGACAGAGGATATAGTATTGTAGTTTATACATGTTACATTTTTAAACACCTAAGTTGTATTTTAGAGAAAAAAATGTTGCATATGTAAGTACCCATGTTACATGTTTATTTATTCATGTATGAAGTATTTACTCTCATAGCCCACAAGTATAGCCGTATAGGCAAGTCAAGGAATGTTGTATTAAATGTTGTATTTTCAAACATTAAAATTTACCAAAATTCCCCTGACAAATGTGAGAGTAATATATCACCGTTTGAGATTAGGCAGCACTCAGGATTCAGGAAGATTAAATCATATCTTAAGTGGGAAGTTTTTCATCGCATCTTCCCTCCTAATAACCTACACAATGACAGAAGTACAAAATATTTTTTCTTTTGATAAGGTAAGTTGAAGTCCCTTGCAAGTAGGGGGAATATGGGGATCCCTCTTGCAAGGGGTGACACTGACACTTGATCCCAGACCTGTAGAATCGGGGATGATGCCAGCACCACTAGGTTATCAGCTGTTGCTCAAGCAACACTAACATAGAAATGAGGGTATACATTCAACCTAGTTATACAATCTATTCTCACCATTGTCATAAGGTAAAAGCTGACTACACCAATAAAATCTACATTCTCACAATTAATACCAAAAACCCATATAAAAAATGCAAATTATTCTACGCACAATCCATCTTTACTACCTATTAAAAAAAGTCCCAGAACCCATTTGTGGATTAATCAATAAATTCGGAGTCTTGAATAATTAACATCTAACACTAAATAAACTGAACCAAACAAACAGAAAAATATATAAATAATTTGGAATTATAGTGATAATTTGAAATATAAGTAAGTGAAAATACCAGAGGAGGAAAAGCATCGAACTTGAAGAGTGCGAGGTGGGAAGAAGCGCAGCCTTGAAGGAGTGGTGCGGAGAGTGAGAGTTGGACCACCATGAACAATGCCTACCATTCCTGCTCTCATATTTTATCTTTACTTTTGCTCTTTTTAACTTCAACTTATGGATAAGAATATAGAGGAAGAAATTGTTTTTGTTGGTTTAAGAAAGAATTATAATAAAGTGGCTGACTCTGACTGACCGTTAATGCTGCCGGCAACAGCCCAGGAGACGAGAATCGAGAGTGTGAAAGAAGTGAGAGGATGAGACTCTGATGGCCCGTTTGGTAGTTGGTTATAAATGGTGGTAATGGGAATGAATTTGTATGTAAATTTGTGAAGAAAGTCATTGTTAATTCGTGGTTATCTTTAATTTATCCTAAAGTGTCTATTTTTCTTCTTGAATTTTCATTCCCATCCAATACCACCTTGTTAGGTGGTAATGAGTGGTAATGAAAATTAGGGGTGAGATTGCTTCCCCATGGAGAAAAGACACAAACTTGGGGGTTGAAATTGCATCCTCATGGAGATTTTAAGGATGCTTCCCTTGTAACCTACCCTTAAAATTCATTCCCATTACCGCAATTTATTAACGACTACCAAACGGGCCGTGAGAGATAAGAGGGCTCAAACTTTCCTCTCTTCTCCTGGTATGTCAAAGATCACTCCCTCCTTCTAGAATGGCCATTTCGTCATCCCCATCTGTACCTAAAATAAAAAAAAAAACAAAACATTATGAGCCAATGTCTAATAACATACTACTCTAAGGCCTCGTTTGGTAGTTGTTGGAACTTAATTCCCAAAGGAAGTTTTATATAATGGGAAGTAAATTCCCTTGTTATCTCCTAGGAAATGGTTGTGGGTGTTTGATTGAGCATAGAAATTTGTAATTGATACGAGGAATTTCTAATAACCAAGGGGTTGGTGATTAATTTCCTACACTACATAGCAATTTCCATTTCCTTGGAAATTTTATTTCCCATGAATTCCTTATTTCCTACATACCAAACAACTATCCTATTTTGTACTTCCTAGGAAATTCAAATTCCAAAAGACCTCTAAGTGCCCTCATCAATATAATCTATATAATATATATATATATATATATATATATATATATATATATATATATATATATATATATATATATAAAGCTAAGTTCATTATGCCTACATGTCAAGGTAATATACATTACGACAAATGTCGTCTTCTCATATCGTTTCAATATTAAACTGCCATGTGTAGATTGATAGAGAGCTAATGCTTATGTGTCGCTTGCATATCGCAATAAGGCGTGTGTCATAATCTTTATAACTAGGCAAGAGGAATCTGTAAATCAATTACAATATTTCGAATTAGGAAATATTGTTATAATGTTCCTTAAATCCAGCAAAGAATCATGTATTGGATTAATGGCTTAGAATAAATTGTCTTATATCATTCAAAATTAACAGCCTTGATCGGAATCAATCATAGCAGTTCTTTGCCTACTATATAATAGAATCCTCCAAAATCATTACAATACATCTCCTATTTCTCTTAATATTTGCAATGTAAGAGTACAGTATATATAGATACAGTAGCTTGAAGCTTACAAAGGAAGTATGAATTAATTCTACTACTGACTTAATGACTTAGTCTAATGTAGAAACTAATTGAAAAGATAAAACTACACCAAGCTAACCGTGAGATGATAACTTAGCATACACAATAACTATGAGATAATAATCGACTTACTCAATTCTTATCTCCAATAATTTTACCCCATTGTTGCCAAAACAGAGCATGCGAAGGAGAGAACATTTATTTATGAGGATGTTGTGTTTTTGAAGCTGTTGAGCTTTCTGATTAACTAGAAGAGCATGGAGAAAATGTTGGAAGTTCGAAAAATGGCATTCATTAACATGCTTTGAGCTTTTCCCAATTGTTCGAAAACATTTTTTTAATCAAGAAAATGATAACTTAGAAAATCATAGTTATAATATACTTATAATCAAGTTATATACTACTTCCTTTTATAAAATATATTATTTTAGAATGAATAAAAAAATCTTCCAAATGGTTATCTATTCAGTCTATTTGCTCATTCTAAGAGATAGACATCTATATGTAGCCATCAAGGTTGAGAAGATCAAGTATTATAATTGGCTATTTGTTTTAAACATTCTCAGTGCTTATGAGTTATGACTTACTTCCTCCAGCTTTTATTAGTTTACCTACTTCTTTGGATATAGAGTTTTAAGAGAAATAAGTATGTGGATCATAGAAGAAAAGAGAAAGTATTAATTTATTGGCATATTATTTTGAAATTGATGTTGTGGGTCAAAAAAAAAGTAGAGTGAGAAGCTAAAGATAATATAAATAATTGGTGAGATCATGCCAAAAACAGAAAAAAAAAGAAGTGGGTAAAATAAGAAGGGACAACCCAAAAAAAAGGATAAACTAATAAAAATCAGAGTGAGGGCCTGTTCTCTTCGGCATAAAACAACTCAACTGAACTGAACTGAACTGAATTAAATTATAACTAATTAATAGTAATGATTATCATTTAGGAACTGAACTGAACTAAACTGAAAATAAGCTGGGGAGAGCAGGCCCTGAGTATAATTATTATACTTTGAGGGAGATAGGGGAAATCTTCAAATGAATCCCATGAGGTTTGATCCCTAGACTTCAAAGATATGAGGTGGGAAGCGATGCCACTAATCAGAGTGAGTACATATCAATTGGGCTATATCATCGATCATTTTTAGCGTCTGCTTTAAGGTATAGTATATATTTGGAGTAGATTTTTTTTTTTCTTTTGACATCGAATTTGGAGTAGTTTCAATCATGATGCATCATGCATGTTGTATCCCTGATCTCTTTATCATCTCTTCTTTTTAAGCATGGACATTCTTTCCTAAATAATCTCTTCCTTTCAAGCAGTATTACGGGAAGGAAATAGATATATTAAGAGAGTTACAATGTCCAAAATGTCATTAAGGACCAAAAGAAAAGGAACTCTAAAAAAGTTACTTAAGTTTTTCTATTCTCATCATCACTTACTCCAATTTTGTGTTGTAATACGTTTGGTGAAGGATGTGATTGAATAATATGGTTACTCTGTTCGGTTGTTGTTGTAGCCTCATAAATAGAAAAGGATTCAAACCAGCAGACTATGTTCATAAATTTATTTATCTTTTTCAACAACATGCATATATAAATAGATTAATTTATAATATCTAATAAAAGATTGATTGTGATGAAGGGTCTTATTTTGGCTACTTTTTAGATCTACAAATTAGATAAAAGTAAGAAGATAAATTTAAGATCTACAAGCTCTTAAATTTATAAATTTAAAAGTTAATTTACACATAGTTTACATCCTTAGATTTTCGTACCATGTACTTGGCAAATATAATAGTAATTACATGGTGTTTATTTTCCCAAACTGATCCTAAATTCCTAATACTACATCGATTTTTTTTAGATGCAACATTTGATTATTATAATCTACCCACTAAAAAGGCAAATGTTGCATATAAAGAAAACAGAAGAAGTATATAATACTTTGAGTGCTATGTAACCTTATTTCCTAAAAGCCATTAACTAATTTTTAATACAAATAGAAAATTGATATTTTTAATAAATAACATGTTTATCATTCTTTCGCAAAAATAAGACTCACTATGTACTCATATTTACTATAATGAATTTTATAATCTTAAGTTGGTGGGTAAGAAATATATTAAGGTGGTCACTTGAGCAGGTAGGATGGGTGATGAACCAGGTAAGGTGATTAT
Source organism: Beta lomatogona (assembly GCA_947646795.1). NCBI lineage: Eukaryota > Viridiplantae > Streptophyta > Magnoliopsida > Caryophyllales > Amaranthaceae > Beta > Beta lomatogona. Next base: position 1,433,622 of record CANSNZ010000089.1, read on the forward strand.
TTTAAGGTTCTAGATTAGAATTAGAAATATTATATGTAGTTAGTGATCTTTTAATCATTATTGAATCATTATCAATAATATATCTTATTTCATAATTTAGTATGGTGTACCTAGAATATAAAATTTATCAATAATTTTTCCCGATAGTGGAAGTAATATAGTGAAGTAATATACAAAGATTAACAAGAGATATAAAAAACGATATCATATGTACAAATTGGTGTGCTGATTATGCATGTTCTTTGCCACTTTTAAATGAAACAACAAGTATTGTGTGCTCTGCATGAATAATAAATTTATTGTCAAACCAATTCACTTAATTTTAATCAAAATGTATCACTTTTAACTGAAAATGTATCACTTTTAAGTCAAAGTAGGTCATTTTACAAGTTTAAAGAGGTAATTTTTAAGCAAAGTGTAACTTTTAATTTTTAATGGGTCACTTCTAGATTAATAAAATTGACATATTTAAGGCAAAATGATACCCCCATCTCACAATAATTTACTGTAAATATGTGTTACTAAAGAATTTGTATAAATAAAATAATCAACAAAAACCTACACGTGCATTTTATCATGACAGTAGCTACATCAGTCACTGAATGCACGGGTTATAAGCCGATTTTAAAATATATTTTATTACTCGATATGATTATAAAAACTTTAAATCATGAGCTAATATTCAAACCATGATTTTAGGAGAAACATCCTAATATAAAAACTTATAAAACAAAATATTCCCTCGCATTTTAATGTGTTTTTTTTTTGTTTCATTTACGTATTAATGTATATATCACAATTATAGGATTTTTAAACGTCAAAATGTTGTAACAAAGGATTTGTATATATCATCTAATATAATTTTACATTTTATATTCTTTCAACATATTAAATGCATGAGTTTTAATAATTATGGATTCAATAAATTTGGAACAAAAACAACTACTTAATAAACAAAACAATTCCCGTGCATTATGCATTGGTCCAAATCATATATACATAAAACCTCCCGTGCATTTTTGCGCGGGTTAAAAGCTAGTCTATACTAATATATTAAAAGGTGTTCCTAAGAAAGTATATGTTGCCACGTGGAACCCCTCATTCACTAAAAACATGTCATGTCATATGCTTTACAAGGAATACAAAATTTTATATAGTAAGATTCGAACATGCGACCAATAAGTTGTAAAGTAAAAGTCTTACCATCTCAACCAACTACTTCATCCGTTCTGTTTTAAATGAAACGTTTGTTTTTTCACGCAACCCAACACGCTTCTTTAATCACTAATATATTTAGTTGTGCATACGTAAAAAATATAAAAAAATTATAATTTAATAATATGCATCGAGAAGAATCTAACAAGATCCCGCTTGACTATGTTTTTCTTTATATAATGGCGATAAATTGGAGTAAAAATTAATCAATGAATAGTGTCATTTAACCTAATGTTTCAGAGGAAGTATTAAATATGCTATTTACTCCACTTAAATGTATATATAGCTTAGAACATAAATTAAATATATACAACAAACTAATTGTGAATAAATTTAAGCTCAAAACATAGAAGTATTCAAAGTAAAAACTCGGGGCATCGCCCGAGCTACACACTAATAAATATATTAAAAGGCGTTCCTAAACAAGGAACTGTGTCACGTGGCACTCTCCCTAGGGAGTTTTAGTTCATGTAATCCATGTACAATAGAAAAAATAGAAATTGTATAGTATAAGTTTTGGTCCCGTGACCTCAAGTTCATATACTAAGGTTTTAACCACTAAACCAAGTTGTATTTAGTATTATCATTTTAAAGTACAATATTAATAAATGAAATTTTTTCTTACCCGTAGCATGGCCTGTGCCTAATAACTAGTTTGTAATAATAGCATAGCCATGTGTCTTCATTTGTAATAGCATAACCATTTTTTTCAAACATATTAACACAACAGATAACAACAAATCCATTTCCATCATTAATGGGTGGTACTCGCATAAGCACAATATAATAACAAGATGTACCAACATAGATGGGTATACTACTGTAAGTTGCCAAATAAGCAGAATATTACAAGTCTACATGTATTATATGGATCAATTAATCATACTTAATTGTTATATTGGTAAAGTAATCATTAATTGGTAAAGAAGTCATAAATAATTGTATATACTAACCTTCAAGCCATTTATCTTCCCCAAGACCGAACTTTGAAATCGTAGCACACCGTGCAACCTCAAATTCTTCACAGGAAACACTATCATATATATCATCAAGAAGTACACTCTTAAAATCCTTATAAAGCTTATACCTACCCAACTTCTTACCGAATTTTGGAAGAATGTGCCACAAACATCAACACTGCCAAGTTCCCAGCATAGCGTTACACAAAGCCTTCCGCATCGCGACATCTTGATCTGCAAGAAAACAAGTAGGCGCTTTGCCACCCATACACTTCAACCAAGTGCTAAAGAACCAAGTATACGTTTCTACATCCTCATGAGATATTAAAAAGCACACCCAAGTAATATACTTTGGCCATGGTGATTTACTCCTACAAAATTTGCAAATGGAGTGCATAGTCATTCGTCAAGTATGTTGTGTTAAAACAAACAAAGTCACCAAAATATTCATATGCGCAACGACTCCTCGCATCGACCCATACAACATCTTTCATATGACCTTTCTCATCCAAACGATGCATGTGAAAGAATTGTTGGTTATCACAAGTCTTTTTTTCAAAATAACGCTACATGGCGTTAGCATCGCCATCCTTGAATTTTAATTTACTTTCCTTTGCTACTATGTTACGCAAATCCCTCTCTGTTATGACTATATTCTCCAATCCATTCCTACTAGCTTTTTATGCACGCGATGCGTGCGACGACATTTTGGGCATAACTGTTGCTCAATAGTTAGTAGTAAACGAACCAAAAACGAAAGTTCGTATCTAAGTTCACCTTCATTTTGTGAATAAGAAATATTGAAATACCTTACAGATAGTATTTGAAAACACTTCATGATTTTATGTAATATTGTTGTATCACTTATAACTAATTGAATAACTAATAAATGTTAGTTGTTTGTTAATAGTAAAAAAAAATTGTAACCCAAAGCCACAAAGGCAGTTGTATGCAAGTAACAAACCCACATAATTTTTTCCACCTATCCATATAACTATCCGCCCCACATATGACATACCCATATGAATGATGAATCTCACGTATTTTTCATCTAATTATCCTCCATATTTAATTTTCATCTTCCCACCTACAACCTTACATCTTCCCTTCCCTTAAAAAATAAGAACGGCTCATCTCCTCATCCTCACTATATTTCATATTCACTTAAAAAGATTAAGATTTAATCAAACGTAATGGTTATTTTAATTTCACAGCAAACACCACATTAATAAGCTAATCTTGGTGTCAAAATTAACCCCATCAACGCTCCATTAATTTTTAGGATAATTTTGGTCTCTGTTCTTCTGGGTCTTTTTGGGTTTTCAATTCGATTGTGGTGGTAATGTTGAAGAACGTTCGCTGGAATGGGGTTAAAATTGAGTTTTAATTATTTGGTTGACGAAGTAAATGGGGAGCCTCAAATTTGAATGTAATTATTTACGTTTTATGTTCTTGATTTCGTCCCAAAAAAACTTAATTGTCAACTATATTCCTCAAAGATCCGGTTACATTATGTTTGAACTTTTATTTGTGAAGAAGGTTTTTTTCAAAAAAATTCGTGGCTGAAGTTCTGAATTTGGAATTTGCAATTTGCAAAAATCCAGTTACAATCCTAGTCGGTTCTTGAATCATCCACTTTTCCTTTTTCTTTTCCTTTGTTTTTTTCAAGACTTCTTCTACTACTTTGGCAAATTTTGTATGCAAAGTAATTAAATTTAAGCATAATTTATTGCGTAAAAGACCTTTTGTTTATGGTTTTTAATTATTCATAAGAAATGTCAGTTTTGTACTAACGGTTTATAAGATTGCATTTATTTTTCGACAAATTACTATCGAAAAGTTACTTTTATTCACTTTTTTTAATTATAAAATACTTTTTTTTCAAAATTCAGATCAAATTTTTTATATTTCATTCCACGAACTACTAAAAGAAAATCAATCGTTTTCATCGATTTTCAATTTCACTAACTGTTAATTAACGTAATTTCTTTTTTAGTTTGATTTTTGTGTCATTTTTATTGCATTCGAAATCGATTTATATTTTATAATGTCTTTTTTTGTTACAAACATGTACTGCTTTTTTAATATTATTTCGAAATTTATACCATATAATACAGACTTAAATTATTCTTGTATCATTTTTATTGTATATTTTTCTAAAACATGTGATTATCGATACTACAATTGATGCATTCGAACATAAGAGTTGTTAGTTTTTTCTTCAACTAATTTGAAATAACTTGCAAGGTTAAAAAGAATTATGTACCTTTTTTAGAAGTTCGCAAATCCCCAATGGACAAAGTGTAATATCCCCGTCGAAAGCGTATGTTTTTTTAGTTTGTAATTTGTATTGACGTGTTGTAGTGTATTGGTAATTTTTCTGAGTATGTAATTGTAAATAGTTCTTACGTAGTACTCCCTCTGTTTGTTTTTATCTTTCTCACTTGGAATCTTGACACTATTCATACTTAGAGGGAATCTTCTCAATTTTTTTCAATTTATAAGAAAAAAATATAGTCATGTAGGGTCTTGTTTGATTCGTCTCAATTAGTACTTTATTAATATTCAATTATTATAATTTTTACTAATATATAATGAAAGATATTTAAGTTCAAAGATGTGCATTGGAAGACGCGCACAGGAAAGTGAGAAGGATAAAAAAAAAACAGAGGGAGTCGTATGTAATTGCTAATGGGTTATAGTTTGTAATTGATTTTTTTAGTTTTTGTAAAGTTTCCTCATTTGAGTGATTTGTATAATGTGAATTATGCAATTGTATTGATTTTAGTTAACTTGTGATTGATTGTTATAATTGTATTTCCGGCAGTTTTTTTTTGAAGCCCCGCTTTGGTTGAAATTGGTTTTATAATTTAGAAAGAAAAGGGGGTAAAATAGTCTATTCAAATGAGGACACCATAGCTCCCCCTTTCCTTATAGAATAGAGATCTGTAGCAATGAATCTGTGAAGCGGGGATGTCCTCACACCAGCTACATGATCATTAAACAACTTCCTCTAAACAACAAAACTTACTTCTTGTCGAAATTTGCTTATGTGCCTAACCTTGCTAGGCATAGGGTTATGGTTTTCGTGCTTCAATATCACTTTTTTAACTTCCCATAACCCTTTCCTTTTTTGCACTTGCATATATCATTACAGGGTAGTTGCATCTTTTCATCTTCCTACTTGATATTTCAACACTTTTTTTACCCACTGATACTCTCTCTTACTATCAACCCTTCACCTTATGTTCGATTGCCCTTCACACTCACATCTCCACGTATTATTACGCCAAACCTTCAAGTTCTTTGGATTGCTTACTGCCACCACCTGACCTAAGAACACCAAAACCCTATTGTTTTCCATAATTCATAAAACATTCATCTATTTCTTCATATGAAGCAAATAAGCAATTAGAACTACAATAAACTTATTTGAAATAGCAGACCCACTTACAGCTAATTCAACCTCACCAACATTGTCCACATTTCAAATTTTAACTAAGTGCCCTGACTCCAACTCTAACTCTGTCCTGACTCCAACTCTATATCGTCTACTTCCTCATTCAAATCAATGTTAATTCTTTGTCTTCTTTGCTACATTTTAGTCGTATCATTACAATAATGCGTATTGTGTTATGCCTTCATCTAATTACTTAAATAAATAATTACCTTTTACAATTCGTTAACACACAATATTTTTTCTTACACATCATTAACAGAAAACTAATACTAATTTCAGACATATTAATTGAAATAATAATTTCATTCATTGGCGCCAAAAATAGAATACTTCCATTCATTCACTCCCATTTTAAACTAATTTGTTACAGTTGTTCACACATATTTATTGCAATAATTAACTCATTCATCTCTATTATATAAGTTAAGGGGGGGAGGAAGATGGTGTCCCTCTTATAAAAAGTCTAATTTACCCTTAATGAATTTAAATTGCCATATATATCAAATAATCTTTTGATTTATTGAACAAGTTAACAATGGAATTGAATTTGAAATTTCAATTAAATATTAAATTAAGGATAATGATTTCCTCTTCTTACATATATGTGAAATACTCTAATTAAAAATTACATTGACAATATAACTTGATTGACACAACAAGAAGAAAAAATAAAAACTTGAATTTCATATTGATAATTATACTAATAATATTTAAAAACCTAAATGTTGATTATTATTCGGTAATTTCTATTATATATATCAAACTCTTTCACTTTATTAATATTCAACGATTCAACATGATTCACAAATTCTTCCACTTTATTTGAGCACAAGTTTTCTTTTGCTTTATATTTCCTTTTCTCAATACTATATTTGAACAATGATGAACAAATAACTAAAAAAACCCAACGAAACATTGATTTAGAAAAACATATTAAAAAATTAAAAGTAATTATAAATGTATGTTTGCATCAAAATTTTTTATAACACTGATGAATTTATAATTGAGAAAATGTGCAAAAAATGCTAGTACATATTTATTGCAATAAGGAATTCAATCACCAAATTTCAAAACATATTTATTGCTTCGCTTCCACAAATATTTATTACAAGAAACCTTTCCACTAAATATTTTCGTACTTCTTCACATTATTTACTTCCAATTTACTATTTATCTTAAAAGTTTAGGCTTTTGCAGCAGTTAAATTAAACAAACTAATAACTTCTTACCTTATCATTAATTGGTGTGCTGAAACTATTAACCTCCTCCATTTGCAATTAACCACGCCCAGTTATTCTTTCCAAACCATGTGAAGATTTTCTTTTATTTTTTTGATATCCACAATTACCGTTTCATATTCCCTTATGTTTAAATACTGGAACTAACGGTACACTCCACAAATTTTTAATTCTCTTCCGTACTAAGTTAACCATTTTTTCTAATTAGGCTTTGTACTTCTTCCAGCAATTGAGTTCCCAAATGTCATTGACGCCTCCCAGAATGTCAGTTTTGCTTTTACTTTATTTTTAAACCCCTCTCTTATTTTTTTTCAATTTAGTACTTGCTGGTGGCCATTTTCCCATAGCTGCTATGCTTTTATTATTCCTCCTTCTAATACACCAAATTTCTAGCTCTCTCACATCTCTATTCTCTCTAATATATAAAAAATATAGCTATTTAATAATATAATAATAATTTTTTGATATAATATACATAAAAATTACATAAAAATATTGTAAAATTAAATTTTATATAGAAGTTATGTAAAAGCCAAAAAAATTTTATTCACTGTCTTCCTTGGATGTGGTAGCCGTTTCTCAGGCTCCCTCTCCGGAATCAAACCCTAATTCTCCGTCACCCGTCACCACCATGGTAGGCCACTATCCTACCCAGGGCCGGCCCTGAGCCTAGGCGGGGAGTGCGACCGCCTAGGGCCCAGGCCTGGCAGGGGGCCCAAAAGAAAAATGGTAAATACGTTGTGCAAGCAGTAGTCAAGAGAAGATTTGCGCTATTAAAGAGGAAATTGTTGTTAATTAATTATTCTTCAATTTCCATTAAGAAATAATGGTAACTAATTTCTGCATCCTCCCTCTTTAATTCTCTTCAAATTCCGAAGTTCATGTTTCCAATAAGCGTATTTATAATCGTATGACTCTACTCTTTTGCTCTCCCAAATTTGATTTTCCAATTTCCGACTAATATTTCCTGAATTAAAGGAAACTAAGCAACTTTGAAGAAAATAAAATTTTTTGGTTTTTCTGGACTTCAGTTTTTTTTGGCATTGCTTTCTCTGTATTTAATCTCTTTCCTGCAAACTGTGGCAACTACTAAGGTACTTTTTTTCTCCTCTTTTGTCTTTGTTCTCAGAAACAATAATATAATGTAATTACATTAGAGTGAGACTTTGCTTTTAAAAAAAGTTAAGAGGAGTCATATTTGTGACTTTGTGTTATATAACAGTAACTTAGTAGGCGCATGATTGACTAATATTAAGATGAATACTACTTGAGGTTTTGTATTGTGTTTGCCTAAAGAACAATGGTGGCTGGTGCTACTGTTTTTCTAATATTCCTTAAATATTTGGTTTGTTGTTATAATATGTTGCTATAAAATTAAATATAAAGAGTTAAAAGAAGAAAAAGAACATAATAAACATGCTCATTAATTTTTCGAATTGCAGTAAGATGTAGTTCCTTCATTTTACAATAGTTGCAATATTGTGAGTTTGTGACATTTCTTCTATTTATATACTAAATTTGACCACATTTATTTACTTATGTACAAAATAAAAATGAGATTATGTTTATTTTGTTGGATTATCTCAATACCTATCTTCTGAAAGTTATCAATGCTTAGAATTATGTATTACAAGCATAATATAGTAAAAATATTATTTATTTTAAAATGGAATACACTTCGAATTTAATGTGCCTTTTATATTTATGGGGGGCCGTATCATTAGTTTTGCCTAGGGCCCTAAAATTGTCAGGACCGGCCCTGATCCTACCATCGAAAGTTGATAGGGCAGAAATTTGAATGATGCGTCGCCGACGCAAAGGTCGTGCGATCCGTCGAGTTATCATGAATCATCAGAGCAACGGGTAGAGCCCGCGTTGACCTTTTATCTAATAAATGCATCCCTTCCAAAAGTCGGGGTTTGTTGCACGTATTAGCTCTAGAATTACTACGGTTATCCGAGTAGCAGGTACCATCAAACAAATATAACTGATTTAATGAGCCATTCGCAGTTTCACAGTCTGAATTAGTTCATACTTACACATGCATGGCTTAATCTTTGAGACAAGCATATGACTATTGGCAGGATCAACCAGGTAGCACCATCAATTGACATTGGCACGCATGAGCCTTCACGTTGCCGAGAAGGTCAACTCGTGCTCGAGCGTCGTCCGTGCATTGCGTAAAACGCTTTACTTGAGGCTGGGACGCTCTCGCGACCGCCCCCACACAACATTCTCGCACCCCGAGCACAACTAGAGACAGTAATCCAAGCCAACAATGCCCGCTTGTTGGTGGTTTCTGAACCTAGCTTTTAAGGTCCACCTAACTCCCCAAGTAAGGATGCTTGGGCGAAGAAAGCACATGGAAAAGGGACATCTATACCTTCTCTTGGTATATAACAAAGGAAACAATACATCACCCAAGGCTACAAATGTGCATTGGCCAAACAAATGAAATGATTCCGGGTCAAACGGTTGCATGCACAAGCATGGAGCTCGCCAACCCAAAAAATCAATAACCACTCATACGCGTACCGTGTGCATCATCCCAAGATACTCCAAGGACGCAACCCACAATCGCTAAGCAGCCGCGAGTATTGCCAGGAAGAACCTCGAAGGCACCCGTTGACGTGAAGTATACATTCAATAGGGACACCAAAAGGGACAACCGAAAGGGACAATCGAAAGGGACAACCATAAGGGACAACCGCCACGGCTTCGACGAACGGCTACCACCACAAGTCATTGGCTACCATCGGCACTAGCAACGCGACGTCTTTTCACTCAGGTTTCTTCCATAAAACGCACTCGCCTAACAACGTCCGAAGCATCAATTAGAGATCCAAGGCTCGGTTAGGATGTTGTGAGCGACAAGCCCAAGATACTAGGGTCCCCTTGACGAGAGCACAACTTTCTAAAGACAAGCTCGTTGCGGCGCTTGCGCGGTTTTCGAAAGGCGAGCCCTTTACTTACTATGAACCGATGTTCGGAGTCACCATCCATCGCAGCACTAGGGGTCCTCCACACTCGACCAACATCCGGTTTTCGAAAGGCAAGCCCCCTACCAGGCCGCTTGCGCGGCTTTCGAAAGGCATGCCCGTTACGGCCATCAACCGATTTTTAGGAGGATCACCATCCCACCAAAACGCTAGGGGCCCCGTCTTGACGTAACACGGCTTTCGAAAGGCAAGCCCCCCTACCGGGCCGCTTGCGCGGCTTTCGAAAGACATACCCGTTACTAACCATGAAATGATGTTCTTGGGGTCACCATCCACCGATACACCGGTCTTCCTTACTCGACCCGGACCACGACTTTCGAAAGGCAAGCCCTTTACTAACCGCTTGCGCGGCTTTCTAAGTGCGTACCCGTTACTTGCCATGAATGGATGTTCGGGGGACTGGTGCGGGTGAACAAGCCCTTCGCACTCGTCCGCGGCTTTCAAAAAGCAAGCCCCCCCTACCGACCACTTGCGCGGCTTTCAAAGGGCGGGTCATCTAATACCACAAACTCGTGTTCGGGGATCTTAGCGCGGGTAGATTTCACGATTACAAATTTACAACCTATTCGCAAAACTTAAACCCTAGATTTCCCCCTCCTCACATCCTCAAACAAAGAAAAATGACTAAAACTAAAGATTCTTTGGCTTATGTTTTGAAATTTATTTTGTCGAATTTATTCAGTACATTGGTTGATAACATTGCGGCAATAAAGTACTCGAGCATTCATATCCTCGTAGCTTTGGCGGCGACTAACTTTTTCAAATTGCCGAGTGTTAATGAAGATCAAGATCGTCACATATCCATCTATCTACCTCTATATCAGCTCTTCCAAGTTTCCTCGGGTATACAGAACGCAGATGAATGGCGAGATTTGCCAGTTAATTTGAGTCTTGAAATCTATATTCTCAAGAAGGTCGGTAGACTTCTTCGATTCCTCGCTGGACTAATGGGGATTATGGCGTGCAGTTATTGCTATAACACCTTTATTGCTAATTCGGCTAAAGTCGGAACAGGGTTGTGCATATCTTTGAGTGTTGTTGCTGTCGGAACGACACTTTATGAAGGATTAAACTGGATAAAGCTAAACAAGGAAACTGAGGAAGAAGGTTATCAACTTCCAGAATGCCCGTCTTATGAAGGATTTGGTTTCAGTGTCGAGTAGGTAATTCATGATCTTCTTGATTTTTCGTTATGAAAAATCGAAACCTTAAAAAAATTAGACCAAACAATTGTTTATGTTTTCAGTCTAGACTGAAAAATCAAACTTTCAAAAAACTTGGACCTAATTAGGGCCGTAATATGTAGGTTCACCCTTAGGCCTCCAAAATCTTATAAACGGGGCTGGTTGTAAATGCTAGTATAGGTGATCGATAATGGATGTGGTTTGTGAAGAAGTTAAAGATTTGATGAACAAAAATCTTTTTAACGAAGCTTTATCTAAGATCCAGGAATATGGTGAAGTTCGGCCTGCTTATTGTGCAGAATCATGGTTTTATAAATCTTGTTGTTTCGAAAATCTTGGACAAGAAAAGGGTAAAATTATTTTGTACATACGCTTGTAATTCAATTTTTTTTTGCTCTTCTTTTCTATTTTTTTGGTAACCAACCAATGTTGTTAAGTGCAACAAAATTTGCTTATTCTTTTTTTCACCTCTTACGTTGTTATCTTCTTACAGAAGCTTTTGAAGTTGCTTTTGAGGTTTATAAAGCCATTTGTCCTCCTGGAACTTACGAATGCAGAGCAGAGTTACTGAAAACTTTGGCGTGACTATATAATTTTTATCTATATTCATGTGTCTGCTGGTGAATATCTTGTATATATGCATTGAGCCAAAACTTCCAATCATATAATTGTACTCGTATGTTATTTGGATAGTTTGAGTCAATTAATGCATATTACACTTTGGAAAATTTCAATGATCTTATATTATCAAGTTAACAAAAGAATTTAGGGGGGTTTGGTATAGATTTTCTTAGGTAGCAAAAAGATTCAATTAAGTGTGAAGGCAACAAGAATCTATGTTTTTGGTCTAGACCGAAAAATCAAACATTCACAAAACTTGCGTCAAGAAAGGTGATCTGTTGACTTTGTTACTGCAGCATTTCTCCCTTTTATTCCATTTACGATATTTGCGATGACTCTATGTAGTTTATCTAGGATGATTATTTTATTTCATAAAGTCCTTCAATTTAATTATAAAGTTGATTCGCTCCATAGGAACCTAGAGAAATAGTTGATTGACCATCCAATATCCTGGAAGGTCTAGATACATGTTCCTAATAATAAAGAAACAAAAGTTTAGACATCGAACATTATGATGACAATAAGGAACGAATTAAACGGGAATAAAACGGTAAAATATTAAGTACAATTTATTGACATCCTAAGATGGAAATAGACTATCGAGCTCTATTGGATAATCGCTCTTTGAATTTTTAGAGCCAAGTCGTAATATAAATTTCATCTTTCCTTTGAAGTGCCTTATATCATGTTTTATCCCAGCTTCTCTTTCCTTTGATGTCGTTATGCTTAAATAGTCTAGGGTTTATGGTGGATTTGTGATATGTCCATTGTTTAGAGAGTCTAGATCTTTCATCTATGTTGATCGAACTGAACATGATCGAACTGAACATCTAGCTAATAACCTTAAGTTGTTTCAGAAGTATGATATAGAAGAACAATGCACCTTGAAGATTGATCTATTTATTGAAAATAGTGATCTAGATCCCGCATTTTTTATTGTCGAAGATGTGTTGCCTACTGATAAATATTTTGAATTACAACTGGAGGAATTCGGACAAAAATTTGTTTGTACTTAGATTCAATACATTCCCACCACAAAATTTTGGTCCGAAATTTGTTTTTTTTTCATCGCTTTTCAACCATCTTTAAATGAAAATAAATTACGGAGTAGCATAATTTTAATCACACTAAATTTAAAATAGGTTTAATTTGAAAGAGACAAATGAAGATAAAAAGTATTTGAGATAATTTGGGACATATGATGTATGTATATGAACATAGATTTATGGATCTTATTTTAAAGTATTTTTTTATTAGTCGTCATGTTCTTTTTCATGAACATAAGTTTCCTTATCGTACTCTCGTTGGTTCAAATTCTTCTGTGCCCTATACATCTCCTTTGGTCTTGGATGATGATTGGAGTCCCACTAATGTGGCTCGTGTGTCTCCCGGTGATCCCACCATCCCTCAGTCCAAGCCTCATTTTAGGTAGGCTGGTCCCTTTTTTTTCTTAGTCCCGTGACTTCCTCTCCATCAAGACCGACAAGGATTTTGACAAAGTCTTCGATTTTCCCCTTTTTTTCTCAGTCCCGTGACTTCCTCTCCATCAAGACCGATAAGGATTTTGACGAAGTCTTCGATTTTCTAATCAAAGATACCTTCAAGTTCAAGTGGTGGATCAGAGGTACTGTATTGTCTTTGATCTCTTTGGGCATTGTGAGTGCTCTAACTCATGTAAAAGTTGTGGAGTCAGCTTCTTCGATCATCAAGGGAGTTTGGGAACTCGCGGCGGTGGACAAAGTTTCGGCAGATCTCGTGCCGAATGATTGGAGGTTTGGATACTAGTAACAATTGGGGTAGTTAATCTTTTTTTTTTCTTTTCTTTTTAGATTTATGAGTTTCGAGTTACCTGTGTGGTATGATCAGCCCAACAGGATTCCAGCTGCTGCTGGTTCCCTCTCCATCTCTTTCGTGCAATATGCCCAGTCCAATGGCATACCATCTCTTTCGTGTGTTGGGCCTTCCACTGCTAGGTCTATTTCTTCTCACTCTTTAAAGAGTCTTCGTCGCCCTCTTTCTCCTATACTCCTAGTAATTCCCTCTCCACTTCTTTCGTTGTGTATTCTTTTTCTGATGTCCCCCGATCTCCTCCCGTTGTTTTAAATAATGACACGGGTTTGTGATATATCCATTGTTTAGAGAGTCTAGATCTTTCAATATGTTGATCGAACTGAACATCTAGCTAATAATCTTAAGTTTTTTCGGAAGTATGGTATAGAAGAACAGTGCATCTTGAAGAATGATCTCTTTATTGAAAATAGTGGCCGAGATTCCGCATTTTTTATTGTCGAAGATGTGTTGCCTACTGATAAATATTTTGAATTACAACTGGAGGAATTCAGACCAAAATTTGTTTGTACTTATATTCAATATATTCCCACCATAAATTTTTGGTCCGAATTTTGTTTCTTTTTTTCATCGCTCTTCAACCATCTTTAAATGAAAATAAATTACGGAGTAGCATCATTTTAATCACATTAAATTTAAAATATGTTTAATTTGAAAGGGACAAATGAAAATAAAAAGTATTTGACATAATTTGGGACATATGATGTAATGTATATGAACATAGATATATTGATCGTATTTTAAAGTATTTTTTGTGACGATTTTAAAGTTACAAAGATCATTAAAAATCGAATTATATAACAAAAGTTAAACTTGTTATAAACAATAAGATTCCTTATAGCTGTTTTTTGGAAATAAAATTCTATTAGATTCTTTCCTAAAATCTTTATTAACAAATTTATGTCTTTTTTTTACACTATTAGCCAAATTTGCTTATATGGCCTTCGGTTTTTCTAAATCTAAAATAAATTGATTATCTTCAATCTCAGTTGTCATGTATTGCTTACATGGTGCGTCGTATGTCATTTTGTTTAAGTGACGTGTCGTATGCTGTCCGATTATACTCCTTTATCAATATATATATATACTAGATATTAGATTGTCTCAATACAAGCAAAAATCATGCAAAAACCAAGGGCTAAATGTATATTTGAAGGGAAGTTTTCATAATGGGTTATACTCGTATTATAAATGGGTTGTATCATTTTTGACCCAAAAATTCAGTTCAGTTCAGTTTAGTTCAGTTTAGTTCGGTTTTTTTCAATCCAAAAGAATGGGGTCTTACTATATTCAGGACCACTACATATAAAAATTGATTTTGAGCCAAGTTTTTGGGCCAGTTGAATTATTGTCGAAGTTATATCCCTGATAAATAGGTCAGCCCAGCCTTGGGCCTCAAATAAATACATTGAGTCCAAATGATTCCAACCCGACATATCAAGCTCACTTTTAAAAAGTCAAGCCTCAACTTGATTTACTAGTAGGCTAAGGCTAAAAGGAGCCCACTTGAACACACTTAGTTAAAATTACTATTACATGCAAATGCTATTATATGCAAATGCAATCCCTATTTGGCCCACCAAGGCATGGTAGGTGGCCCAAAACCCAAAGGGGCATCTCACATGGCTCTCAACTATAGAACACTCCTCCCAAAGGCAAATAAGCATTCATACAAAAACTCAAACACTCACAATACTTTACTGTGCAAGTACACCTTGAACTGACTTTGCCATCGGAGAAGTTTTTCTCAGAACAACTCTGAGCCTAAGGGTAGCTTACATGTGCTATTGTGCAGATCTCATCCATCCAGCTAAAGACACGTCAGCTTGCCCAGCCTACTATCTTCATATTGTTTTGTGCAAAAACAATACTAAAGAGTAATTTTCATTTTTTTGGTAGATTAATATATACATACAAGACATCACAATGAGCTACATTAGAATGCTTTATTTGTAAATCATAGATTTAGATATAGCTAAACCTCCCCTTATCCAGTGGCTTGGTGTGACTTGCTTCAATTCAAGGTGTTGTTGCTCAATACACTTTGTCTATAATTTAGCTCTAACTAGTCCATGGAATTCTATAAGTTTTTTGCATCATACACTTCGTCTATACGTATATAGTTTAGCTTAATTTCAAAAACTCTATTATATTTTTTTTGAAAATAAGAATATCTCTAGCTAGTCCACTGAACTCCAAAGTCAATCTATTTTATATCATGCAACCTGCCAACTACCGTTGAAGCACATATTGGTCCAAAATCTTGTATCCGTGATCCCTCTTTAATTCAAATGTCAATTGCAAGACATACTTCAAAGCATGAAGTTTCGGTTGAAAACTAAAGGTAGCAAGATTTGAAAATGTTTGT
This sequence comes from Beta lomatogona, assembly GCA_947646795.1. Lineage (NCBI taxonomy): Eukaryota > Viridiplantae > Streptophyta > Magnoliopsida > Caryophyllales > Amaranthaceae > Beta > Beta lomatogona. The sequence continues at coordinate 1,449,514 of CANSNZ010000089.1, forward strand.
TATGCCAAAAATCATCATAATGGCAATCTATGGTTGCACTTGGATGACTAGACAAAAATGAAGAAATAAATGACTTAATCTATAGTGCAAAAATAAAAGAAAGGAAAGACAAATTGGTGACGGGAAAAACCCATGAATAGGTAAAAATTGCAAGTACATCGTATGATTTGGGCGTTAAAGCCGTTCTAATTACAAGTACATGGTATGATTGTGTATGCTTAATTGCTATTAATGCTTAGATATAAATAAATTGGGTATATTGGAGATACGCTTCTTAGAAGAGATAATCGGTTAATAGGTACGAAGCAAGCATGGATTAGTAATATGAACTTGTAGTTTACGGGATTTTGTGCTACACCAACCCCCCCTCTCTCTCTTTTCTCTCTCTCAAACCAGCCTTCCCTAGACCTCTACCCTTTTTTCACTAGTTTGGGACTGCCATGGATGATTTTATCCATGGTAAGCTCCTTTCCCCTTTTATTTTCCGTTTTTAATTTATTTATTTCTTGTTTTGTTGAATAAAGTTGTAATACCCCTCATGATTGCTTTAAAGGGATTTAGCAGGCTACTCATTCCAACAAGATGCATCTTTCTTTTAGGGAGCTCATTTCCTTAGTTACTCCACAGTTAAGCGTGCTTGGCTGGGAGTAGGCCAGGGATGGGTGACCTCCTGGGAAGTTTCTCAGGGTGCGCATGAGTGAGGACAAAATGTGCCGGAAGAACTTGTGTTGGTTATTGAGGACAGTTGTTGGCCTGGATGCGCATTGGTGACAATATACTCGACTCTGGATGGGTCGGGGTGTTACAAAAGTAGTATCTCTTTATGAGATATTTTCAAACACTGTTATGAGAATTTTAGTTTCTGTTGTGGAGATCTCATTCTCCCCTAAGGGAGTTGTGAGTATGTTTTTTTGTCTTTGGGTAACATAAATAGTTCTCATTGGTTGAAGTTCGAGATTTAACATGAAGGTATTGGAATTTCGAATGCGGTCAACATAGCTTGATCAAGAATGCTCTTCCTAAACTATGTCATAATGATAGATTTCATCATCAATAGCTGCTTGCATTGATTAAGCAAATACAAGGGGGTTGCGCTGTACTGTTCGATCTGGTTCATTGTAGTTTCTTGGAAGACGAATTTGATGTAACCTTGTTTGATTGTATTTTTTTTAATACCTATTGTAGATGTCGTTTGGCCTTCAATTAATGAAATTTCTCTTTACAAAAAAACTTGTAGTTTACGGGCATGTTGGATCATTATTCCCTCTTCATTGCGAATTATTATCTCTCTATCCATTGACGAATTGTAGTGCTTTTGACTTTTATCAATCTCTTTACCCTGAAATTAAGGATTGAGAATAATGCTTAAAGTAAATTACATGACACTTGAGAGAATTTATAAAAGGAAAAATTGACAATAGAGGTATGAACTTTGGACGATAATTTTTAAAAGGTTTGAACTATTGATTAACATGTGTAGGTCCCAACTTTAGTGGGTCTTAACTTTTAGCGGGCCTCAGTGACTTAAAACTGACAATTTTTTTTTAAAATCTCACCTAGTTCCTACTCCCCTCCCTCAGTTAACCCTTCTGGTGTGACCCAAGTTTTACAAGTTATGACCTATTAAGCCAGTTTCAAGTCACTAAGGTCCGCTAAAAGTTAAGACCCCCTATAGTTAGGACCTACACAGGTTAATCAATAGTTCAGACCTTTTAAAAATTATCACCAAAAGTTGAGACCTCTATTGTTAATTTTTCCTTTATAAAAACATACTTCTATATGTTAAAGTAACTGTTATGGGCTTCCCAAGCTCACTTTCATTCTCTTCCTTTGTCAAATCACACTTTCAGCTGAACACTTTATAATGCTCATTATTTTAATAAAAGTAAAGGATGGGAATGCCCCATTCCTGGAAGCAAATGTTACTATGTCCAACTTAAATTGAAAAGACCAGTGTACCTTTGATAGATGTTTGTAAACATCTCTCAATTATATGTTTATCATAGCTCCCCCCATTCTTCATACATATTACAAAGGTACAATCTCAATGTCTGAAATATTTTTCTATCAAACAAACAACATAAGGTAAATTCACTTTCATTTATTGGCATTGCAACAGTCTGATAAGCTAGCTTAGGCCACTATATGTGGCAAGACCGACTAATTGTTTGCACTCCTTAGTATTTAGTGGCAACACAATTATCTGCATCTTTCTTCATTTCAAGCAATGCATCTTCAAAGCACTTTGCTAGAAATTCTGGGTCATGTATCACCTCTTTGGCAACTTGAATTTGCAGATCTGCCTTTCCAGCATAGCTTACCATATGCAGTGTGATCGCCTGTACCAATGTCATCTCTTTTACAGTGGTATATATATAACTATATATTGCTATGATTCAATGAATATATTGTTATGCTTATGCGCAATAATCTGAAGAGGGATCCAAGGTATAAATGTGGTAACAGACTGTAAATAACTTGAGGAAGTTATCTTTATATTGTTATTGCTATGATTTAATGAATGTATTGTTATTGCTATGATTCGGTGAATATATATTGTTATGCTTAGTGCGTAGGTTTAGTTATTTGATTTTAGCTTTATTCAATCAAATTGATAAATAAGACATAGTAAATTAAAAATATTATTCTCATAACTGAAATCTAATTTCTATTATGAGAATAATATCTTTAATTAACTATGTCATATTTGTTAATTTGTTGAATAAAACTATAAACTTATAGCTAAATCAATGCCCCTAGTGCATAAGTTAGAAAAACCCTAGTACTTTATGTGTTCGTTATGCAGTTTTATGGAATATTTTTTTCAGTTTTATTTTGGAAGTACATAAATATTGTTAATTGGTTGAACATATCGGAGGGACCAGGGAGCTTTGTCTCATCTAGTCATTGTGGGAGCTCGAGACTCATAATGGACAATAATTGAGAGTATATTCATTTTTTCTCAAATTGAAGGTAAAAATTAATAACGTGAAAGTAAATTGTGGTTCCACAAGAGAACAATTTAACACTTAGTAGTTAGTACGATTCAAATTTTATAAAATTGCTACCATAAAGTTGAATATAATTTAGTACTATAGATACTTTTTTGATACTACAAGGAGTACCAATTAAATTATCTCAAAAAAAGAGTACCAATTAAATTACCCTTTATATCAATTTAACATCTTTTAGATATTAATTATAATCTGGTATTAATTTAGAACCATTAGTGATTAGAACACTTTTTAGTACCATCGAGCCTTATTACCTGTTAAACCACTTTATTTAACAGTTCGTAGGTACACATTCAAACAATTATAAGTTTGATACCAATTGAGTTGAAAATCAATATCATAAGAGCACCTTTTTAATCCACTTTTTGTACCAATTAATCCACTTTTTGTACCATTTAATCCCTTTCTAGTACCAAACCCCGACAACAAAAAAAGTTTATAAATTTGATAACCCCTTTTTTTGCTTGTTAGAGTCCACAAGGATCAGTATTCAGTGGTTGGAAGTTTATCAGAGATTAGGTAAAAGTGATTTCCACCACGTATTGAGAGGTAGAATTGTCACTTACATATTATGGTGTTTTAGGTGTTTATGTCAATCAAAAAGATTCCATTACTTTTCATGGTTTTGAGTTTCATATATATATATATATATATATATATATAGGAATAGGATCTTGTGAAAACAACTCTTAATCTGAAAACTGAAAACAGGGTAACTATTACCACTTTTAGGGCAACTTTATATATTTTAAGGGTAACTTTTACCAGTTTTAGGGTAACTAGATTATATTAAGGATAATTTTATGTTTTTCAAGGGCAACTTTATATATTTTAAGGGTAACTTTTACCAATTTGGGGTAACTATATTATATTAAGGATGACTTTATATATTCCAAGGGCAACTTTATATATTATTAGAGTAACTTTTACCACTTTTAGGGTAACTTTGAGTATTATAACAGTAACTTTGACTGATATGCAATCAATATTCTTGCAATTTTAATTTTCAAAATCTTTCGTTTCATGTGGTAATGTCTAGTTTTATGCTTTTGGCGTCCTCTTTGTTATTTTTATCTTGTTCATTATGGTATAGCATAATATGTGTTTTATTAGTTTCCCAAATATTGTTATTAGTTGTTGTTTTAAAGCTATTTGTTACCTCCTCTCTCTCACATATCTTTGGCGAATTTCATACAACCTATTAGCTCAATTGGTAGAAGCATTGTATAATACACAACGATGTAGGTTCGAATCCTGCATAGGTTTAACTATAATCAAAGTTACACTAAAAGAAGCTTACCCTTAAAATATATAAAGTTTCTTTCTAAAAGTGGTAAAAGTTACCCTTAAAATATATAAAGTTACTCCTAAAAGTGCTTAAAAGTTACCCTTGAACATATATATAAAATTACCCTAAAAGTGCTAAAAGTTACCCTTGAACATATATATATAAAGTTACCCTAAAAGTGCTAAAAGTTACCCTTGAAGTATATATATAAAGTTACACTAAAATTGCTAAAAGTTACCCAAAAATTGCTAAAAGTTACCCTGTTTTCAGTTTTCTGATTAACAGTTGTTTTCAGCGGATCCTACCCCTATATATATATATACTTATATCAATCAATCAAACACATTATATCTTTTCATATTGAGTACCCCAAATTTGGGGAGGGGAAGGGATAGGTTGCGTAACAAGAATAGTAAGTTATTTAGAATTGGGAGATCGATATTTTGTTTTGCCGTGGAAAATTATACCACTCACATGGGGTTGGCTGGAAGATGTGGCTCTTATGAATGTTACAGGATTGCTAGCAATTGAAATCTCCTTTTGGGGACCAGCAATATTAGATACTAGGAAGCTTGTGTTAGAAAAGAGATTGTAATACAAGTCGCCAACCTGCATCACAAGCCAAAAGAATGCTTAGTCCTTCCACTTTTATTCTAGAAACCCTTTTGTTAGGCAATATAACATATTATAAGTAGGGTGGTAGAATTACTTTATCATGGACATCAACATGATATATTGATACTTTTATTACAAAGTTACATAAAAGCTCATTATCTGCTTGTCATTTCGTTATTGCTTATAAAATATATCGTTTGTCTATTAGTACAGAATCATCATAATTTCAAGAGTCCACACTAACCATCAAATACTATATAAGTAAAGCATTTCTTTTAGTTCCCATTGGATTGAAATTTCCAGTATCATTTATTTTACCATTAACAGTGAGTCAGCGACAGTTGAATACATAACAGTATGAAAGTGGGTAGTCTCAAGTTGCACGGACACGGGACACTGACACGGATACGTGGACACGGGAAAACGCAAATTCTAAAAGTGATTAAACGCAGGGGAAACATTAGGAAACACAATATTTTACAGTTTTGATAGTAGATTAGGCTATATATTGAGAGATTTAAAGATATTGAAAGGAAAAAGTAAGGTTGAGAAGGAAAACATTTCTTCCAGTAACAAAAAATTATGCCGGTCTCGTTTCAATTCACTATTTATCTTCAAAAGAAAATTCAGAGTTTATGAAAGTGTCTTGAAGTGTCGGAAACGGGAAGCATTGACCCGTAGAGAGTGTCCGTGCATCATAAAATTAATATTTTAACAATGAAAGGGTGTAATTTTACATTCCAGACTTGAGAGTGTATATATATGTGTTAGTGTCATTTTTTTTTCCCAAATAGTGTTTCTTCAACTTACCGCTACCAAGAAAAGTAGAAAACTAGTGCCGAACAAGGTTATCTCACCCGCTGAATCTCATTCGTATCATCTTATAATTAGGTCAGGATATCTTGTACCTAACAAATAATTGCTCCCATGAAATCACGATAAATCACTAGTTACCTTTGAACCAAGACAATTAAAAACAAGGCTTCCTACGTTGTAGCATAGTCGAGCTTCCATTGATCGCTTTTTCCGATCCATCACCGCTTTAGCCCGAGCTGTATAGGCTAAAGCACCCATATCACGTTTAGAGTAAATAATGGGTAATAGGAGCATTACAAATTTATTGCCCCAAGATGTTGTTTGATCTGATAGCATAGCGGACACCTCCTGATCACATTTTAATCAATGTTAGCTATAAAACTATAATTAAATTAACGCAAAAGAGAGCAGCAGGTGATAACCTAGTCTTATTGGCAGATCAAGATCACCTTCGATCTTGAGACTCAAGGCCCGGGATCGGGTTTTACCCTCTTGCAAGAGGGATCCCTAATTTCCCCTCCTGCAACTTTCAACTTACCTAGCTCTCAAAAACAAAAACAAAAATAACGCAAAAAAAGCCGAAAAACAATGAACAATTAATGCGAAACAAAGGTGTAACGTATACTTCACCTGAACTCCTGGGCGTTCTCTCAAGTTTACAGGGCAAAGGCCAGTAAACTGAACACCATCATGCAAAGCTAACAATTGTAGGGAAAATGTACTCAGAATTTTCATACAATTTACATTCAGCCAATAAATGAAAAAAAAAAAAAAGTTGACCTGATTATTAGAGTAAGCAATAATAATGTTTTTACCTTTAGGATGTCGACTGCTGAGGTATCTTGTTAGTCCACACCATAATATTCCATAGAGAACATCATTTACCGTCTGCGTTTAATTGGTAGTTTACATATATTACTCAAACATTAAATAAAATTCCAGTGTTTATATTTTGATCATATATCTTACATATAAAATATTGGCCACGGATATTTTGAAAAAATATGTTGATATGAACGTAACAAAATCTTGTTGATAATTTTTCACTATATTAGTAAGAGTTTATGATACAACTTATCCAAAAATCTAATTTTAAAAAAACAAACATGTACTATAATATATTGGGATGGAAGAGTAATTTTTTTTTCAAAGTTTAAAGGGTTTGATATAAAATAGTTTTTCATTTGTATGTGTTTGTCAAAAAAGCAAATTAGACTCCACGATTCAAAAGAATATTCTACTAGTAACTGTAAAATGAGGCCATGAACCACAACGTTTTGTTTGGTAGTAATAATTAAGGGTCAGAAAAGAGAGGGGACAAAAGAGTGAGTTTGTCATATCCTTTCGAGTCTCTTAGATTCAAAGTTGACATGTTGGAAGGATTTGGTATTAGAAGGAAACTTATATGATGGTTATAATTAGATATGAACATACAAGATTGCATGTTAATGGATTAGATTATGAGCCCATATCAATGGAGCTCTATGAACTACTAATAGCATAAATTAGGAAAAAAGTTTAAAGAATTTTACAGCATTTGGGATGGCGTTTTTGATGGTCTTCATATCTCGAATCTGAAATTTAGCAGTTGTCACCTTCCTTGGCCAAAACTCCACCCCTTGAATTCCACTAATCACAGTCTGTTTATCTTTCACCCACAAAAACCTTGCAATAAACTTCAACACAGATTCGAGGCTATACCAAATAAACATTAGACCATCCCATAGCCCCATATTTTTTGAGCTCCTACCCTTAACACCATGGTCATTCTTACTATTGGACACCATCACATCATGATGCTCACCATCATCATGTACATTTCTAATTGATGAGTCATCCAGGGACCACAACAATGACATCAATGACATACCATCAGCCACTGCATGATGAACTCTCAGTATCAAGCACTTCTGTGCATGCATGATGTGCAACTCCCATAAAGGCTTATCTAAGCTCATGGGTTCTGAGATGGCTATGTCAGCCAAGTAAGCGTTGATGGCATCCTCATCCGACATAGGCTCATGATCTTGGTCATCATGGCCATGTTCATGATGGATGAAGATATGGTCATCTAGGTTAACATGGGTTCTTTTCCACTGTTCAGTTCCATCATGTGGATCAACAACAAGGAGGCTAGAGAACCGTGGGATTTTGATCATGATGGACATGGATAACTCATCTTTTAAGGCAGCTACATCTATGGAGTTCTTAAACCCTATGACACTGTTGATCACATGGTTATGCTTAGGGTGGATGCTTACGCGGGTAATAGGCGTTGTTGGCTCATCTTCATGCTTCATTTCATCTTCTAGTCCTACTCCTAGGTGATCCATATTATTAGAGATTTTTAGAAGATGGAAGTTGTAGAGAAGTAGAGAACTACTTTAGAAGAGTACAACTCGGGAAATTAACGTTGGCTGAATTGGTGGTCCGTTCTTAACTACTTGTATAGAGGAAAGTTGTCCATACAACTTTTTTTTTGAACGGACTAAGGATAGACATTTAGATGTTGAATTTTTTTTGTTTCTTTTCTTTTTTTAAGACAGAATTATGTTGGAAGTGCAATAATTGAAAAACTAAATACTTCCTCCGTAACAAATTAAAATAGATGTTACACTTTCAAAAATACAATTTTCTTGGCAAATTTTTTGAAGATGAGAGATATATAGAGAAAGAAAAAAGGGGAACCATGTGATAGGAGAGACCGAGAGAGATAGAAAGAGATTGTTGCCTAAAAGGGAGTGTTACATCTATTTTATCACAACCATATTTAGAAAGTGTAACATCTATTTTGTTACAGAGGAAGTAATTGACTACAGGTTTTGTATACATGATATGCTGTCTCAATTAAAAGTATGTACAATACACCCGTGGTATACATAAGTTTTTGTGCATGTATATATATATATATATATATATATATATATATATATATATATATATATATATATATATATAAAATTTATTTTATACAATACACTAGTTTTAGATAATTGATTTAGAGATTATGTGAGTCATAAGGTATTGCACTTATAAATTATATAAGTAATTGAGTTAGAAAATTTTGTTGGGATAGGACGATATGGAAGGAAAGTAAGGGAAAGTAAGGGGAACAAATAATGGCTAGGAGGATTTGAAAGGCATTATGGCATTAAGATTTCCATGGTTTATCCAAGGCTTAGCTCAAGACCCCACTACTCGTCGTATTTGGTTTGGTATTGCTACCGCACATGACTTCGAGAGTCATGATGATATTACTAAAGAACGTATTTATCATAATATTTTTGCTTCTCAATTTGAGCAATTAGCAGATCATTATTTTGTGGACTTCCGTAAATTTGTTTCATGTAGCTTGGCAAGGAAATTTTGACAGCGTTGGCTTATCAAGAATACGCAAGAAAAGAAAGTTGGATTGTTGATTAATTAACCGCCAAAGATGTTTTAGAACCAATAGTACGTTCATTACCAAATGGATTTTTCCGTTCTAATACTCTATACGAGAGTTATCAGTATTTATCAAATTTGTTCCTATTGATATAGGGATTTTTAAGAATACGCCTTAACGACTAATGGTTAACAATGGCTAGTTTATCTTCACTTTGAATAATAACATACATTAAGTCGATATAACATAAAAGGCAGGGTGTCCATGACGAGTAAGTGTTGGATGAACCAAATCATCATTGAATAATCGGCTTGAGTCTTAGTATGGAGACCTACTAAAGTGAATCTAGAAAAATGGGCAATCCTGATCCAACTCCTTTTTTCAAAAGCAAACACATATATAGCAAGTTATCATTGCAAATCCCAAGATACTATTATGGCGAAGGATGAACAAAAATCCTGATCTCTAATTCAAAATTCTCTTGGTTCATCTCCCCCCTATTTGACTCTTAACTTATTTCCATATAAAGGATAAGTCAATTAAATATCTCTTATTTGGATGAGGGATTGGGGGAAGAAAAGGAAGAGAGAGTGTATGATATATTTTTCCTTTCTTTTTGATAAACATCATCGCTTTCAAATTGGAGGGATTTGGAGAGAAAAAAGGAGCTTCATCATCTTCCCCCTTCCATTTTGTAGCAACAACAATGACTTTGGTGGCAGGGGTAGGGATGAAGTATTGCTGATGCTTGGTTGGTGGACCAGTGATGGGAAATGAAGAGGGGGTCTGGGGTAAACCATGAGGAGAACTGGGGAAAGGAAATGAAAAGAAGTTGGAACCAAACACTCACAAAGTAATTGAGGTGCATGATTCCCTTTTCTTTTCTTGGTTACCCTCAACCAAACGACCCCTTACTTCGATTATCTCTATGTCATTACAAAACTTTTTAATGGATTACGAAAACACAATATTTTTTGAAGGGAAAATATGAAAGTAAATGTTCTAATGTAAAATGTTATCAAACTTGTCAGTATATGATTTCAAGATGATGCTCCCTCCGTCCTAATATAGTGTGAACACTTTCTTTTTGGTTTAAACACTTCCATTTTTTATATGACCCTATAATTATTATATTAGTTTTCTAGCACCTATCTTGGCTCTTACCCTATCTCTATCAATAAAAAATACTCAATTGTCTCATTTAAGGATTTTTTTGACTTTAACCACCTTACAAAATAAAGTTTTTAAAAAATCATATACAAAAATTTCTCTTTCAAAACAAATATATACAAAAATCATTATTTGCAGAGGTAAAAAAGAAAAAGAAATGTCAGCAAACCTGTTGCCAATGGAGGTACATAGAGTAAGATAGCAATTAGCAATCTGAATCAGCAAATTTGTCAAATATAAAATAGATTATTACAAGTTGATTTTGAAGATCAATTAGCATAGAAAGAACCCTTTACAAATTGCTTAAATGGTGAGACTGTTGTGATTTAGAAACTAAGTGTTAACTAGATTGTGCAATAATCAACAATAATCAAGAAGAATTATGAAATTGAAACAACAACCAAGATTTGCAAAGAGGAATGAAAACAAGAAAGAACACACCAAGATTAACGTGGGAAACCCGAGCTCCGGGAGAAAAACCCACAAATTTGCACTATGGAATCAATGGAGAATCAATGGAGAATCAATGGTGAACATACAATCTCTCCCAAACTCACTCTCTCTCCTAAACCCTAGAAAAGATGAGGCTCCAAGTTTGAACAATGAGATATGTGTATTTGTTGACTCTCCAAAACCAAAAAATAGGGTATTTATACTCCTAGAACTAAAAGCAATCCAACGGCCACGATTTAAACTTAAATCGCGAAACACGTGCATAAAATTGGGTTAGTCCGCCCGGGCCCAAAACCGCCTGCCCGGGCCAAGCCGCCCGCCCGGGGAAAACTTTCGGCAAGTTCCTGCCTCAAGCTTCCCCAAAAACGCAAGCCCGAGTGAAATGGACCCGCTCGGGCTGAAGTCTGCCCGCCCGGGCTACTGGGCTACTTCTCTCCTTGCACGCTTCTTCTCCCTCCTTGCTTGCTCACCCATCTCCACCAAAACCCCAACAATCTCCCACCTGGAGATCAGGTTAAGCAAGAGAACATCCTACCATAAATACCCGAAACCATCACCATGATCTCTCCATACATTGGCCATAGCCAATCCCGCTTCTCTTTCACCAAAGGAAACGACGTCGAGGTTTCAACCAACCCCAATCCAAGATCTCTCCAAACCCATCACGGTCATGCTCCCACCTAGATGCAAACTCGAGCATTATCACCATGCTCCCACCTAGACTAAGCATCCCATGATAAAACACATCTCCTCTACACCAGGGAAATGACATTGAAGTTTGCACCAACTCCAATACAAAGAAACCAAAGTCAACACCGACTTTGGTTCTCAACAACAACACCTCCAAATCATTGTAACATCCCTACACAAACCTACACACCCTCCTAACCCTGGAGGTCAGTTCATCTAAGAGACACAACAACCAAATGAAGACCCCTTCCTCTGCAACCAAGGAAGATCAACCACTTCCTCTCCAACCAAGGAAGACCATTGAGGTCCAAACCAACCTCAACAAACAATCATCACCTAAGCTAAAGAAGCATCTCATTGTTCTAAAAGCAAACTCACATTGCTGCCACCCGAACAATACACCATTTGCTCCACTTAGGATTTCCGGCACAACTTGCTTGTGTGCCACCCTTCACCTTGTGCGTTTACCGGTCAATTTGCCACCGGGATACCGCTTCACCATGGTTCTCATCCCTTGGCCCACTATCGATAGTTTCCCGACCAAACGACACCTTCCATATATGAAGTTCCCACCCCAATTCCGGGCCCCTTCCTTGTGCCCCCATGGTGTAGAGTGTTTCGCTTCTTGTTCCCCGAGCTATGACCATAGCTCCATTGACAATCTTGCAAGATCCACCATCAAACACAACCTTGTGACCCGACTTGGCAAGTTGAGTCACCGATATCAAGCTTTTCTTCAACCTCGGGATGAACTTGACATCCTTTAACTCCAACAAGCCACCATGAGTGAGTTTCAAACTCACATCACCTTTCCCCATGACTTTTACTACCTTGCCATCCGCAAGATAGACTTCTCCGAGCTTTCCGAATTTTAAGTTCCGAAACAACTCCTTGCATGGTGAGGAATGGTGAGAAGAACCCGAATCCAAGACCCATGATCCCGAGCACCCAACCAACTCTTTCGGTTCATCCATGCTTACCATCAAAACATCGGAATCATACTCCGAAATCAAGTTAGTTGATGCATCATCTTCTTCATCACTATCTTGAACCTTCTTCTTCCCTTTCCCATTCACTCTCTTTGGACAATCTCTCTTCAAATGTCCTTCATCACCACAACCCCAACACACCACATGAGCTCTCCCATTCGGTTTACCATGCCCTCTTGACTTCGATCTTCCATGACTTGCATTTCCCCTTTGTTGATTCCTTCTCCCCCTACTTTCACTACTATATGCACCACCCAATGCTTCACCGGACTCTCTCATTCGAATGCTTTCACTCAAAATCAAGTCCCTCACATCATCATACTTCAACTTCTCTTTGCCAGAGGAGTTGCTAATGGCAGTTACTATAGTTTACCATGACAAGGGTAAAGAAGACAACAAAATCAATGCCTTCACTTCATCCTCAAATTTAATATCCACTAAAGACAATTGACCCAAAACCGAATTGATCTCATTAATGTGTTCGGCGGCCGAACTCCCATCAACCATCTCCATATCAAACAAACGACGCATCAGGTATACTTTGTTGATAGCCGATTGTTTCTCATACATACTTGACAAAGTTTCCATCAAACCCGCCGTTGTTTTCGCATCATTGACATTGAAAGCCACACTCCGGGCTAATGACAATCTCACAACTCCAACTGCTTTCCTATCAAGAACTTTCCACTCATCCTCAAGCATACCACTTGGTCTCTTTCCCTCAAGAGGCAAGTAAAGATTCTTTTGATACAAAAGATCCTCCATTTGCATTTTCCAAAATCCGAAATCTTTACCATCAAATCTCTCAATCCTCAATTTCCCTTCTTCCATTGTTAAGTTTGCCCAAAAATTCAAAATTTGAATTTTCTATACCAAAAACCCAAACTTTGATTTTTCAACCACAAATCCTAGTTTACCAACACAACACTAAATCACTTTCCCCCAAGATAAAACCTTAGCTCTTGATACCAATTGTTGTGATTTAGAAACTAAGTGTTAACTAGATTGTGCAATAATCAACAATAATCAAGAAGAATTATGAAATTGAAACAACAACCAAGATATACAAAGAGGAATGAGAACAAGAAAGAACACAGCAAGATTAACGTGGGAAACCCGAGGTCCGGGAGAAAAACCCACAAATTTGCACTATGGAATCAATGGAGAATCAATGGAGAATCAATGGTGAACATACAATCTCTCCCAAACTCACTCTCTCTCCTAATTAACCCTAGAAAAGATGAGGCTCCAAGTTTGAACAATGAGATATGTGTATTTGTTGACTCTCCAAAACCAGAAAATAGGGTATTTATACTCCTAGAACTAAAAGCAATCCAACGGCCACGATTTAAACTTAAATCGCGAAACACGTGCATAAAATTGGGTTAGTCCGCCCGGGCCCAAAACCGCCTGCCCGGGCCAAGCCGCCCGCCCGGGGAAAACTTTCGGCAAGTTCCTGCCTCAAGCTTCCCCAAAAACGCACGCCCGAGTGAAATGGAACCCGCCCAGGGAGCTGCCCGCCCGGGCTACTGGGCTACTGCTCTCCTTGCACGCTTCTTCTCCCTCCTTGCTTGCTCACCCATCTCCACCAAAACCCCAACAGAGACTGGTGAGGTTAATCATAGATTATTAAAGTAAAAAAAAAAAGCAGCAAAAGAAAAAAAAATCTGGACAAAAATCTTAAGACACCAAAATGGAATTACTAGCGTGTTTGGCACTAGCGTTTTAGGTAGCGGGTAGAGGTTTGTCAAGGTCAAACCACTACTTTAGAAAATAAGAAGTGTTTGGTAAAATAGCGGTTGATGTAGAGGTTAGTGTTTGAACTAGCTCACATGGCACAGAACTGAAAATTAATATTCAAACAAAATAAAAGCCACAGTAGAATATGAAACCACCCGAAACCAACGTGAAAAGAAAAATTAAACCTTAAGACACCAAAATGAAAATATTACAATCACTGGACACCAATATAAACTGTCAAACTTCATAGTAACAAAGTGAAAATTTTCTACTTTTGTTTCCAGTAAAAAACTTATATGGACTTGGTCCACACTAAATTAGTGTGGACCTAATGCTAATTCATGTTATTTATGAAAAAAAATAATTACTATATAAAAAAATAAATATAAAAGATGAATAGATATAAATTATGAAGTTTGACTATGAAAAAAAAGGTTACTATGTTACAAAGTGAAAATTTCATCATGATAAACTAATGTGAGAAAGAGTTACTATATTAAAAAAAACAGTCACTATAGTAGATAGTAATTATATAGTGTATCTTAAAATTTGAAAAAGTTACTATATGGAAAAAAATGATCACTATGTTAAATAAGTGGTTTTGGTCCACAATAATATTATTGTGGACCAGGTCCACTAACTCTTGTTTTCAAAGGGTCTCGAAACAAGACAATAAAATTGTAGGTATAGTAATTTTTGTAATATGGACCATTTATTTTAAATTTAGATATACACTATTCAATTAATACATTTTAATATTAAATTAATAATTAAAAAAAGTCCCCTGGTATGTACTACTTATTCATTCCCTTCCCTTTCCTTTCCTCTTTCTTCAGGTCATAGATGATTTTGGAGTAACAGAAGGGACAATTAGAGAATATATGTTTCAATTAGTTGAATTTGGGAGAATCAATTGAAAGGATCATCAATTTCAATAGAGATTAGTGAACCTGTGTTATTGGTGGGTTCGTTTACTCTCAAAATCAAGAAGTTGTTAAGAAGATGGGGTAGAACCCTTCAAAATAAAAAAAAAGATGGGGTAGAAAATGGTTTTGCAGCCATGAACCAAGTATATGTAAGTAATTGTTGATGAAGAAAGCTAAAATTGTACTTCCTCCGTCTCATAATATAGTACTCACATTCGTTTTTTGGTGTCCCAAAGTATTGTGCCTACTCTTTTTTTTTATCAATTTGTTTGGACTAAATTATCCTTATTTCTACACAAACTTTCCAAAATACCCCTACTTTTCTCTCAAAACATGTGATTCCATTTATTGCTTTACACCGTTAGAAGGAACATTTATTTCCTTTTGATTATGTTTAACGGAAAAAGAAAATAAAAAACTAGTTTCAATACAAAAGTATCAAAAAAACACTTCTAGTAAATACCATTTTTTGAAAATCATACTACTCATTCAATTTTCCTTGATTCCCATGAAAAATGAGAAGTCAGCACTATATTATGAGATAGAGTTACTATTTAATTTGTGATGTACGTCCATCATTCCACGGAATGCAGCGAAGAAGTTGCATCACGAAAGGAAACCACAAGGGAGAAGTATTAAGTAATTTGCTACTAATTCCGATCATCTGAAAAGATTAAAAAATGCACTCAAATTTAGAAGCATCTCACTATAATAATTAACAAAGTCAAGGTTTAAGTTTGACACATTTTCAGAAATTGATACCGTTGCCTTGACAACCAATCCATAATTGTAGATTAACTTTTATTACTACCTGTTTATCATCATTTCTCTAAAAAAAAAGTTCAAGTACAAATAATTTTCTTGCTATTTTGTGAAAATTGAACTAGAATATAAATATGTTGGCCATCTCCTGTTGTTGGCTGATGTTATGGTATTTATGCGTGTGAGATCGCCTAGCTATGCTGTCTTCGACAATGATCTATACCGGCAATAATTACTAACGGTCAGCTGTATATTTCGATAAGGTTTGTGTGTGAAGAATTAGACGAAAAGTTCTAACCCCCTTCATCAATATGCTAGAATTTTCAATATTTCAGAGGAATAATCTTACTTCTCGTTCCAAATAATAAAGACCCCGTTCTAATAAAGAACCCAATTTAAGGCTAACTTTTCACTCATTAATCACCTAATTAGTATTTTTGTCCGGACGATGTCCTGGGTCAGTTACAATTATCAAACTAATATTTAGGCCCGGACTTTGCCCGGGTGGTACTTTTTCCAAATTTGATATGCATTTTTATTTTCCATTTGCATTAAAATGTAATAAAGAAAACCCAATATTTAAATTGTACAAATATAATAATGTTGGCATTTAAAGCATGATCAAATGTTGGTTGAGATGGTAATTATGCTATATATATAATAACAATATGTAACGGGTGTACATACGTTACATAGCAATATCAAACAACGTATACACGGCACGTGACACCTCTCTTACCCCACTAGAATTTTCCAATGTGTACATATGTTATGTCAACTAACAAAAGTACATATTTTTAAATGGAATTATAAACGTGTGTTTTAGAAGCTTGAGAAAAGTGCCACGTGGCATCGTTCCTTTGATAGGAACGCCTTTTAATATATTTGTATAGTTGCTCCATAAAATTTGAGCTAGTCTTGAGTGGATATGGTCAACACTAATATATACTTCTTTCATTTTTTTTAAAGTGATTAACTTCCCTTAATTGGAAATATTACAATAAGTGTTTGATTTCTCTAAATTAATGGCAAAAATGTGGTCCAGACTTTCATTCTTTAATTGTTTCACCTACCTATTTTATTCAATACTCAAATTTGATTGGTTAAACAAGTGGTCCCAACTTTCTCTCTCTACCCTCCTTGGTTTTCCCCTGCCCACTTTCTCTATCGGGCACTTAAAAGGAAACTAAGGAAGTATTAGTGTGGACCAAAATCACTCATATGACATACTGACCCCTTTTTTCATATAGTCACATTTTGATGATCTAAAGTTACACTAATCTGTCATTATCTGATATAGTGACATTTTTTTATACAATCACCCTTCCCTACATTAATTTACGGTAACTTTTACTTTATAAGTAGTTAACCTTTTTTGACACATAATCGCCATTATATTTACAATCTATAGCTACTCCTCTTGTAGATCTATTATTTTTAACATAGTGACCCCCTTTTTTTTCCATAAATCACATGCATTAGCAATAAGTCCATATTGTGCGGACCAGGTCCATAAAAGTTTTTTACATATAATTTATACTTTCTTAGTTTTTAATAATTGTATCATATTGACTTTTGATACTATTCACATTCTCTAATTTGACCTTTTTGTATTATATATATGTATGGAAAACCAAAGTCATGTGAGATCTTTTGAGATTCGTCAGAACCTATCCGACAAGGAATTTCGATTTCTTAGGACCAATGTAGTTACAACTATCGTTCACTAGCTCCCCTGTAATCAGTTCACCAATGCAATTTCCTCAACCGCACCTTCCCGTGCACTCTAGGCAGGCGTTAGCCCCCATACATGGTCTTACGATTTTGCGTAGACTTGTGTTTTTGGAAAATATTCACCCGAGCTCAATTGTCACTTCGACCAGGCCCTTTGTGAGGGGGTACCCCTTCTCCCACAATATGCATCTTCATAAAATAAAATTTCTAAATTTTTTATTCATGCATAATTTGGATATATTAAAGTTCAAAGTTGTGCATTGGCATACGTGCAAAATCATTTGGGTACAATTATTAATATATAAACACAGGATTATTATATATTTCTTGTCGGCTTTTTCAACCGTTACAAAGAAAGACCCAAAAAAATGAGTAATGTAAATAGGAGCATAATTCACGGATCGGAGACAACATTGTCGTGGAAATACGTAGTTTTGTAGATTAAAAAAAATGCTAGAAGGTCACATATATATATATATATATATATAGGGACTTTAGCAGCTTAATTAGGCATCACATCGATCATATAAAATCATATAATATATAGCTAAAACACATACAGAATTACAAATCCATAGTGCCCATGCCAACTAATACCCTTAGGCCTCATCATGCATGCTTGCAATTTTGAATCCAATGGCTAGCTAGCAGACATCACCCATTACTGCAGGCTGTGCAGCAGTCTTCATTTCAAGCAAGGCATCTTCAAAGCACTTTGCCAGAAAGCGTGGATCGGGGATTATTTCTTTTGCCACTGAAATTTGCATGCTAGCCTTTCCCGCATAGCTCACCATGTGCATCATAACCGCCTAAATATTCCAAAATTCAAATCAAACCAAACCAACTATGTAATTATGAATAGATAAATAGCTCGCGTAGCGATTCGTTTTAAAGCTAATAATTAATGGTGGTTTTGGTCTTAGATACATGAACTCTTCCATTCACCTCAAGTACCCGTGTCGGATCCTTGACACTTGGATATGAACACGAACACTTGAACACTTTTTTTTCGGGCCAAAATCATTGAAAATTTTCATAGAATAACATAGCCAGACACTTGGACACGTACCCATAGGCCGTGTCAGACATGGATATACGAGTCCAGGTAACATAGGTTTTGGTAATATTCTTATACATGAATTTAAAAATTACGCCTAAATATGTAATCCACGAAACAAATATAGATCACTTACAGTAGGCAAGCTAGTAGTTGTTGCTGTTATATAGGTCATGGGGTTTCCAGCAAATGTGGATTCCTCTTGTGCACCAACTATGTTTGAGATGGTGAAGGTTGTATTGCAAAGAATTTTGTGATTAGACATGCTGGCAGCCTGAAAGTATAGTAGCATTTCAGAAGTGTTATCTTAACATGTGTTTTATATTCTCAGTGACGTGTTATACAAATTTCCATTAGGTCATTCTGCATGCAACGTTATTCCATGAATTCTTCATTCTGCATGCAACATAATTTAATGTCATGGATTCATCATTTGTGTGAAAGAGATGGCAACCGCCAAACAGTAGGTTGGGTCATGGTCATGGGCGTGTCAAGTTTACAGGTAAACAGTTTGAATCTCCGAATCCTGATTTGACCTATATATTGATTGAGTCATTACAGTTATGAGCCCATAACCCACTCAATCATCAAATGGGCCAAATGACCCGTTTATTTATAACCATACATTTATTATCAATTACTAGAACATACATTTTGTATAAACCAAATATACCAACATGATAATTTATTTCACCCACCATGCCATTGCCAAAATGAATCAAATATAGTAACAACCAAAGAATAAAGGCAAAATTAGTCTCAACACCCCCAAACTACTTCTTGAATGCATGTGACTCCATTCTTTTGGACTGGGAGAAACTGAACTGAACTGAATTGAACTGAATAAATAATAATAATAATAATAATTATTATTAATTATTATAATAATTTATAATTATAATGATAATTATAATTATAATTAATAATAGTATTAATAATTATTAATATTGTAATAATAATAATAATTATTATAATAATTAATAATGATAAAAATAACAACAACAACAACAACAACAACAACAACAACAACAACAATGAAATGAATCGAACTAAAATTGAATCAAGTGTGAATTAATTAAATAAATGAACCGAACGAACCGAAAATAAGTCCAAAAGAAGAGGGCCTGTAGCACCACAAATTTTGGCTAGTAGCCAAAATATCACGAACTATTGGACTTGGTGTAGCGCGCGTATCATTAATGACATTGGAGGTAAGTTTTTTGGCCCGTGACGGGGAATCTTGATTATTTTAATCATTTTTTTATCCCCCCTATTTTTTTCAACCTATTTTTCCATCTCATTAAAGGTTAGTGACGTGACTTCTTTCCTCCCATCACGTGAAAAAAAAGAGGAAAATCAGGATGAAAAAATAATAAAATAATCAAGATTTCTCGTCGCCGGCCAAAAAATTTACCTTTGGCATCATTCATGATACGCGCCGCACAAAGTCCAATAGTTCAAGATATTTTGGCTACTAGCCAAAGTTTGTGGTGTTACGTGCATTCGAGGTATAGTTTAGGTTTGCTGAGGCCAATTTTGTCAAGCATAAACTTTAAATAACTAAGGAGAACTTGAGCCACTACAAGACACATTAATAATATCATTAGTTTTGCAATAAAACAGGCTATCGTGAAGGATTTGATTCGAAAGTGCATCCTTAGTCCCACCTATTTAATGATTACGTCAAATTTAGATCAACCCACTTACTTAAACGAGTTTATCTTATACTTTGGTCATGTATTAGCGGCTAAAATTTGAAAACAGACTTCTCTTCTTGGCGCTACTGGAGTACCTTACCTTTGGTCCAAATAGAGACATTGTAAACTTCCCTGCATAGTATGAGAAATGAGCCCCCAAGGATTGCTTTTTCCGATCAATCATCACCTTAGCTCTCTTTACAAACTTCAGTGGATCTGCATCTTTTGTCTTATGATAATAAACAGGCAAGATCATAAACCCGAATTTATTACCCCATCTGGAATGAGAATTTTCATCCATTAACTTGGATACTTCCTAGTTTAATCCCAAGGAGCTGTCAGTTATATATATATATATATATATATATATATATATGTGAACTAAACAACATCAAGAAAAAAAAAATCATCAAGAAAGAGATAAATTAACTTTATAATTGACCTGTAATCCAGGTTGCTTTCTTAAATTAACCATGGCTAATCCCGTGATTTGTTGCCCTTCCTGCAAACCTGATTACAAACACAAAGCGGTACCTACTTAAAGAGTTCAACCATAATACTTTGTTGGAACTCAAGGTGACACTCAAGAAAGGCGGGGTTGAATTAAATGGCTAAAACTAATCGATTTTCGCAAAAAACACTCTTATGGCATAGTGCCGTGCACTGTGTTATTCACTCGTAAAATCTCCGATTAACGTTTTTGCTCGAACGAAATTGTATCAAACAATAAAACAATGAAATCAAATAATAAAATCCTTAAACCAAACAATAAGACACAGGAATTTAACGTGGTTCAATCTCACCTCTGAGATCTACGTCCACACACAAACTTCTCTTTTATTATTTGAATCGTAAAATACCAAACTCTCGATACAATTCGATTCCCCACTACTAACTCTAGTAGTGCTCCCCAACACTTAACCCTAAGTGTTGCTACTCTCCTATAATATAAGAATTACAGAAAGAAAGATTCCTCAACGACGTGCTTCTTATTCAAGCAAATAGAGGACAATTACAAACGTTGTTTAGTTTCCTAATCGACTAGAACTCGTGCTATACTCGTGCCTTAGGAAATGTTTTTGGCTCTTAATATCTCCGATTTTCTCTCTCGAAAACGTGAGTTATAAAACCGAGTTGCAATCCCTTATATATCTTGGTGAACTGAATAACAATCCTTCTCCAAGATATATTATCTTTGAACAATTTTTATTCCTAAAATAAAGGGATAAAATTCTTTTCCTATTTAAAAACCAATTTTATCTTTTATAAAAAACTGATTTTCCTTTTCCTAATAGGATAAGGATTTCTCCATATCTTATATTAACTAGATAAACTCTTAAATCAGTTTTTTATTAAACAAACTTTATCATATTGAAAAAACAGTTTTTCTCCTTCTTATCAAAATTCTTTAAAAACGTTTTATGATTTTTTTTTTTCGAAAAAAAACTTTTATCTTTTATATACAAAACGTTTTATCAAAATCAGTTTTTATAAAATTCTTTTTTTATTTTAAAACTAAACTTCCTTTTTATATAGATATATAAAATTAACATAATTATTTATTCCCTTAACTCTAAGAAAATAATAATTATTCTAATTTTATATTTCTTTATTTGGCACATAATATATCATCGAGTTCTAGCATATTACATTTTGCATATAGTAACTAAACTTGGAATTCAATATAAACTTGGACTTCAATCTTGATTCTTCACTTCTTCAAAGTCTTCATTTATTATTCCTTTCTCAACCATCTGTCACAAACTTTCATACTATACCATATTATATTATTTTTCATCATCAAAACTTAACATGCACATGCACAACAAATTCCCCCTTTTTGATGATGACAAACACTAAATATAATATTATTAAGTAATCACTTTTTCCCCTTCAAAATATGCACCATTAATAACATAAGGGAAAATAGCATAAGATCATTCACAAGTAACATGGTAACCAAGATAACCAATTATTCATTAGTCTAAGTATTATACCCATCTTCCCCCTTTTGACATTATCAAAAAGGAGAGCATCAACATGTTTAGCGAGACAAAGTGAGATATAGTCAGCAAAATAAATTAAGTAGCTCAAGCAATAAATACTAAGGATGCTGGTGCTATGTCATAATCCAACTCACAATCCGAAGTCATTAAGCAAAAATATAACCCAACTCACAATCCGAATTTATGAAGCAAGAAATAATCACGAAGGATCATGGTTGATGGCTAAGAAAGTAAGATGAATATAGGTAATGCAAACTTGAAGATTTGAAATGACAATTGGCTCAACAAGTGCTTAAACCCTTTTTTCATATTTTCAACTTCCGCAAATAAACAACATAAGACTTTCTTCACTGTGGCACTGTGTGTGGCACTGTGCCACTGAACAATCTATTCCCTTTCAAATATAACTAATCTTCGGATATACTGGAATCGAAAATGATGATCTTCAAAGCTTTGATAATGTTCTTCACATTTGAATTGAACTCTAGGACTTATCTAAAATATATGTCTTACTCTCCTTTCCTTTTCTTTTCTTTTCTTTTTTCTTTTTTTTTTCTTAATTAATTTTTTTTTTTTTTTTTGAAGGAGAAGCAGACCATACAATATTACTAGAGTCAACCAATAAGAGATCAAAGATAATAACTTAATTCAAACCTCACTGTCTTTTTGATACATCTCCTGGCACGGTGCCTTGCACAGTGTAAATCAGTACTGTTCATTCTTTCACGTATTTGAGTTTCATTCCAACCTTTTCATGTTCCCCCTTAACTGATGCGTCTTTTTCTTCCATCAAATTATCAAAATGTTCTTTCCCCATAGATTATCATGAATCAAGATTAAAAGCACTTGTTGAACTTTGGAGCAATGGGTGGGGAAAAGAAGGAATATAATAGGGAAATGACGATAAGGTGAGACATATGAAAGAAAGAAATAATGAGGCACAAATGTCAAACTCATAAATAGAAAATCAGATTATTGGGATAAAGATCAAGCTTGCTATAGGAGAAAGAAGTTACATTTCATACCTCAAAAAATCGGCAACTTAGGATCATATAGCTCATTAGTTCGGCAACTTAGGATCATGACATTAGGACAGCATTATTAGACCATTACGAGTCCTTTTTTATATCAAGTAGACCTTTACTCACAATGTTTCAAGAAGACATGCAATCCTACTCCAATTAACATATTTAAAGGAGGACAACAAGCATAATACTCAACCAATTTCTAGAAATTAATCCCAAAGCCACAAATTATCTTGTAAAATATTCATGCATGAATTTCAACATAATTACCTTGATCACACAATTGTGGTATGCTTAACAAACTGTTTTTCAAACCACTTACCAACATCACATTCTCTATGGAGTGTGTTAGGGATTTGCCGACGTTTCAAATACCAATTATTTATCCCTTTTTGTTATCGCCAAATGTAACACACCCTCCATGGTAGGCTACTAGTGAGAGGAACTGAGATTTATAACTAGTCATATGTCGTAAGCAGCCATTGTCTAGATACCATAGGCTACTTCCTCTCACATTCGCCTGCAAAAAGATCACTTGTTAGTTTTAGGAACCCAAATTTGCTTGGGTCCCTTTTTCTTCCGTTGAGCCTCTAACAAGTCCTTTCTAACCCAGATTTGATTTACATACTTAACATTTTTCGCAACACTCTTTTTCTTAATGTTACAGTTCTCCATAAGGTGTCCATTCTTTCCACAGAAGTTACAAATCAAATACTCAGGTAAATCAACATATTTTCTTTTACGAAAATCTCTTTCAAAATTTTTGGCACTGTGCCTTACACTGTGCCTCTGGTCTGTATATCCTAAACCAATTCTGTTTCGATTGCTAGTTGTACTGGAAATATAGTCTAGGGCCTTTTGACCATCTAACCATTTTTCATACATTTTCCGAGCAATAGTCAATTGTGATTCTAAGAATTCCACAGAAGTGTTTAGATCGCTATTTCTTTTTCTTGAAATTTCCAAATCTCTTTTAGCTTTATCAAGTTCGTCACTTAACTTAGCATCATGAGGTAGCATAAGTGGAACAATTTTGGATCTTTGTCTAGACTCTTTCACTTTAATTAACTCAAGTTTTAAAGATTCAATTTGTTTTTCAAGATTCGAATTTTTTGCTTCTAGCTCAGTGTACGGCACAGTGTTATCAACGATTTCTTTTGTGAGGGACTTTTCGTACCTTAAGGCACTTAACTCAACATTTATTTCTTCGACAGTTTTTTCCAGTTCATCATTCTTTTTCATCAGTTCTTTACAGTCCTTTAATAAATCCTTATATTCCAATTCCAACCCAATCTTTTGCTTAGTTAAATTTTTTACTTCCTTTTTCATGATTGAAAAATCATCATTCATCTCTTGACAATCATCAATGATATTTCCAAGCAAAGTAACAAGTTGGTTTTTTGAAAGACGATGTATTGAAGGTTTTAGAGAAAGAAGACTTACCTCACTGTCTTCAGTTTCATCTTGGGAGTTTGAACTTTTCGCCATTAGACACAAGTGAGAGTCGTCCCGGCATTGTGCCCTTCTCGTATTGTCTCGTACAGCATTCGGACATAATTTTTCTTCATGGCACTCGTGCCTCCGATCGTTCTTCATCGAATCCGTATCTCCCCAAACGGCGACTATCATTGCTCTCTTGAATTCTTTCTTGGATTGCTCCCGTTTTTCCTTGGGCTTTTCATCATCCCATAGGGGACATTCTTTAATCCCGTGATTTAACTCTCCACACTTGAAACAACCCGAATTAGTAGCACTTTTCTTAAAGTTAGAAGTAGTGCTCTTACCTTTGAAATTTTCATCTTTTCTAGGATTGTTATTTTTGTTCTTTTTGAGAAAATTTTTAAATCTCTTAGTAAGATAATCAATATCATCATCACTATCACTATTTTCAATTTCCAATTCAGTTCTCAAGGCTATACCTTTACTTTTTGGTTCATTAGTTTTAGAATCTAAGACAAGTTCATGAGTCATTAATGATCCAATAAGTTGTTCTAGTGAAAGTTTACTCAAATCTTTAGCTTCTTGAATAGCGGTTATTTTTGGGAGCCATCGATTTGTTAAACTTCTTAACACCTTTCTCACTAAATCTTCGAAGTATATGTTTTGCCTAGAGAACGTAATTCATTAGTGATTAGTGTAAATCTAGTGAACATCTCTTTAATAGATTCGTCATTATTCATAGTAAACAATTCATATTGTTGGACAAGCAAATCTATTCTAGATTGTTTTACCTCATTCGTACCTTCGTGGGCCAACTCCAAGTGTGTCCCATATTTCTTTTTCTTGTAGTACAAGCCGAGATCCTTGAGTATTCATCGGGTCCAATTCCATATTGGAGAATACTCATTGCTTTGTAGTTCTTTTCGGCTTTTGCATAGTCGACCGAATCGTAGTCATCTTCATCCTTGTCGACCATCTTTCCTTCAGCGTCTTTTCCTTGGATAAGGATTGGTCCTTTTCTAATAACTTTCCAAAGCATTCATAATCCGATCCTTGGATGTAGATCCTCATCCTAGCTTTCCACCATCCGTAGTCTTTTCCGTTGAAAATCGGGCACTTGGTGTGTCTATCTCGAGAGTCATCTTGCATATTCATGATGTGTATTCTCTAGGGATGAGCCTTTCGAGAATAACTCGCTTCCGATACCACTTGTTGGAACTCAAGGTGACACTCAAGAAAGGCGGGGTTGAATTAAATGGCTAAAACTAATCGATTTTCGCAAAAAACACTCTTATGGCACAGTGCCGTGCACTGTGTTATTCACTCGTAAAATCTCCGATTAACGTTTTTGCTCGAACGAAATTGTATCAAACAATAAAACAATGAAATCAAATAATAAAATCCTTAAACCAAACAATAAGACACGGGAATTTAACGTGGTTCAATCTCACCTCCGAGATCTACGTCCACACACAAACTTCTCTTTTATTATTTGAATCGTAAAATACCAAACTCTCGATACAATTCGATTCCCCCACTACTAACTCTAGTAGTGCTCCCCAACACTTAACCCTAAGTGTTGCTACTCTCCTATAATATAAGAATTACGAAAAGAAAGATTCCTCAACGACGTGCTTCTTATTCAAGCAAATAGAGGACAATTACAAACGTTGTTTAGTTTCCTAATCCGACTAGAACTCGTGCTATACTCGTGCCTTAGGAAACTGTTTTCGCCTCTTAATATCTCCGATTTTCTCTCTCTGAAAACGTGAGTTATAAACCGAGTTGCAATCCCTTATATATCTTGGTGAACTGAATAACAATCCTTCTCCAAGATATATTATCTTTGAACAATTTTTATTCCTAAAATAAAGGGATAAAATTCTTTTCCTATTTAAAAACCAATTTTATCTTTTATAAAAAACTGATTTTCCTTTTCCTAATAGGATAAGGATTTCTCCATATCTTATATTAACTAGATAAACTCTTAAATCAGTTTTTTATTAAACAAACTTTATCATATTGAAAAAACAGTTTTTCTCCTTCTTATCAAAATTCTTTAAAAACGTTTTATGATTTTTTTTTTCGAAAAAAAACTTTTATCTTTTATATACAAAACGTTTTATCAAAATCAGTTTTTATAAAATTCTTTTTTTATTTTAAAACTAAACTTCCTTTTTATATAGATATATAAAATTAACATAATTATTTATTCCCTTAACTCTAAGAAAATAATAATTATTCTAATTTTATATTTCTTTATTTGGCACATAATATATCATCGAGTTCTAGCATATTACATTTTGCATATAGTAACTAAACTTGGAATTCAATATAAACTTGGACTTCAATCTTGATTCTTCACTTCTTCAAAGTCTTCATTTATTATTCCTTTCTCAACCATCTGTCACAAACTTTCATACTATACCATATTATATTATTTTTCATCATCAAAACTTAACATGCACATGCACAACATACTTTTTTGAGGCATAAAACCGTGATTATTGCTTTTGGTAAGGCAGCTATACTTACAACACCTCAAATTTTTTGTTGATCAAGAAAAAGCAGCTGAACTTAATTCCAATATTTTGGATAATCCTCTTCTAAAGTCCAGTTTTCCTTAAGAGAAAAATACTTTTGTACCATTTATTTGTACTATTATTGTGAGTGTACAAAATCTTATACTATAATATTAATTTATTGTAAAATGGGAATAACCTTTTTTTGGTGCAAAAATAAGGTTTTTTTTTAAAAAAAAATCCTAAAAAAGTGACTTATTGTATAAGTGAACTTTTTACAATTAGAAGGGTGATCCTAGTATAGAAAGCTGACTATTTGAACTTAAAAGTGAACCATTTAATCTACAAATTAACCTTTTTAGAGTAAAAAGTGAGGTGGTTTTACAATAAGATATTATTGTGAGACTGTTTTACACAACACATATTATTGTGAGGTGTTGTTTTACACAACACATATCATTTTTTTAATTTATTCCATTTATCTTTATTGGTTCGAATCAACTATTGATTTTTTATATCTTTGTTTAACAAGTTGGATTCAACTTGAAGATATGGACCAATATATTATGTTACATCATACTGTAGTAAATAATCACTAGTTTAATATATAATGTTATAGTAAATAATGACTAGTTTCTCGATTATGTGTGCACCTATATCATGACAGCCAAACAACTAAACTCGGCTAATGTACGCTTATTACGTACGAATAATGAAACGATAAAATAGTTCATAGTTCATACCTTGAGATGATCGACTCTCTAAATATTTCGAAAACCCAAAAGATAAAACTCCAAAGAGAACGTCATTGATGGTCTGCAAGAGGTGGCAATCATTTTCACGTCACTCAACTAAGCATAATGTGTTAAACTTTTTGTTTGTTGTTCACATGTGAGTTGTTCCACATTAGAAAAAGATGAGTGAAAGTATCACTTTATAAGCTAAAAGGAGTTACTCCTACTATTGTCAATGGTTTTATGGAATCTCCTTCGCTTGTAAGTTTGAATCGAACTCTCCTTCTTTTTTAGGACATTGCTTAGTCAAAATATCATTACATTATGGAGGAAATGATCATAAAAAGCGAAAAGAGGGTTGTGATAAAAAAATAAGAGAAAAATCGAATTATTTTAGGACAATGCCTTACTAAAGTAGGGCAAAAAATAACAACCCCTACACTTACCGCCTCAGGAATAGTCCTTTTGACAGTTTTCATATCCTCGAGACTAAACTTGGCTGTTGCCACCATCCTCGGCCATAGCTCCACCCCGTCGCCGCCGCTAATCGCAGTCTTCTTATCTCTTACCCATAGAGACCTTCCAATCACCTCCATCACAGAAAGTATTGTCCACCAAATGACCTTGAATATTCCTATGAATGGATTTCCTTTCCCCTTCCTTTTCTTGATTTTCCCCTTCTTATTCTCACTAACATTACCATAACTAACAACATCTTTACCATCAGATAATCTTTTGCAAGTAGCTAAAAACAATGACATCAAAGAAATGCCATCTCCCATAGCATGATGAAATCGAAAAATCATACACTTAAGTTCACTAATTATGTGCAACTCCCATAAGGGTTTCTCCATACATAAAGGAGAAGAAACTGCATAATCTGCTAAAATAGCATTGATTTTGTCCTCACATTCTTCCTCTGATTCACATTCTAAGCTTGGATTTTTGGGATGAATGATTACATGATCATCTATATTGACTTTGGTTTTCCTCCAAAATTCCCTACCCTTTGCATCCACCACTAAGAGGCTGCAAAATCGAGGGTGTTTCATGAATAAAGAGTTTGCAAGATATGTTTTCATGGCTTCTGGGTCAAGGGGATTTTTGAAGCCTATTGAACAGTTGATTAAAAGCACAGTTTTTGACTGCAAAAATAACCGCCCAGCAGGTGATACTGGCTCATCTCTGCTGCTTTGCATGTTTTGTGTTTGGAAGCTAGAGATTAGAGAAAATTGGTGTATGAAGATTATTGTTTTATTTGTGAACTTATATACTGCATTATATATACATATATAAGTAACATATAACCTTGCATAATGAAAAAAAAAATATAGATGTCATCTAGTTTAATTGGTAAAGTCTTGTGTGAGTGGTACATAACATGGGATTGAATCTCGTCTACATCACTACACTTAGTCTATTATTTACCAAAAAAAATGAAGAAAAGTATTGTATGCTAGTGTTGTGGTCACGTACTACAAATATGCGACGGGAATTTTTATCATACACCCGGGTGTACCATGCTCATGGTACACCCAATGCTATTTTTTTGCTCATTGCTTATTTGAAACCTCCAAATGAGCAAAAAATAGCCTTAGGTGTATCATGAGCATTATACACCGGGTGTATGGTGAATGCAGTCATATGCGACAACAGATTTTTCGTTTCCTCTTTTACCAGGTTTTAGAAATAGCTATAAATGGGTACTCATAGGCGTACGTGGTTGGCAATGGTTAAGGATGTACGGCAATCTCCATCATATTTTATGATGACCATAATGTGCCACAGTAGCAATGCTTTGTTCAACAATGATCTATAACCAACACCAACTAACCAATAATCGCAGCTGTATATTTAATTCGATAAAGTTTACGAAGAATTAAATTGTAAGTTTTGACATCGTTTATGAATACTCACTCCGTCCCATAATATAAGTCCCCTTTCCTTTTAAAGTGTTCCAAAATTTAAGTTATGTTTCTATTTTCAATCAATAATTATGCCCAAAATGCCCTCATGAAAATAATATAATTTTCAAAAATTCCTTATAATTTCAGCTTCCAATGCACCATTATTAATGATAAAATGGAATCTTATACCCCATTGTACTCTTCTACACATTAAACCATGCAACATTAATGTTCAGTTTTTATTTTATGTTAAAAAGAAAAAAAACAATGTAGGTGTTTCCCAATAAAAATGAATTTTTTTATTCAAATAAAACAAGATTCCACTTTACCTTAATTCCCGTGTAAAAGCAGAATCAGGACTTATATTATGGGACGGAGGGAGTATTAAATATCTTAATAATGGTAGTAACTACTTGGACTATGACCATAATATACTTCCTCAGTTTCTTGGTATATGCAGCCACTTGACTTTTACACTAGTCAACGCACGTGTTTGACCATTGATAAGATTAATGATTATTCGTTAGCTGAAACTGCTCAAGATGATTCTCACAGAAAATCCCATCCTGACCACATCTAGTAATGTTAACAACTCAACACACTCTCCTTTGAATATTAATATCTCTAATTGCGTATAAATGAAAAATTGATATTTAGAATCCTTTAAAATAAAGAAAAATCTAACGAGATCTCACTTGGCAATGTATTTTTTGTATAATGGTGAGAGAATATAGTCAAAGTTGTTTAATTTCATGAATAGTGTCAAAAGTAAAATGGTGCAACTAAAAAAATACGGAGTAAGTATATTCATTATCATTTCAAATTATTTTAAACTTTACATAGTCCATAGACCATTAGACCAATGGTGAGGTTGTATTGGTCTTGCATCTTGTACCAGCTTGTCAAAGTTAAACCCACTCATTGTACATGTTCTTATAAGTTTAAAGGAAATTTCACTCCAAATCAAGTTATAATGAAGGAATAGCTTCTCAAGCTTATGAGATGATTTTTTTTCCCTCCTCTCTTCCAATATGAACAACTCGCATTTATACAACAAACAAGAGTTTTAACAATTATTTGTCTTTTTTCGAGAGTCTATGTTAAGATCAATATTATGAACAAATTATGCTCATGATGTATTGAGTGTTATTTGAACCTCAAGGGGAAAGTAGATGGATTATTATTTTTGAGATGAGTGCTAAATTTATGATTTTAAATTGATTTTGGTTGAACTTAATTGAATAAACTTATTAGACTCTGTTTGATTCAACTTATTTTGACTTATCTTAAACTAATTTATCTTTTCTTATATAAACTTATTTTATCTTATCAGAACTTATATTATAGTTTATTATGTTGTCTAACATAGTTAATCCGTTTTATTCAACTTATTATATCTTATTATCTGATCTTATCTTATCTGAACTTATTTTTTTCTTAAATAAGTTAAATTAAGTTAAACTGAACAGAGCCTTAGTGTAGGGAAAGCTAAGTAGTCATAAAACACACGTAGTTTATATTGTGAGGTTGAGTTTTTGCTCTTAATGGCTCCATATCCCTTCGGGGTGGTGTTGTTGAGAAACACTTGATGGACTACCTACGTAAGTGTGGAGGTTAAGCCACCTTCTATGAAAGACTGGGCTGTCTTTCTAGAGCACTTATGAGACCCAAGGAATGCGCATGGCTATAAAGCGCTTGTGATGTATCGCAGAGACTGCACGATCTTAAGGTAGGTATGTGTTGTGGGGGTCTCAACGGAACTCTGGTGAGTTCAAGAGAAATTCACTCACTATAAAGTAAGTTGTTGCCTCATGTCACTATGTATCAATTCAAATCGAAAGATATTGATGCTTAAGTACTTTCCGTTCCTTACCCAGGAATTTCTTTTTGCTTTCCAGAGCCTTTGTGGGGGATTGTTGGAATCAAGGCTTGAAAAGCCTCATTTACTTTAAAAGTCCCACATTGCTTGTGGGAGGGAATACTCCATTGTTTATATATTCCATCCCTT
Source organism: Beta lomatogona (assembly GCA_947646795.1). Classification (NCBI taxonomy): domain Eukaryota; kingdom Viridiplantae; phylum Streptophyta; class Magnoliopsida; order Caryophyllales; family Amaranthaceae; genus Beta; species Beta lomatogona. The sequence continues at coordinate 1,481,492 of CANSNZ010000089.1, forward strand.
CTTCTACTTATTGAGTTGGATACTTGAGATGCTTTTGTGGTTGGTTAGCATGCTTGGGTTGGGGCTTGTTATCACACACACGCGCGCGCACTGCCTGCCCGGTCCGGGCCAGGGCCTTAAACTTAACTTATCTATCTTTTTGTACCCGGGCTGAGTGTGTGTGTAACAGTTGTGGAAGACTGTAACAGTTTGAACGTTACAGTATTTATGGCAATCCCTTGATATCCTCCTCGGATTTACTCGCTTCCGTTTTTGGTCTGATTTCTTCCTATAAAATCAGTATCTTACTCATCAGTTCAGACACACAAAATCTTCTCTTCTCTTCTTCACTTTTCTTCTTCCTAGGTACGTTGTTATTCTCCATAGCCTACTCTGTTAGTGGTGATAGTTTAGGTTATTGTGTTAACCTTGGGGAGCTTTCCGGCCAGTGTCGATTACCACCGTTGTCGGGCCGTAATTGTTTTCAAGTCAGTGGTCTCCTACCACGGCACAGTCTTGAAATCAGTTTCTTCCTTGCCATTACAATTGTCAGTTTCTAATAATTTTAAAGCAATTAGTTTATTTGCAATGGCTGACGTTCCAAACAAATCCATGGCTCACCTTTCAAAGCTTGAGTCTCTTGACGGAAATAACTACAAACGTTAGGCTCAAAAGATGTTGATGTTTTTTGAGCAATTGGACATCGCTACGTCCTTTTCAAGGATTGTCCTGCTGCTATTACTGCTACAGGTGATTCCACTTCTTCTCCTTCTGCTACTGTTATTAAGAAGAATGAGGACGAAATTCAGAAATATGAAAAGGATAACAAGACTGCTCGTTTCCACATCCTTAATCTGATGACAAACAATCTGTTTGATTTATTTATGGTGCATAGATCGTCTAAACTGATTTGGGAGTCCCTTGAGAAAAAATATGGGGCTGATGATGCTGGGAAACAAACGTATGTTGTCGGAAAGTGGTTGGCTTTCCATATGGTTATTGAAAAACCTGTCATGGACCAAGTTTATGTCTACGAAAATCTGTGTGCTGATGTTTTGAATGAAGACATGAAAATTTGTGAAGTTTTCCAAGCTAATGTATTGCTGGAAAAATTTTCCCCTTCTTGGAGAGAGTTCCGTAATAATTTGAAGCACATGAAAGAGTTTCTATCACTTCAGGAACTCATTAGTCACATAAGGATTGAAGAGGCAAACTGCATCAAGGACAATCAGGACTCTGTTGTTGTCAATGTTACCAAAGCTAACCTGGTGGAAACTGTTGCTGCTTCATCAGGATTTGATAAGTTTAAGGGTAAAGGTAAGAAGGTCAACAACAAAGGTAAGAAGCAAGGAAAATTCAACAAACCTGATGGTAAGATTCAGAAGATGTCGGTTCTTTGCTATGTATGTGGCAAGCCTGATCATAAGGCTTACCAATATCCTCAACGCCAAGGCTATGTTCAAAAGCAAGCACATCAGGCTAACCTTGCTGAATCTGATGACATTGTCGCAGCTGTGGTTGTTGAAGCGAATCTGATCGAGAATAGTTCTGATTGGATTTTGGACACCGGGCTTCGAGGCATTACTGTGCAAACAAGGAGCTTCTCCATGACTTCCAGGATGCTACTAAAGGCGAGTGTGTCCACATGCGCAACGCGACAACTGCTGGAGTGCTTGGACAAGGAAATGTCACTCTAAAACTTACCTCTGGAAAAACCCTCTCCCTTTCAAATGTATTGTATGTTCCTACTATGCGTCGCAACCTAGTGTCTGGTGCCTTGTTAGACAAATCTGGTTTGAAAATTGTTTTTGAGGCTGACAACGTTGTAATGACCCATGGTGGGGAGTTTGTGGGGAAGGGGTATTTAAGTGGGGGTTTATTTATTTTAAATGTTGCTTCTTCTATTGTTCTTACTATTAATAAAACTATTTTCGATTCTCGCTTTATATTCTTTGAGTCTTTAAATTTGTGGCATGGTAGATTAGGGCATGTGAATGTTGCTTCTATTAAGAGACTAAGGACCTTAGCTTTAATTCCTAATATGTCCACAACAGTAGTTTTCTAAGTGTCCGGTTTGTGTTGAAGCAAAATTTACTAAGAAACCTTGCAAAACCGTGACTCAAAGGACCACACAACTTCTAGAATTGGTTCATCCCGACTTACTCGATTTCCGAACTCTAGAAGTAGAGGAGGAAAATTTTGGTACATTTCCTTTGTTGATGATTACTCGAGGTACACTAAGTTATACCTTCTTAAAGCCAAAAGTGAGGCAGAGGAAGCTTTTATAAAGTATAAGGTTGAAGTAGAAAACCAACTTGATAGGAAAATCAAGAGAAATAGGTCTAATAGGGGTAGAGAGTATGAGAACAACTCTTTGAATGACCATTGTGAGAAATTGGGTATCATTCATGAACTTAGTGCCCCCTATGTACCTCAACAAAATGGTATAGCTGAACGGAAAAACAGGTCTTTGAAAAACATGATGAATGCTATGCTTTGTAAGTTATGGGTTGCCTGATGTTATGTGGGGGGGAAGCAGTCCTTTCAGCCTGCCATGTTCTTAATCGAGTACCTCACAAAAAGTTAGATAAGACTCCATATGAACTATGGAAGGGGTATCCTCCAAACTTGAGTTGCCTTAGAGTGTGGGGTTGTCTAGCTAAAGTTGGGCTGACTGACTATAAGAAGTCAAACATTGGACCCAAGACTTTTGATGCTGTGTTTATTGGTTATGCTCATGCTGCTTATAGATTCATGACTTTGAGAGATAGGGCTATTTGTGAATACAGAGGTGCTGAGTTTTTTGAACACGTTTTTCCTTTGAAAAAGGGTGATATTGCATCTATGCCTTCTTGTTCTTCTCTTGCTGTTGATTTGTCTACTTGTTCTACGCATGATGTTGATTTACCTACTAGTGATATTCCTGCTGATTTGACTTTAAGTAGTACTTCAGTTGACATGCATGCTAGTATTTCTTCTGCTATAGATGAGCCTAGGAGAAGTAAAAGACCTAGAGTAGCAAAAGACTTTGGTTCTGATTTTGTCACTGCTTTTCTGTCTGAGAGTTCTTGTGTTGATTTGTTGAGTGATGAACTAGTCTATTCTTTCATGATAGAAGAGGATCCAAAGACCTTTGAAGAGGCAATGAGATCTATGGATGCTAGTTTTTGGAAAGAGGCCATTAAGAGCGAGTTAGATTCCATAGTGTCTAACTCTACTTGGGAGTTAACTTACTTACCTAAGTGGTCAAAGACCATAGATAGTAAATGGATCTTTAAAAAGAAGTTGAGACCTGATGGGACTATTGAGAGGTTTGAAGCCGGACTTGTCATTAGGGGCATTACTCGGGAGGAAAGGACTAGATTACTTTGACACTTATTCTCCAAGTGACTAAGATAGCTACCATTAGGACCCTGCTAGCTCTTGCTGCTATTCATGACTTAGTTATACATCAGATGGATGTTAAGACTGCTTTCCTGAATGGTGACTTAGAGGAGGAGATTTACATGTCTCAACCTGAGGGTTTCGTGGTGCAAGGTCAAGAAGATAAAGTGTGTAAGTTGAGAAAGTCTTATATTGTCTCAAACAAGCACCGAAACAATGGTATGAAAAATTTGATAGCACTGTTGTGTTAAATGGCTTCATTGTCAACAACTCCGACTCCTGTGTATACTCCAAATTGATAGGATCAGGTTGTGTTATTATATGTCTTTATGTGGATGACATGTTGATTTTTGGCAGCGACTTAAAGGTTGTTAATGATACTAAACTTTTCTTGTCATCAAAATTTGAGATGAAGGATTTGGGAGAAGCTGATGTGAAAGGCTTAAGAAAATCTCCGGTCGTACTTCCCTTAGTTAGTCTCATTATGTAAAAAAGGTGCTTAAAAAGTTTAACTCTTTTGATGTTGTTCCAGTGAGTACGCCGTATGACCCCAGTATTCATTAGACCAAGAACTTAGGTGAAAGTGTCTCGCAAAGTGAATATGCGAAAGTCATAAGTAGTTGGATGTACCTCATGAACTGTACTAGACCTGACATAGCTTATGCAGTGAGTAGACTGAGTCGATATACTCACAACCCTAGTAATGAACATTGGAATGCTCTTTATCGTCTTCTCAGATACCTAAAAGGGACTGTTGATTTTTGTTTGCTTTATTTGCTGGTCTTGAAGGATTTTGTGATGCAAATTGGGTTTTCGGTAATGATGAGATTAGTTCGACTAGTGATTATGTATTTACTGTTGGTGGTGGTGCTATATCGTGGAAGTCTTTGAAGCAGACTTGTATAGCACGTTTCACCATGGAGTCTGAGTTCATTGCCCTCGAGTTGGCATGGCAAGAAGCTGAATGGTTGAGAAATCTGTTGTCTGATGTTCCATTATGGGGAGGACAGAGTGCACCTGTTTCTCTTCATTGTGATTCTCAAGTAGCCATTGGTGTTGATAAGAACAAAGGTCTATAATGGTAAGAAGAGACAGTCGTCAAACAACTCCTGAAAAATGGGGTGATCTCTTTGGACTTTGTGAGGTCCGAAACAAATCTTGCTGATCCCTTTACTAAGGAGTTACCTAGGAGAGTTGTCCTAGAGTCGTCGAGGAGGATGGGGCTGAAGCCCATTAGTAGAGATTTTATGGTGGATATCCGTTTGTGGTCAAACGAATTAAGCCATAGAATCTTAACTTGTACTACATTTTTCATCCCTATGCCGCATGGTAGTGCACTTTAAATCCATAGCCTATTGGTGGTGCTATTGAGACGCACTTGATGGATTTATATTGTGAGGTTGACTTTTTTCTCTTAATGGTTCCATATCCCTTCGGGGTGGTGTTGTTGAGAAACACTTGATGGACTACCTACGTAAGTGTGGAGGTTAAGCCACCTTCTACGAAATATTGGGCTGTCTTTCTAGAGCACTTATGAGATCCAAGGAAAACGCATGGCTATAAAGCGCTTATGATGTATCGGGGAGACTGCATGATCTTAAGGTAGGTATTTGTGGGGGTCTCAACGAAACTCAGGTGAGTTCAAGAGAAATTCACTCACTATAAAGTAAGTTGTTGCCTCATTTCACTATGTATCAATTCAAATCGAAAGATATTGATGCTTAAGTACTTTCCGTTCCTTACCGAGGAATTTCTTTTTGCTTTCCACAGCCTTTATGGGGGATTGTTGGAATCAAGGCTTGAAAAGCCTCCTTTACTTTAAAACTCCCACATTGCTTGTGGGAGGGAATACTCCCTTGTTTATATATTCCCTCCCTTCTTCTACTTATTGAGTTGGATACTTGAGATGCTCTTGTGGTTGGTTATCATGCTTGGGTTTGGGCTTGCTATTACACACACATGCGCGCGCCGCTCGCCCTGTCTGGGCCAGGACTTTAGGCCTTGGGCCTTGGGGAATAAACTTAACTATCTTTTTGGACCCGGGCTGAGTGTGTGTGTAACAGTTGTGGAAGACTGTAACGGCACAGTGTCGATTACCACAGTTGTCAGGCCATAATTACTTTCAAGTCAGTGGTCTCCTACCACGGCACAGTCTTGAAATCAGTTTCTTCCTTGCCATTGCAATTGTAAGTTTCTAACACCGTTAAAACATGGACTTCCCATAATGGCTTGTTTTTACTTAGTGGAGTTGACACTGCAATGTCAGCTAAGTAAGCATTCACGGCGTCTTCTTCGTCTTCGACATCGTCGTTGACGCCGCTGATGTTTGTTTTGGTGGTGATGGTGGGGTGGTGGAGGATGAAGTGATCATCAATATTAACATGGGTTCTTTTCCAATGTTCTCTACCATCAGGGTTTTTTACTATGAGGCTGTAAAATCTTGGGTGTTTGATCATGATGGAGTTTGAAAATGCCTTCTTTAGGGCTTCTACATCAATTAGGTACTTTAAACCCATGGCACAGTTGATTATTTGCTCAGCATCTGGGCAGAGATATACCCTATTTAAGGGTGAGTTTAGGGTTTCATCACTCTTAGACATTCTTCTCAGGAAACTTGGCTTGAGTTTGCTTCCTGGGATTTCTTTTGAGCGAGATTTAATTGAGGGGATGCAAACCTTTGAGCACGACGTGTGAACTCTTCAGTCTTATTAAATGCTGCAGGGGCCAAGAAACCCCTAATGTACATCAGTACATATAACATATGATTATGACATGTGAGATATCTTGAGCCATACTTTGGGCACTTTTTTGAAATATATAATTAGGTTGTCTGAAATTTTATATAAAGACTAAGGTTGACTAATTTTTTTTTGGAATCACTACCACTTTACGGAATCTTGCAAAACACATTAGTTTTACTCCATTAGTGGCACATGAAATTACGATTTTACCCTTCCCCCACCACCACCGCCGCCGCCTCTACCACATGCAACAACCACCATTGCCGCCACCACCACCCCATCCACCCAAAAATCTACCCACCCACAACCACAACCAACTACAAAACAACCACAACCAACTACAAAACAACCACAACCTGCACCCACCCAAAAATCATCCCACACCACCACACTAACCAACTACAAAACCACCACCACCTACACCCACCAAAAATCGACCTACCCCACAATACTAACCAACTACGAAACCACTACCACCTCATAATGGTAATTAGAAGAGATAAGGGGATTGCAAGGGTAGTGAGTTTCGTGGTGTTTTGGTGGTGGTGGTGGTGGAGAAGATTAATGGAAGGTACGAAGGTAATTTCACATGCCACAAATGAAGCAAAAAAAGAGCAAAACAAACGGTGTTGTGAAAATCTATTAAGTGGTAGTGATTCCAAAAGAAATGGCGCAGTTAGTTGTATTTATATAAAATTTCAGACAATTTAGGTATTTATTTCAAAAAAGTGCCAAAGTGTGGTATTTATTAACAAAATTTCCTAATTATTTTTGGGGTTCATATCATATAGTATGTTGTAACTTAGGATATATTCCCTGTTTTAAAACATTGCCCTACTTTGCCTACTTTGCTTTTTAGTTTGTATTAATAGATTGTTCAATTTCTTAAAGTAATATGGTTTTCATAATCTTCATTTTTTTTCCTCGCACCGTATCCTTTAAAAACAAAACTATCTACCCACTCAATGCAACTCTTAATAGTTAATATAGTAACAAAATAAAACGGAACATCTTTAAGGAACAAAAGGAGTATAAATTTAAAATCCTACCAAATTTGCTCATATTGATAAGGGCCTATTACTTTATTCTAACATTCATTATATTTACGGTTTTTTCACATGATACCCCCAAGTTTTCAAAAAATTCACGTGGTACCCTCCATGTTTTCAAAATTCACCAGGTACCCCTAAGTTTAAAATTAATTCATGTGGTACCCTCAAATACCCTTAATGACTAACGGCGTCAACCGCCGTTAGTCATTAACACTAATTTTCTGCTTTGAACCCTAATTAACCTATAATCCTAACCCTTACCCTAATCCTAACCCTAACTCTAAACCTAACCCTAATCACCGTCCCCCACCATCACCCTCCCCCCACCACCCGCACCCCCCCTCCCCACCCCCGTGCCACCGCAGCCCAAACCCAGGTTCCCCACCCTCCCCCACCATCGCCCCCCCTCAATTTCGGAACAACCCCCTAACCCTTCTCCCGTAACCCCCGCGCCCCACAAGCACCACCCCCCACCCCGCGCCCCACAACACCACCCCCGCTTCCATTTTCGCATCCCTCCCCCACCCCCATAGCACCACCCTCCTCCAAATTGCGTGAAACACCAAGTACCGAGATTGCGCAAAAACGAGAGGGAAGAAGAAAATACAGGGGTTGCGGGTGACGCGGGCGGCAGGTGGGGAGTGGGGTGCGGAAATGGAAGGGGTAGTGTTGTGAGGGGCGCGGGGATGGGGGCGCGATGGTGAAGGAGGGGTGGTGGACTTGTTGGAATACAAGGTGACACTCAAGAAGGGCGAGGTTGAATTTATTGGCTAAAACCGATCGATTTTCGCAAAACACTCTTATGGCACGGTCGGCCGTGCACCGTGTTATTCACTCGTAAATTCTCCAATTGATGTTTTTGCTCGAACGAAATTGTATCAAACAATGAAACAATGAAATCAAATAATAAGACACAGGAATTTAACGTGGTTCAATCTCACCTCTGAGATCTACGTCCACACAAACTACTCTTTTATTATTTGAATCGTAAAATACCAAACTCTTGATACAATTCGATTCCCCCACTACTAACTCTAGTAGTGCTCCCCAACACTTAACCCTAAGTGTTGCTACTCTCCTATAATATAAGAATTACAGAAAGAAAGATTCCTCAAAGACGTGCTTCTTATTCAAGCAAATAGAGGACAATTACAAACGTTGTTTAGTTTCCTAATCGACTAGAACTCGTGCTATACTACGTGCCTTAGGAAACTGTTTTCGGCTCTTAATATCTCCGATTTTCTCTCTCTGAAAACGTGAGCCATAAAACTGAGTTGCAATCCCTTATATATCTTGGTGAACTGAATAAAAATCCTTCTCCAAGATATATTATCTTTTGAACAATTTTTATTCCTAAAATAAAGGGATAAAATTCTTTTCCTATTCAAAAACCAATTTTATCTTTTATAAAAAAAAACTGATTTTCCTTTTCCTAATAGGATAAGGATTTCTCCATATCTTATATTAACTAGATCAACTCTTAAATCAGTTTTTTTATTAAACAAACTTTATCATATTGAAAATTCAGTTTTTCTCCTTCTTATCAAAATTCTTTAAAAACGTTTTATGATTTTTACCGAAAAAAACTTTTATCTTTTATATACAAAACGTTTTATCAAAATCAGTTTTTATAAAATCCTTTTTTATTTTAAAACTAAACTTCCTTTTTATATAGATATATAAAATTAACATAATTATTTATTTCCTTAACTCTAAGAAAATAATAATTATCCTAATTTTATATTTCTATACTTGGCACGTAATATATCATCTAGTTCTAGCATATTACATTTTGCATATAGTAACTAAACTTGGAATTCAATATAAACTTGGACTTCAATCTTGATTCTTCACTTCTTCAAAGTCTTCATTTATTTATTCCTTTCTCAACCATCTGTCACAAACTTTCATACTATAACATATTATATTATTTTTCATCATCAAAACATAATATGCACATGCACAACAGGACTAATGAACCGGAACCGAACCGGGTGGGGGAGGGGGCGGCGGCGCGGGGTGGGGACCGCTAAACCGGCTGGGTGGGGGAGGGGCGGCACGGGGGGTGAGGGAAGGGCTGTGGGGGGTGGGGGAGAGGGCGGGGGGGGGAGTGGGCCGGGAGTGGTGGTTGGGTGGGGGGAGTGGGTGGTGGGGTGGTGGGTTAAGTTAGGGTTAGGGTTAGGGTTTGGGGTTAGGGTTAGGGTTAGGGGGTTAATTAGGGTTTAAAACAGGAAATTAGGGTTAATGACTAAAGGCGGTTAACGCCGTTAGACATTAAGGGTATTTGAGGGTACCACATGAATAGTTTTAAACGGGGGTACCTGGTGAATTTTGAAAACATGGAGGGTACCACGTGAATTTTTTGAAAACTCGGGGGTATCGGGTGAAAAAACCGTTATATTTATAATTGTTTTTATGACATTTACTACATTGATTAGTCCTAATGGTGTCGAAACAACCCGACTAATGGGTTAAATTGACACCAACTTGACCTCGAACCTGGTTCGACTTGTGAGGGTCGGTCCTCATACCTGATGAAACCCGACTCGAGATCGACCGCACTGGACCGGCACCAAGCAAGATCATATCTTGACCTAACCATACCGACCTGTATTGAAACCCGTTACCAATTGAACACAGTAATCCAAGACCGAACCTCACCGTAACTCAACCCGATATTAACCCCAAAACCCGATTAGACCCAAGTAATTACCCAATTTGTTTATGACCGACCTGAATTCAACTAGAATTCAGTTGAACCAGATATTCGGTTGAACCAGATAAAATCATTTAGATATGTTAATTTTATCTTTTGCTATATATACTTCCTCTTTTCTTTTTTTTAATTGCAACATTTACATTTTTACACTTGTCGAGGCACAATTTTGACCATAAATAACTTTAGTCATGTATTTGTAAAAATTATAAATGATATATTAAAAAACTACACTTTGAGACAAATAAAATAAGATCTCATATGATAATATTTATCTTTATGTATAGATCATCATATACAGTAAAAGTGTGAATTATGAATACTAGAAAATTTAAAATGTTGCAAATAATAAAGAACGGAGGAAGTATATTATCATGTGTAACATTTTAGTTAATACATTTTTGTCACCATTATGTCCCAAACACATACTCCCTCCGTCTCATAATATAGTGCTCGCATTCCTTTTTGGGTGTCCCAAAATGTTGTGCCTATTTTCTTTTTTATCAATTTATTTGGGCTAAATTATCCTTCATTTCTACATAAAGTTTCCAAGATACCCCTACATTTCTTTTAAAATATGTGTCCTTATTTATTGTTTTACACCATTCCAATAAACATTTATTGCTTTTTTATTTTAATTTAAAGGATAAAGAAAGTAAAGAGTTAGTTCCAAGACAAAGGTACCAAGAAAGTACTTACTCCTTCCATTTACCTTAATTCTCGTGAAAAATGAGAAGTGAGCACTATATTATGGGACGGAGGGAGTAGTATATTAGAATATCCACATAACTTAGATTACAAAAAATACAGAGGAAGCATATTTTTCAACATATATTATTTATTAAAAAATTACTACATATTATGTAAGTTAATCTATACTAATATATTAAAAGGTGTTCATAATCAAGAAACGGCGCCACTTGACGCTCTCCCTTAGATTCTTTAACTACATGTGATCCATATACAACAAAAAAAGAGTAAATGCATTGTAATAGGATTTGATCCCATGACTTCAAGTTCATATGTTAAAGTCTTAACCACTAAACCAAATGATATTTAATGATATCATTTCAAAGTAAAATATTAATAATGAAACTATAAGTACCCGTGACATAGCCTGGGCCTACAAACTAGTTGGTATAATTAAATATAGGATTCAACTTTTATCCAAAGACTTCATATGGAGGTAGTATACGTCAACATTTCATAAAGTTCAAAAGTTACTTACACTAATGCAACATATAGATACATTTTTTAAAAGAATGTTTAAACATCAGATAAACTTACAATTTCACCTTTTGATTTTAAATTAAGTAAAAAAAATTATTGTACGTATATTATGTGATGTTTACATAAATTAAGAAAATGACAAAAAAAAGCATTTTTTTCTCTTTATTAAAAAAGGTTACTTTTTAGGGCTTTCTTTAATGTTTTTATTTTTGGTAGCATGCAAAAAGTTTCTTACAACAAATTTTAGTTTCGAATTTACCACATCAATATGAAAGTGAACAATATTAATCAATACAATTTCTTCAATGTGTTTTTGAGGTCATACCAAGACACAAATAGTATAATTATATGATTATATCATATTCCACTACAAAAATATTATGTTCAGGATGTGCATATTCTTTAGGTTTTAATTTGTTTCCGGCGAGAGAGAAGTGAGAGTCTGAAACTTTTCGGCGATTGAGAGACTGACCGGCGAGAGAGAACTCAACGCGACTTTCTGGGGAGAACGACTGAGAGAGAGAAGTCGCTCAGAGAGAACGACTTTAGGGTTTAAATTTGTTTCCGACGAGATCAATATTTGTTTCCGTCGAGAGAGAGAAGTGAGAGTCTGAGAGAAGATAGAGGAATTGAAGGGCGAGAGAGTGAGTGAAAGTTTGAGATCAGAAGATAGTCCATACAAGTCTTCAACTGGAATATTTGAAATGGAGAGAAAATTAATATGAGATAGAGTAATTAGTAGTTTTTAAAAAAAATCACTTGGAAGTCCCAAATTAGTACATACACATGTTCGTAGGATGAGAACCATACGCACAATGAACATGAAGGACTAGATTATGAACACAAAGATCAATACCAATGAACATGTACCAAGACGGATATACATATGTTCATTTGGCTTGTTGTCTATGTACATGTGTTCATTTGGCTTGTTATCCATGTACATGTATGCACCATGTTCTTTGTACTAGCGTGTTCACCATCTAAGCTTTGCTTGGAAGGGACTAATGTAGATAGAATTTTTTTTAAGGCTAATTGAATAATTCTAAAAAATATCTGAACATGTGCACTTTTCGAGCAGAATCTACTACTTTCGATCAACCACATATTACCAACGCAAATAATTAAAAAGGTTATTATATCAAGTGACTTTAGTTCATATTATTCTTTGAACTTTCTGAGTAAGGTTACTTTCACCAATCAACCATTTATACATGCTATCTAATTTATGGAAATAATTCGACTTATAGGCGGTCAACATTTTGAGTGGGACTGTGGGGTATAGCCGTATAGTATGAGTATGCGAGTAATCGGCTTGGTCCATACTACGTAGAAGTAGTTTGGCCAGTCATTTACTCAGGTTTCCCGTGTCCCCTTTAATACGACCCCTAAGGCTCCAACCCATTACTTTGGTGTGATGGACTGATGGTGTCCCTAATACCCCAACTGGCTAATTTGATGATATTTCCAATTTCGTATGGTTCAATTATTCGTTCTAATAAAATCAATATCTTCTTTTAGAAAGAAATCATTAGTCTCTTTCGGATGGAGGAGAATTTCGATGGCGCATAGGCTTAGATGGAATTCATGTTGGAAGTTTCAACAATAGTCAAAGAAAGAAATTCCTCTTGTCCCACATGGAAGAATTATCTAGTATCTTCTTTGTTTATATTGGGAAGTACCTTAGAACACCTTGTTGGATAATGGGCTAAATGGATTGGTAACCACACGCGCGCACCGGCCGGGCTCGTGGCGAGCGCGGGCTGTAGGTTTGTGGTCCCTTTTAAACTCCAGTCAGTTTTGAGTTGACTCTAATTGTAAGAATCGTGTTCTTGCCGTTATTAGCGAGATACTTAGCCGTTTCCTCCGAGATTTACTTCCCTTATTTTTTGCCTTTCCGTTTCTCTTTGATTCTGTTCTTCTTCTTATAAACCCCGCTTCTTCCCATCAGTTTTACACACACAGAAAAACAAACACAGTTACATTTTCTCTCTCTCTATGATATTGGCCAAAGTTTCTGATCTCCAACCGTAGCTTGTGAGTGCACACGTTTTACGGTGCAGTGCTAATCCTGGAGGGCGATCGTGGTGGTTCAACTTGCACCGGGGTAGCGCGGAATCACCTTTTAGGATAGTGGTTCTTCCACGTCGCAGCAACCTTATTTCCATCCTCTTTCTTGTAAGTTTATTTATTACTTTTACAACAATCTAAAAGACGATTATTGCTTCCAAATTCACCATTCCTGACATGTCTAAACTAGAACCTTTAGATGGTAAAAACTATAAACGTTGGGTTGTTAGGATGCAATTTTATTTGGAACAAATTGATGTTGCTTATGTTCTTGAGGATGTAAATTTACCTTCTGATGAAACTGAAAAATCTGTATTTGAAGCAAAATTTGCTAAGGACGATAGAACTTGTAAGGGCATGTTGTTGCACCATATGTCTAATGCTCTGCTTGATACATATATGTTGTTTGATCATGCTAAGAACATTTGGGATGCTCTTAAGGGGAAATATGGGACTGATGATGCTGGGACTAAACGTTACTGTGTTAGTAAGTGGTTAGGTTTTCAACTTGATGATGATAAACCTATAATTGACCAAATCCATGACTATGAGAATATCTGTATTGCTATGGTTGGTGAAGGACTTTGTATTTGTGATTATACCCTTGCCATAGTGTTGATAGAAAAACTGCCTTCCTTGTGGAAAGATTTTCGTAACCAGTTGATGCATAAAAAGACAGACCTAACCTTAGAAGAGCTTATAGGTCACCTAAAAATTGAGGAGGAAAATCGTATTAAGGATAAAGGAACCAATGTCTTTGGTTGTTCTTCTAAAGCAAATCTAGTGGAACCTAAGACCTCAAACTTTTCTGGTAAGACCTTTAAGAAGGACTTTAAACCCCAATGAGGAGTACAGAAATACAAGTTCAGGGGAAATTGTCACAATTGTGGTAAGTCAGGTCATAAAGCCAAAGACTGCAGAAGTAAGAAGAAATCTGGTCAGAACCAAGCTAATGTTGCAGAAGCAGTTGATAATTTTGTTGTTGTTGTGTCAGAGGTAAATCTGGCAGGTAATGTAACTGAATGGACCGTTGATACTGGAGCAACGAGACACATTTGCACCAACCATAACATGTTTTCAACCTATGACAAATCTGATGGTGAGAATGTGTTCATGGGTAACTCGGCTTCTGCAAGTGTTCAAGGGAAAGGGAAGATAATTCTCAAACTTAGTTTTGGAAAGCTTCTCACTCTTACTAATGTTTTACACGTTCCTGAAATGCGTAGGAATTTAATGTCTGGTAGTTTACTTATAAAAGCTGGTCTTAGACTTTCTTTTGAATCTAATAGGCTTGTTCTTACTCATAATGGGGATTTTGTAGGGAAGAGGTTCTGTAATGGGGGGTTCTTTATTCTCGATGCTTCTGTTGAAACTATGAATAAAATGGCTAGTACTTCTTCTGCTTATATTGCTGAGTCTATTGATTTGTGGCATGCAAGGTTGGGTCATGTTAATGTTGCTTCTATTAAAAGGCTTAAACATTTGAATTTAATTCCAAACTTCTCTAAAACTGAATTTTCAAAATGCGAAATATGTGTTGAAGCCAAATTTGCAAAGAAGTCATTCAAATCAATAGATAAACAGACTGAAGTACTAGAGCTTGTTCATAGTGATTTAGGGGATTTTAAAAGTCATGAGAGCAGGGGTGGTAAAAGGTATTACATTACTTTTGTTGATGACTGTTCTCGTTTTACTATGATTTATCTTCTTAGGTCAAAGGATGAAGCAGAGGAAATGTTTCTCAAATACAAGGCCGAGGTAGAAAATCAGCTAGATCGAAAGATCAAGAGACTTAGGAGTGATAGGGGTGGAGAATATGACCCTAACTCTCTTAAGACTTTTTGTGAACAGAATGGTATAGTTCATGAAATGACTGCCCCTTATACCCCTGAGCAAAATGGAATTGCTGAAAGAAAGAATAGGACTCTTAAGAACATGATGAATGCCATGCTTATTAGTTCTGGACTTCCTGATAATATGTGGGGGGAGGCTATTCTTTCCGCTTGTCATGTTTTGAACCGAGTACCTCACAAGAAACTAGACAAAACTCCTTATGAATTGTGGAAGGGTAGATCACCCAACCTGAAATACCTAAAAGTGTGGGGGGTGTCTAGCGAAAGTTGGGGTTCTTAACTTCAAGACAGACAAAATAGGTCCAAAGACAGTTGATTCAATTTTTATTGGATATGCTTATCAAAGTGCAGCTTTTCGTTTCCTTGTTAAAGGTGCTAACAATTCTTATGCAGGTGGTAATATTATTGAAACAAGAGATGCAGAGTTCTTTGAACACATTTTTCCTATGAAATCCTCTTGCATTAGTATTGATTTGCCATCTTCTAGCTCTGCACCTAACTTATATGTTGCTCCTTCTTCAGATAATCATGTTTCAGATTCATCATGTTTCAGATTCGGAACCAAGGAGAAGCAAAAGGGCTAGAAAGGAAAACAGTTTTGGATCTGATTTTATTACTGCTTTCTTAACTGAACCTTGTTTGATTGACTGTGAGTTTGTCTCTGTTTTCATTTTGGAAGACGATCCTAAAACTTTTGGTGAGGCAATGAGGTCCTTTGATGTAGTCTTTTGGAAAGAAGCTATTAATAATGAACTTGATTCAATCCTAAGTAATAATACTTGGGAATTGACTGATTTCCCTAGAGGTTGCAAGCCCATTACTTGTAAATGGATCTTCAAGAAAAAGTTGAAACCTGATGGACCCATTGACAAGTATAAGGCTAGAATTGCTGTCAGGGGATTTACTCAAAAACATGGAATAGATTATTTTGATACTTATTCCCCTGTCACCAAAATTGCAACAATTAGAACTTTGATAGCTCTTGCTTGCATTCATAATCTTGTTGTGCATGAAATGGATGTGAAAACTGCCTTTTTAAATGGAGATTTGGAGAAAGAAATTTACATGACTCAACCTGAGGGGTTTGTGGTTACTGGTCAAGAAAATAAGGTTTGTAAGTTGGTCAAATTATTGTATGGACTTAAACAAGCTCCAAAACAATGGCATGACAAATTTGACAAAACTATGGTAGGTAATGGTTTTCATGTAAATGAAGGTGACTCTTGTGTTTATTCTAAGCATGATGCTTCTGGATGTATAATCATTTGTCTTTATGTGGATGATATGCTAATATTTGGTACTGACTTGGATCGTGTCAAAGAGACAAAGAATTTCTTAAGTTCAAAATTTGAAATAAAAGACATGGGTGAGGCTGATGTTATTTTGGGAGTTAAAATTAAAAGAACTCCTAGTGGTATTTGTTTAAATCAGTCTCATTATGTAGAAAAACTTCTTAAAAAGTTTAACTCTTTTGATGTCGATCCAGTCAGAACCCCCTATGACCCAATTTTTCACTTAAAGAAAAATAAGGGTGATCCAGTATGTCAATCCGAGTATGCCAAAGTTATTGGAAGTGGTATGTTTCTTATGAATTACACAAGACCTGATATTGCTTATGCGGTAAGTAGACTAAGCAGGTACACTCATAACCCCAACAAGGATCATTGGGATGCTCTTCGTCGCTTGCTTAGGTACCTTAAAAGTACCATGGATTGGGGTCTCGCACTTCTCTAACTTTCCAATTTGTGTTGGAAGGTTTTTGTTATGCCAATTGGGTATCTCGGTAATGATGAAATTAACTCCACTAGTGGCTATGTTTTCACACTAGGTGGTGGAGCTGTATCTTGGAAATCATGTAAGCAATCTTGTACTGCTATGTCAACTATGGAATCTAAATTTATTGCTCTTAAATTGGCAGTTAATGAGGCAGATTGGTTGAGAAACCCTTGCTGAGATATTCCATTGTGGGGGGAAGCCAGCTCCTTCAGTTGCTATGCATTGTGACTCGCAAGCTGCTATTGTTGTTGCAAACAACAATGCCTACAATGGAAAGAAAAGACACATTCGTTTGAGACACAAGGCAGTTAAGGACCATCTGTCAAATGGAGTGATATCACTAGACTATGTAAAGTCTGAAAAGAACACCGCGGATCCGCTCACGAAAGGCCTATGTAGAAAACTAGTTTTGGAAATATCGAAAGGGATGGGCTTGAGACCCATTGATTGAATTGTAAGTAATGAACTCCTACTCACTATGAGTTCAAGGGAGAACATTATGTAATAATTCGGGAGCACTGAAATTTATTTCTCCATCCCTAGGTGTTTGATTGTAATAGTGCTTGCTACATTGTGAATAAGGATGAGCAAAAGGCTCTTAATGAACCCATATCCATATGTTTGGTGGTGTGATGTAGCTCACACTTGATGGGATTCACCTAAGTAGGTGTGGAAGTGTGGTCGCTTCCTATGAGAATTGCTTGGGTTGATTCTCTAGAACACCTATGAGTATCCAGGTATTGGACGTATGGCCAGTATAAGGCGTCACTATTATTCGCGGAGTATCAGAACTGTTTACATATATGATTGCGTGTTTTAAGTAATAGGTTTCTTACTCCCCACTAAGTTCAAGACTAAGGTCACTTAATGGGAAGGAGACTTTAGCTTAATATCACTAAGTGTTAATTCAAGTCGCAAGACATTAACACTTATGCGATTATTTTGTTATTGCCCAAATCATTCTTCTTTTCTGATTCTTTTTTTTCTTTTTCTCATATGTTGAACCTGTGGGGGATTGTTGGAAGTTTCAACAATAGTCAAAGAAAGAAATTCCTCTTGTCCCACATGGAAGAATTATCTAGTATCTTCTTTGTTTATATAGAGAAGTACCTTAGAACAACTTGTTGGATAATGGGCTAAATGGATTGGTAACCACACGCGCGCGCACGCGCCAGCCGGGCCGGGCTCGTGGCGAGCGCGGCGCGGGCGGGGGCTGTGTGTCTGTGGTCCCTTTGAAACTCCAATCAGTTTTGAGTTGACGCTAATTGCAAGAATCGTGTTCTTGCCGTTATTAGCGAGATACTTAGCCGTTTCCTCCGAGATTTACTTCCCTTATTTTTAGCCCTTCTGTTTCTCTTTGATTATGTTCTTCTTCTTATAAACCCCGCTTCTTCCCATCAGTTTTACACACACAGAAAAACAAACACAGTTACATTTTCTCTCTCTCTCTATGATATTGGGCAAAGTTTCTGATCTCCAACCGTAGCTTGTGAGTGCACACATTCTACGGTGCCGTGCTAATCCTGGAGGGCGATCGCGGTGGTTCTACTTGCACCGGGGTAGCGCAAAATCGTCTTTTAGGATAGTGGTTCTTCCACGTCGCAGCAACCTTATTTCCATCCTCTTTCTGGTAAGTTTATTTATTACTTTTGCAACAATTCATAATGGCAGGGAGTGATGATGGCCCAATTGCCAGGTAAGACGTTAACCTCTCTTATTTCCTCCATTTCTAAATGTATGCTTCTCTGTGTAATCTCATTTATAAATAGGGAAATATTAAGTTGGATCTTCTTAGATTCATCATTATATTTAATTTCAAAATATTAAATTTTTCTAAATTTTACTAATGCATACTTAAAGGTACCAATGGGCAATATACACCTTGAAAACCGTAAAAATGCAGATGGAACATATAATTAAGGGCGGAAGGAGTATATGGCTATATATTAAGCTTTAGGGATCTAACCTTTTTTTCATATAAGAGAGGAACCTAGGCTAATCCCTTAGATATGACCAACCTAGCTAAAACATCCTAACGGATGATAGAGAGAAAATTAAGGTTAGGAAGTTCAAACCAGTGATTAATAGAATGACACGAGTGACCTTTGTGAGCTAGGAAGTTCGCTGCTTGATTGGCCTTCCTGAAACAGTGGAAAAACATTCCCAAGATGAAGCAAGTCAGAACGAGCATCACAAATTAAATTATCAATTTCCTACAGAATCTTCCAAGTCCTTCGGAGAGAATTAATAACAGCGAAGTTATTCCCTTCAACAATAATATTCTTAATCCCAAACGAAAGAGTAGCTCTAAGCATCTAACACCTTCTCTCATGCCCCAGGCTTCAACAAACAAATTTGATTTACTATTATGAATAGACATAGCACCCATCACAACTATGGCACCAAACCATTTTCTAATAATAAAACCACAAGTAGCACGACCATCCTGGAGCTTAGAACCATCAAAGTTCAACTTAAAGGACTCATTCGGAGGCTTAACCCACCAAACCTCCCATTATTTCTGCTTTAGGGATCTAATCATGAGTACAAAAATTATATTTACGATATTTTCATCATATACGCTTGACAAATTGGAAAATTTACCATATACCCCCAATGTTTCAGATATTTACCATATACCCCTAATTTATTAAAAATGTGGTTACCCTTTTTCCTAACGGGCGTTAAGTTGCTATTTGCATTATTTACAACTTTGCCATTGTTAACCTAATTAACCCTCCCTCCACTTTAACCCCCTAACCCTAGATCCCTAATTAACCTAACATCTAACCCTAATGTCCTTAACCCAACTAATTAACCTTAGTAAATGAAACTCTATATCTCACCGCCAAAACGACTTTTTTTTGAAAAAACGGACGCCACCGACGATCCTTAAAGGGCACGAACCTCGAGAAGCCCATCATAACAAGTACCAATACGACAGTATTCTGGGCACGCTTCCCGAGACGATCTTAAACGGCCGATCTCACCGCCAAAACGAGTATTTTTGAAAAAACGAACGCCACCAATTACCCGTAAAGGGCACGAATATCGAGAATCCCATCAAAATGAGTATCAATACGACAATATTCTGGGCAAGCTTCCCGAGACGATCTTAAACGGCCAATCTTACCGCCAAAACGACTTTTTTTGAAAAACAGATGCCATCGATGATCCTTAAGGGACACGAATTTTGAGAAGCTCATCGAAACGAGAACCAATACGGTGGTAATTAGTCTGTGTTGATAGTGCAGGATAGAGATGGGGATTGTTTTTGTCGTAAGATTTGAGGTAATTAGGTTAATAGTGGCAAAGTCTTAAATAATGGCAAACAACGAATTAACGTCCGTTAGAAAAAAGACATATGCGAAAACTCAGGGGTATATGGTGAATATTTGAAACATTGAGGGTATATAATGATTTTTTTTAATTTGTCACGTGTATATGGTTAAAAAACGTTATATTTAGCACATTCATATATAGTGTTTATAATAAACAATAAAATAAGGGACAAGTGTTTACAAAACAAATACACTACTATATGAATTCATGAATACTATTATATGAATATGAGGCATTTTTGTATATGACCATATATTTTTACCTCACACTTTAGCTATATGGAGTTCAATTAGAATAGCTACTTGCAAAGCAGGATAATTGCAACAATTGAAGGCCTTGCAGTAGAGAATTAGAGTTTAAGCGTCCCTGAAAAGCTTCGAGCCCAATGTTATAGGGCTGTTAAAAAATCCGATCTATTCGTTGTGTTCCTGTCAATCAAATTCGAAAAATCGAGCTGGATGCTTTCTCCAATATGCTTTCTTCTCCTAGGGACCTTAATCCTATCAAGGTTATCATCAACCTTATCTAGCTTATAATTACCCTTCAGCTAATCCGCAGTTACTCATCAAATGGCACTCAGTTCATATAATATCTCTTCGAGCATCTTCTCTTTTCCATTTCTCCTTTCTTCATGGATTAGCATCTCTAGATTCCTTTCGAACTACGAATGACTTGATCCTTTCCAAGCCACTAGGAAGGTACGTAGGCAAGCTTGAAAAGAGCCCCAGTCAACAATGCCCCCACACCTTGCTTGCTTGAAAATACCTGAATTTCTAAATCTAGGATCTTTATTCCTAAAAGTCTTACTAGCTCACTCTCATCTCAAGTTCTAAGACTGCAATTGACTACTTGAACCATAGCCCCCGAGGACAATAGGACATCGGCTTACCAACGAATTGGTCTGAATAGTAAGCCTTCGGGCAATAGATGATGATGGAACTACCCCCAACAAGTCTCCCAGAGAACCCGAAATTCAAAACTTAAAAAGAAAGTGCAAGGAAGTCTCTCAGATCCACATAATCATAATACGGTGTTAAGTTTATAACAGATACAACCTAAAACGCGCATCTGAGCTGCATCTTCTATTACCGCCCCGTGGGTCGTATGATTAAAAAAAAAAAAAGATCTCTCCTCAGAAAACGATTACGCGCATCTAGGAATTAATAGCAAGCACAGAAGCAGGATAGCTAGCCACCGTGGAGTAGCATGAAATGAAATGCGCACCGAATCGTTTCTTTGCAGCAAATCATCTGTTATTGAATCGACTGCTTGATAGAATAGGCGGTTCCCTTTCTGTTAGCAAGAATCCGCTGTTAGAGAATAGGCTTGAACTAATAGACGGAAGTAGAATATAATAGGTTGCCCATTCCATTAGAAGAGAAGGAAGCACTGTTCCAAATAGGTTGCTAGAGAACAATGGACGTATCACTGTAAGATGGTTTTTTTGCTCCAATAGCTAGAACTAGGAATAATAAGATCCATTGTTTTCATCATATTGGTAGAATCTCCTATCTAGAGTTGATTCATTTTGACGGAATTTTTCATTTCAACTAAAGAGTCCTGGAAGCACTTGACCAAAAATTCTGGGTCAGGGATTATATCTTTTGCCACCATCACTTGTAGTTCAGCCTTTCCTGCATAGCTGACCATATGCATTGTCATTGCCTGCTCACCAAAAGAAAATATATTTAAGATTCTAGAAAGGAGAAAACGTAACATAAAATAACATATATTACTAGAAATTGAAGTGAAGATTGAGAAAGGAATTCGTTTTGTACATGAGGCTGACTCGAAATATTCACTTTAATGTATAATACAGGGTTATCAGCAATTGCAATCTCTTCAGAAGGACCAGTAATGTTTGAAATCAGTAAGCTTGTGTTACATAATACTCTATGACAACACCAACTTCCCACCTGCATCATTTTTCCAAGAGAGGAATAAAACAAAGTTTGAATGCATTTCCTTAAAGATGATCATAACATTAACTAATATTTGAGATGATTTAGTATTTTCGTTACTATTTGAGAGCCTAGATAGCTGAATTATAATAAATTAAAAAATTTAATACTTCCTTCATTCTGAAATAAATAAAACACTTCCCTGAAAAAAATCTCACATATGTCCTATTTAGTTATTAGTTAGATTTTAGTCATCAGACTTTATGCTAAAATTAGTGAAATGCTCCTAAAGTAAAGTTTGCAATAAAAAAATGGACGAACCTTTGGGCCTAAATAGGCAGTGAACATTTTAAGAGCCGTGTGAGCAATGTTAGCTTCATATGAGTGCTTCTTTTTGTCCATTATGTCCTTCATTGCACTCACATGATCCAAAGGATGGAGCCCATTACAGCAACATATGGGTAGGAGTACTAGGCCCGTTTTGTTCCCCCATGAAGTTGACCCATAACGTGAACAAGCTCTCGTAAACACTGATTCCTATACAATAATAATACCATACAATAATATTACTATCTTCCTTGAAAAATATGACGAATCAGTCATATATTTCAAACAAATTGAAACAAATGTATTCGAATAGATTAAGCAGCTATACTACACCAGATGATTTGTTGCCATCGTAACCGGACAAAATTTGAATCAAATCGAAATAGAGTAATATCATTTTCCTACTCGTCAAAGTACATGTTAAACATAAAAGTCATCTATTTTAGTTGGTAAAGTCTTAAACTTATCTGCAATAATCTAAACTTATTGAACCTGAAACTTCTTCTTCTTCTTTTTTTTTTTTTTTTTTTTTTTGACATCAGAAAAACTTGCATTAATAAAACTCGAATTACAACCTAGAGAGCATACTAACCATACATAAGTAAGTCATCATGAACAAGATTAGCTACTAAAACATGGGGGGATGGGGCATAACATTTCTTCCTACAAGGGTAACAGACGTCCTCAGTAAAGCAGGATGGACTTATCTTCGATCCAACACGCACCCTGTAGAACAAAGGGTTAGAAAAAGAGGGACTTCTACGCTTTTACCGCATTATGTTGTCTTTTGATTCTCAAGTGCAAACGAGAGGAGATTTTCATCTTGCTGGTAGACTGATTTAGCGACCCATGAAGTAGACTTCGCTGCCGAGCAAATTAAAGGAGGTGCTTGGAGGTACTAATAAAGAGATACAAGACAACTTTTGAGAATCCATACTTGTAGCTTGAACTTCAGGGCCTAAATTTGGAGCTTGTTTACACTGCTCATTGATAAGTGACATTTATGTCACTTTTAGGGGTAGTTTTTAGATTGTTTTTGTAGTTTATTTTCATTTAATTCTATCTATTTTAGCCCATATTTCTTCTTTTTATATTTTATAGCTTAATTGTATAATTAGTTTTATTTACTAGTTTTTAGCTCTGAATTTCATAGTTTATTTACTTCCTTTGTTTTATTAATTTTAGATGGATTAGTTTAGTTTTGTATTTAATTTCCTATTTTATTCCCTCTTAGTCACTCTTAATTTATTATTTCTTTTTATTTTGTAAGTCTCGTTTTCTTCTCTCGCGCTTTATTTTTATGTGTGTAGGTGAGTGTTTAAGGAACTTGAAGGACGGAATTGATTGAGTCTAGCACAAATGCCCAAAGATATCATTCTCTTCATTAGCCAACTTATCCTACACCACACTCTTCCCCTTAACCTTCACCACACACAGCTCTTAACCTACACTACACCAATGCACAATACATCACCACCACCCTCTGTCAGCACCACCAGCGCTACACCGCAACACCACCATTACCCTGGCCTGCAGCACCGCCAATTCCACCTTTACTTCACCTGCGCAATTTGTTCAAGCCAAAAGGGGAGCGGGCGCTCCTTTGTACGCCAGGGCGGGCGCTCCGTTCGTACTCAACAAAAGCAGAATGTTAGGCAGAATACATGAGCGACCAACGAGCGATCTTAGAGCGGGCGCTCAAAGAAAAACGTGCTCAATACTCATGAAATGAATCGACGGTTGTGATTCATTGAAGAAAATCCTCCATTATTTACAGAATGAATTTAGCAGAAAAATCAAATCAAAACAAGAAAATCAGACGGCCATGATTTGATGAGTGTTGATGAATGATGATGATGCGGCGAATCTAACGGCCTGATTTGAGTCCTTGATGATGGATGACGAAGTGTCGTGGAGTACAGAGGAAGGCGAGAAGAGTATATTTTGTATTTTCCATCAAAACTACTTATAAATACATGAAACTAACTATGTATATGATGTTTTTGGTGTTTATAACTTAAACTAACTTCAAACGACTCATATTCATTCATTTCAAGTAAAATGGCTTAAAATGGAGTGAAGAAGAGAATGGGGTTTATGATATTTTGGGTTTTGTTTTGTTTCCTTTTTTCTTTTCATTTCTTTTTCCTTATTTTTTTTCCTTTCTCCCGTTGGATAACTGTACTTCTCTTTGTTTTTATTTTCATTTTTATTTTCCCTTTTTTTTCTTCCTCCCTTTGTTTTTTTACTCCTTTTTGGTTTCATTTTCTTTTACCTTTTCCTATTTTCTTTTCCTTTTTATGTTATTCTCTTTTAATATTAGTAGGAGTATAAATACCTTAAGTCATCTTTTAAAAAGGGAGAAGTTTTTATTAGCCAAGTTTTATTATTCACCACTTTTAGTTTAGATATTTTTTAGGGTTTTAAGAAGGATTAGCCTCCATAGATTAGTTTAGGGAGAAAAAGGAGAAAACTCAAAGAAAGGTGGAAGATTGTAGATTCAAGGGTGACACTTGTATTGGAACTTTCAACCATTAATCAATGGGCATTTCTTACTCTATCTCCTCTTTTATTGCTTTATTTTAATTGTTTCTCTTAGATTAGTTGTTCATGATTAGTTTAATTATTTATGATTTATTTTAATTAGTTTAATGTTAGATTAATGATTATTATCATGTTATTAGTGCTTAATTTCTCTAAAGTCCTCATTTTTGTATTTATGGAGTAGTTTGTTGGTTAGGGTTTGGGTGAAAAGTCCAACCATGATTGAATTGGGCATTTGAGATTGGATTTGGAGATTTGCGTGATTAAATTATTATTTGTCTAGTTTTTCTAATCTATTTTGCATTCTCTTTGATCACTTGAATGTTGTATTGGATTGGAGTAGATTGATTTAGGTTGGCATGAGAGTGTTACCTATTGATTTCTATTATTGACTTGTGCTTATTTGAACCTCGGGATATGTTAGTAATGGATAAGAGTCCTTATTTGATGTCTTTGAGAATTTCTCCGCCTATGAGAGTAGGATGAGAGTTTTATGTTGGGTCAATAGCTAATTCAAGTAGTGTTCATGCATTATCTCTATGTTTGATATTCTTATGCCTATTTCATGATTAGTTGGTGTTTAATCCCATCTCCTAACTTTAGTTATCTTCGATATTTAGCTTTTTCGTAGTTCTTAGTTGGTTATTGACAATTTTTGATTTGATTTCGGCCTAGCTTATTTTTTTATCAATACATTTTGGTGTTCCTTAGTCTTTGTGGAAGAACGACCCTTGCTTACCACTTTACTTAGTTTAGTGGTCTAGTTAGGTAGTTTGACCTTGGGTGTTTTGTCCAACGACCAAAATATCCTTTGTCACTCATACCCTTCAACAGGGGAGTGTCTCGTCTCCATGGGCGTATGGTAAACTGTAGTCGTGCTGCAATCCATCCTTTGTGATGGATTTAGAGTTCGGATGCTGATCATTTGTTTTTGGGAAGAGCAATAGTAATGCAAAGTTCTCCCTGCTGACATCACCCTGTACATTGAGGGGGTGATATGCAAATATGTATCATGCGCTTTTCGATTTGAAAACCGAAAATTGAACCCTGCATATTTCGTTTTTTTTTCCGAAGTAGACTCCAGGACTGAATTAGTATCTTTAATGTTATGATCTGTTTCAACAACATTCATTTTCACCTTCTCTGATAAGGTATGATTCTTCTCCACTTTGATAGTAGTGGTACCTTGGTAGGATTTCCTTTCTCCTACCTTTCTCCTTTTCTCCTCCTTTCCAAGGAGTGAAGATTTCCTAAACCCTTCATCCTCGCCGACTACTTGAGTAGTAGTATCAACAAAATTTGAAGATAGTCCTAACAATGACGATACTTCATTTAATTTTTGTTGAAATTCTCCATTATTTGGGTGAAATTTAAGAGTTTGGGTAAGATCTATAAATGTTAAGTCTGGTTTGCTAAGTTCCAATGCTGCAACTGCTCTCCTAAAATAAGCTTTAGCATTGGTAGCTTCATAAATTAAAACAAGAGAGCACAACTCACCCATTTCTGAAAATCCCTTTCCTTGATAAAACATGCAGCCAAGTTCAAATTGATAGAGATAGTTAAGCTTAAAAAAACATACTTCTCCTCCTCATCATTAATGTGAGCAAAAAAAAAGATCTTGATGGCTTGAATATAGTGTGCAATGGCTGACCTAATAAAATTGCTTCTATAAAAAGTATTACCCTCATCTTTCAAAGTTCGAGCTTACTCGAAGATACCAAAAGGATTAACGAGATGACCAATCCTCTGGACCCAACTATTAGAAGAACAATCACTCTCTTCAAAGTGATATAGGCACAAATCTCCTTTTAACTCATCAATACTGTTCATGATTCCTAAGATAATGAGATAACTCTAAATACTAAAACGATTAATCCACTAGCAAATAGGCAGGCACCAACGCCTCTTAAATCAACCTAAGCTAGGTTGTGAATATCTACAACTAGTGGAATTGAAGAAACTGGAAAATAGGAAAGCTAAATTAATAACCTCACAGTAAGATTTCAGATCTGAAATCGGAAGATCGCAATTACTGAAACCGTAGGTGGTGAATCGTCGGCGCCCAGAAAATAAAAGTCGATGGAGGCCTCTACTGGTGCTTCTCTAGTCGTTGTGGCGGTCGGCTTCGAGATCCTTCCTTCTTCGAGGATTCCTCCTTGAGACGAAGCTCCTAAAGACCACCGTTTGCATCACCTACACTATGGCTATTGTGGGGGGAAGGAGGTTGGGCTCGCCGACGACCTTTATATTGTCGGAGATGCTCAGGCCGCCGACGAGCCAGCAGGGGGAGGTGGGTAGCGCGGCGAAGGGAGGGTTGCTGTAAGTTTTCTTTCGCTAGGGTTTGGTGAGAGAGATGAAGAATTTTAAGAAGCTGACAGTTTAAACTTGTTTTTTTTAAGGTGAAAAGAACATACCCTTAGTCTCTCACACACACACACAAAAAGTACATATGAAATGGCGCAAACTCCTCCCAACTATAAACATAATGATCTATATAGAAGTATAATTACCAAGAGAGACTCTGAAATCAAGGTAGACAAGGTAGTTTACTTGATTCCACCTAGTATACTCTACTGGATTGATCTTGATTTTCTTACTCTCTAAACCTTCGGCATTGGAGATGCATTTTTTATTCTATCATCACAAGACCAGCTTACACCGATTACTAATAGAATTAATTCTTAGTAACATCTTACAAATCAACCCTCATTTATATGATTGTTTCGTCCATGAATGATGAAACTATTACTAATCAAAGCAAATACGACAGACACCGTGTAGTTCTTTGTCATATGGTGTTCTGAAAGTTTGTACTTCCGAGTGAGAGGCATGGATATAATTTCAAGGTAAAAGAATCTTAAAAGGAAAGGAAAACCAACACATACTTTAAAAACACAAAGCATTAATTTGCATGCTTAGGTTTTCCCATATTTACATGCATATCTTCCTGAGCAACTATTCAAAAAATTTATCATTTTGTTATCTTGATTTAGTAAGAAATGAAATTCGATTTAGGCTATGTTCTTTTGGACTTAACTAAACTGAACTGAATTTGTTTGAACTTAACTAGAATGAAGTGAATGAAAACTGTGAAAGGAACTAAATTCTCTTGAACTGAACTGAACTAAATTTTCATTTATTCAGTCCAAAAGAACAGAGCTTTAATCAATCCACAACACTTGAATTTTGAAAATAAAATAAAATCCAAAGGTCTTTTAACTCTAAACCAAATCTCTCCTTCAATCCCCCAAATCTATAAAAGAATTTACTCATCAATCTTTTCCTTCTACCGGCTGATTAATAAGGACACCAACCAATTGGAATATAGGCTTCGTACGAAAAAAAAACTAGTTTGGCCTAAATAATTCCAAATAGAAAGGATATTTTTAATACGAGAAATATTATCTCCTCATCCATTGTCTCAATTGAAAATAATCTGATTATCTACCAGATCAGAGTTCTTAAGTGAGTGATGGTCCAACATAAAGGTTCAAATGAGTCTAACTAACTCATAAACAGATAAACTATACGAGTCCAACACTCCAACTTGAAATTTTCAGGATTCGAGCACAGTAAGTTTTACTCAAAAAGTGCATGAACAGGCTAAAAAATTGTGGTAAAATTTTTAACTTGAAATTCATATTACAAAGTTTTATTAACGAGCTAGTAGCAAAAACTTGTTGTAGAAATGTTATTAACAAACTCAAATGAAGTTTTAAGACAAGTTAAATCTAAAATTTAAATTCGAAAATCAGATTTGACTTACATGTATACAACCTACCAGGCCTATTCTATTCAACTTATTTTTTCTTATCTGATCTTATTAGATCTTAATTGCGAGAGTGTTAGACCTTATTAGACCTTAATTGTGAGAGTGTCAGACCTTATTTTTGTTGAACTAAACTTAACTAAACTTATTAGACTTTATCTTAACTAATTTGAACTTATTTTTTATCTTATAAAGATTGAAAATAAGATAAACAAAACATGATCTACGTGTTTATAAACTAAGCCAAGCAATTCCAAAATCAAACTCGTTCAACTCGTTAACACAACAGCCATCATATTCAGCAAATGAAACCAAAAAAGAAAAGGACAGGTGACCTCTTTGCAACGGCTTTCGCGTAGGTTGACCACCAGAATAGCAGTGACTTCAAGGTTTTGCTGCAGACCTATGGCCCAAAATAAGACACCCGAGGTCAACAAAATTCAGAAATTAGGATACAGTTTCTGTTTATGTAAGGAAATTAAATTAAAAAACTAATGGATACAGATATGAGATATGTCACCTTCTGGTGAACTGACATCTACGTACTTGGCAAGACCATATGATATCATCCCTAAGAGCACGTCGTTTACAGTCTGTCACAGGAAATAATGTGGTCAAAATCTCATCATAGGGTAAAAACCAAAGGTGCCTAAGAAAAACCTAGTACCTAACAGATATTTTAAAAATAGATATATGTTGAACACAATGATTGCCTGTTCACCATTATCATAGCAGAAATTCAAGGACTAATATCTTTGCATAATACTTCATCCGTTTTTTTCTCGTTTGCTAAATGCAGCCTGAAATTTCCTAGTAACGTCCTGTATAAATACATATATATTTATACACTAATACTCTCACTCTCCCATTCTCTTCCACTCTTTTCACTCTCCCTCACTCTCCCTCACTCTCACTCCATCTCTCTCATCAACAAGGATTTCCCATCAAGATCTCCGGCGGCAATAACTCCGGCGACATAACTCCGGCAACTTTTTCGGCCAATTTTCCGGTCACTTTTCATCATACATTGAAGAAGGTTGAATGGTATCATCACGCCGCCACTCCTCCGGCAACATCTCCGGCAACCTTTCCGTTTACATTACATGCAACTTTTCCGGCCACATTATTGCATTATTAATATTAATGAAATTTTATAATTCATTAAATAAAAAAAATGGACTGTAATAACTTTAAAATGCCGAAAAAATTCTCAGGCGCCTATTTTAGGCGCCCGAACCTGTGGTCAGGCGCCTAAATTAGGCGCCTGTACCTGTGGTTGGGTGCCTAATTTAGGTGTTTGTACTTGTGGTTGGGAGCCTAATTTAGGCGCCTGACCACAGGTTCGGGCTCCTAATTTAGGTGCCTGGCCACAGGTTTGGGCGCCTATTTTAGGGGCTTGTGCAATATTTCGGCATTTTCTTGTCAATTTCTGGTAAATTTACTCTCTTATGAGATGTTCTAATAAAGCTAAATAAAATCGGCCAAAATAGGGATTGAAACAAAAAATGATCACACTAAACCCCATGTATCGTAAGTTTCGGGGGCCACCTTGTGCCCCCGTGCTAAGTTTTTCGAAGCGCTAGGTTCATGATATTCTATCAGTTTTATTCGATTTTTTTTAATTACATTAGCGTTTGTGTGGTCAACGCCGATCAATGTTGGTCAACGCCGGTAAAAACCTTAGTCGATGCCGAAAATCTTGAGAGAATGAAAGTGAATAAAGAAATGTGGTGGGGTTTGTGTGGAAAACATGGAAGACATGTGCGAGTTTAAATAAAGAAAGGGAAAGAGGAAAGGAGGGAATGGGGAAATACAATCCATGTATTTTTGTATAAAAATACAGGGCGTTACTAGGAAATTTCAGGGCGGCATCTAGCAAAACCCCTTTTTTTAAAGATGTTATGGTTTGACTTTTGCACAATTCACATACATTCCTTTGACTGTTGATTTGTGATTTTTAAGTAAGAAAAAAAATGTCATGAGGTCTTCTTAGATTCATCTCGATATATGTACTTCCAAAATATGAACTTTATAATTTTTACATTTAGGAAATTAGAGATATTGATAGTTAAAGTTATGCATTGGTAAGCACGCTCATAGAGCATCGGCAAGCGTCCTCGGAGAGCATTGATAAGCGTGCTCGGAGAGGTGTGTCAAGTATTTTGAAGTAGAGGAAGAAATTAACACGAGTTGGACTACTTTTATTTAGCAATTCCGTAGATAACAAAACGCTTTGTTTATTAGTAACTAGTTCTATATGCACATGATGCAATTGGTAGAATAAATTGTTTTTGTTACAGAGTACAAAGAAAAAATAGTTTGAAAAATTATTTCATTACAAAAACAATAATGTATTATATAAAGGTATATATTTTTGGGGGATGTCAAAGTCCTCATATGTTCGTTTATTTGATAACTAGTCTATGCACGCTATGCATGCGAAAGCATATTAAGTTTTTCATATATAATAGAAATAGAGATACATTTGTCTTAGAGTCCGTTCTGTTCAACTTATTTTAACTTATATAAGATTTTATAAGATAAGATAAGATAAGATAAGATAAGATCAGATCAGATAAGATAAAATAAGATATTAGACACACTCAATAAACTATCTTATAAGATAAGATAAGATAAGATAAGATCAGATCAGATAAGATAAGACAAAATAAGTTGAACAGAACAGACCCTTAGTTTCCCTTTTTGTTTAAATAAAGTAGGTAGTTAACCTTCATTTTTTTCGTATTCTATTTTTTTTGTCCTACATGTGTTACCTTATACTTCCTTCGTTTTAAAATAGTTGCACCATTTGCTTTTTCACGTTTGCCAATATGCTTTTCTAAACCTTAATATCTCTAATTGCATATAAGTAATAATTATAAAAGTTGATATTTGAAATCCTCGTATTGAGACGAATTTTACAAGACCCCACTTGACTATGTTTTTTTCTTATATAATGGTGAGAAAAAGCTTGTTAGAGTTGATTGATGAATAGTGACCAAATACCAAATGGTGCAACTATTTTGAAATGGAGGAAGTATAATAGAGAGATGGAAAGACAAGGCAAAAAAAATCAAGGATATAGTTATCAATTTTTACTTTGTTCAATATGGACAAGTTATCTCCTGCCAAGAAATAAAGAAGTTATCTCTTTATAGTATCAAATTTTGAAAATGGGTCCAATTCTACGACCAAACATAAATACTTTCAGAGGGTGCTAAGATAACTAGATAAGGAAGATATCACATGGATAATCATTAAAACTTGAAAGTAAACCTGTCAAAGTACTTAATTGGCTCATCTAGTTAAAAAAAACTTCCCTTTCTATATCAATGCGTACCAATTAATTAAGGTTTATACCCTTAGAGTGTGTAGGCAATAAATTACTACTTTTGTTCTTTTTAATTTATATAGTTTGACTTTTATATTTGTTCATGTAAAATTTGGACTCTTAATATCTTTGCTTTCAAACAGTTAGAAATTATAAAAGTTAAATTTAAATATATGTTGAGATGGTCTAACAAAATTCCACATGTCTATATTTCGTAAAGTATAAACCACAAGCGATGGTCAAAGTAAAATATGTGAATAGTACCAAGGTACAAAGTAGGTAGATAAAAAATAAACAGAGGGAGTACTTCTTTTATCTTTAGATCATCTAATTTTGGAAATATTGATCTAAATATATATAATTACTTTATAGAACGTAATATTTGTAATTTTAGATTTATACATAAATTTCTTGAATTTATGTTGCTTTTTATATAATTGGCGCAAAGAATCAAACCCCCCCCCCAATGTTTAAAGATGGCTCTGTCCACGCCCTTCTTCACAATGTTGTTGAACTAGACAATAGTTATAATTAGTTGTTAAACAAATAAAGCAAAAATTAATACTCGTCCAAATTGTCAAATTATATGCATATTCAAGAAAGCTATTTTCTTTTTCTTCTCAAAAAAAAAAAAAAAAAGAAAGCTAGCTATTTTCTTTTACTATAATTATTGAGGATTATATTTACTACTTCCTATTTTTAATTTTCGCGATTTCCAATACAAATCAATGACCATTAAATATCTTTAATTGCACATTAGTAATGATGATAAGACTATAAAAGAATATTGTTCTAAAAATACACATTGAAATAAATCCTCTAACAAAAACCTACATGATAAAATATAAAAAAATCCTTTGGATTTTACCATTGTGATTAAAAAAAGTATGGTTGAGTTAATTGATTTAACAATATGACTCTAGCCCACAAAGGAATTTATGTATAAAAATTAAGAGTTACTTACAACATTTAGAATGGCCTTTTTGATAGACTTGAAGTCCTCCACCTTAAACTTGGCAGTGGTCACTTTCCTTGGCCAAAGCTCAATTCCATCACCCCCACTTAACAAACTCTTTTCATCTTTCACCCACAAAAATCTCCCTAACAACCTCAGCACAAATACACATGTAAACCACAAACTCTTAATTAACCCCCATATTCCTCCTCCTTTCCACTTCCTCTTTTCATGACTATGATCTTTCACATTCTGATCACCATTCACACTACATTTTATCTCTCTCCTTTGACCAAAACAAGAAGAAAGCATTGACATCAAAGAAACTCCATCACCTAAAGCATGATGAACTCTTAACACTACACATCTTAACTCCACTAAAACATGGACTTCCCATAATGGCTTGTTTTTGCTTAGTGGAGTTGACACTGCAATGTCAGCTAAGTAAGCATTCACCGTGGCTTCTTCGTCTTCGACATCGTCGTTGACGCCGCTGATGTTTGTTTTGGTGGTGATGGTGGGGTGGTGGAGGATGAAGTGATCATCAATGTTAACATGGGTTTTTTTCCAGTGTTCTCTACCATTAGGGTTTCTTACTACGAGGCTGCAAAATCTTGGGTGTTTGATCATGATGGAGTTTGAAAATGCCTTCTTTAGGGCTTCTACATCAATTGGGTACTTTAAACCCATGGCACAGTTAATTATTTGCTCAGTTTCTGGGCAGAGATATACCCTACTGAAGGGTGAATTCAGGGCTTCATCACTATTATACTCGTAACAAATCTCACTCTTAGACATTCTTCTCAGGAAACTTGGCTTGAGTTTGTTTCCGGGGATTTCTTTTGAGCAAGATTTAGTTTAGGGGATGCAAACCTTTGAACTTGAAGTTTGAACTCTTCAGTATGATTTAATACAGGAAGCCCAGACTTTACATATGACTATGACATGTGAAATATCTGCAGTCTGGAGGTGGTAATTATTTTTCCAGTATGTGATAGTACTCCCTCTGTTTTTTTTTTTTTACTTGCTAGTACTAAAGTTGACAATGTAGCAAATAAAAAAAAACAACTATTTAAGGAAAATGTAGCAAGTTAAAAAAAGCGGAGGGAGTATATTGGTAACTTAGGATATATTCCCTATGTCTTTAAAACATTGCCCTACCTTTTCTTTTTAGTTTGTCCTTAGCAGATTGTTCAATTTCCTAAAGTAATATGGTTTCCAAAATCTTTCTTCATTTTTTTTTCCTCGCACCCTCTAAAAAACAAAACTATCTACTCATTAACCCTTAATACAGTAGCAAAATAAAATGGAGCGTCTTAAGAAACAGAAGTATTAATTTATCCTACCAAATTTGCTCACATTCATTAGGGTCTACTACTTTACTAACATTCACCGCATTTTTGTTAGTACTTCTGTTTTTACTTAATGCACATTTTCCTCGTTGTCAAAAAAAAATCAGTTTCAAGGTGTTACTACTTGTTAGTGTCGATCATGGCTTGTGATTTGCATAGTGGAGTTGACATTTGAATATCAGCTGAGGAAGCATTATATGCGATATTCATCATGGATGTCATGTGGAGGTGAGTTTTGGGAATCATGTCTGATGTTTGATTATGAAAGTATATGGAACTTTCTTCTGTCTTCTGGACTTCTACATCAATTGGTTTCTTTGATGAATGAACTGAACTCCAACATTGTACCATAGTACATACGTCTAATCACATATTAGTTGGAAACTTGAAATTGTAGTTAACATCTTTTTAGATGAGTAAATGTACCCAACTTCACACTCCATATTTATTGGAAAAACTTTGTTCACGTGATTTATTAATCAATTGCTTAACGTAACTTTTTTTTTTTTTTTTTGGAAAAATTGATAAGAGCAGACCCAACTATGGTCCCCACTTCCATAATAGATCCCAACTTTGGACTATCCCACACAGGTTCCAACTTTAAGGGGTGTTTTACAAAAATAGTCCAAGTGGAAGGGTGACCTGCTTAACCTGTAAAAAAAACTTAAACCCCTTTCCTTCCTCGGTTCCTCCTTTCTTTCAGTCTTTCTCTCTCCTCCCCTGCCACCAAATCCTCTTCCCCCTCCCTGCCAACCCCGGCCCTGCCACCCCACAACCCTAGCCTCCTCCCCTGCCAACCTGAAACACCCACAACCATCTTTGCTCTATCATCCTCCCTCCGTCTTTCCACCCCTCCCCTACCACTCTTCCCTTTCCTCTTCCACTAGCACTCACCCTCGACACGGACCCAACCTCCACGCAACAACCCGGCGATGAGAGGAACACCAAGAGAGGAGAGAGAAAATATGGCACTGGATTTTTTGTGGGTTGCTACCCACGACAAGGCAGTTACACCCTCAGCAGCGCATCATCGGCGAGGCGTCACCAATGCAAGGGAAATTCTCCCATTTTAAATGAATCCACTTCAAAGCCTTCAACTTTTTCAATATGTTGTATTTTTTTGCTTCGATTTTGATCCCGATTTAGAAATTAAACACCCCCGAGTTTAATTTGTCGCTGAGTTTGTGGGTGGTGTTGGTGGGTTTGGGCATGTTTGGAGGTGGTGTTGGTGGATTTCGGGCTTGTTGTGGATGGGTGGGGTGGTTAGGGGCTTTTCGGGGTGGATGGTGGTGTTTTGGGGATGGCTGGTGGTGTTTTCTGGGGTGGTTGGTGATGGTTGGGAGTGGTTGGTGGTACACCTTAGAAGGGGAAGAGAAAGAGTGTGTTGCGTGGGGAAAGGAGGAAGGAGGCAGGGGATCGGTGTTGCGGTGACATCTTTGGAGGGTGGCGCGGGGCTCCGATGAGCCGGCGACAGTGAGTCAGAGAGTGGCGGTTTAAGGGGAGGGGGAGGGGTGGCGAGGCCAGACAAGAGGTTTCCGGGGGCGGGGAGGGGTGGGAGTGCGAGGGAAGAGGGTGGGGGGATGGTAATGGTGGTGGCTTAGGATGTTTACCTATTGTAGCGAGGTTAGGTGACCCGCTAGGACCACTTTTTGTAAAGCACACCCCAAAGTTGGGACCTGTGTGGGATAGTCCAAAGTTGGGATCTATTATGAAAGGGAGGTCATAGTTGGGCCTGCTCTTATCAATTTTTCCTTTTTTTTTTTTGTTTTGAAAGATTGCTTAACGTAACTTTTTTTTTTTTTTTTTTTTTTTTGATCCATATGAGCCACAAAGGCAGTACAAAGTACAAAGAAGGGGAGGGGGGATTCGAACCTGTGACCTATCGTTCACAGCACCTCAATCTTAACCACTAGGCCAAGACATCCTTGGTACTTAACGTAACTAGTTGATGGTAGGAGATAAAGTTCGTAAACTTCAAGTCTTTAACTTTTTTGGAGCAGAGTTTTTTTCCTGAAAGTTAATACAGCAGGTACTTCAACCATGTTAAATGAGTGGAATATTTTTTTTTTCCAAGTCATCAATGCAAATGGATATCTCATTAAAGATAAAAATAATATTAGAACAAACCTAATAAATTTTACGTGATAACGTATTTCATACATCAAGTAAAAAAAAAAAGAAAAAGAAATGGTTACAAGTAATTCTAACATAATTTTGATCCACTAAATTATATCCCCTCCGTTCTTTTTCTATTGCAACAATTACCACTTTGAGTAGTTTCAAATTTACTACAACAATTCCATTTTGGTAAAAAAAAAAGTATAGTTGACAATATTGTCTTTAATTTATTTATTAAAACCATCATTAATTACTCATTTCACTTCATAAAGTTGTTTTTACTTTATTATGGATTTATTGCTCTCGCTACTCTGTTAATTAAAAGGACGTCTTCATGCTAAACTACCCACCTTTTTCACTTTCTTAAAAACCATGCCCAAAAACTCATTATTGCAATAAAAAAACATGTTCTATAGAAAGAACGAGAAAGAGAAGGGCACTCCAAAGTCCAAAGTGCACATTAGGGTCTGTTCTGTTCAACTTATTTTAACGTATATAAGATTTTATAAGATAAGATAAGATAAGATAAGATAAGATAAGATAAGATAAGATAAGATAAGATAAGATAAGATAATATAAGATAAGATAAATAAGATGTTATGTTCAACTTATCTTCACTCATTTCAGAATAAAATAAGATTAGATAAGATAAGATAAGATAAGATCAGATAAGATAAGATAAGATAAGATAAGATAAGATCAGATAAGATAAGATAAGATAAAATAAGATAAGATAAAATAAGTTGAACAGAACAGACCCTAAAAAATGGATTTTTTGTCCATAAGTGCCTCAATTTTGAACTTTTTTGCTAGAGAAACTGCCTTATGAAATTTTTTGTCCAAAACTGCCACTAAACTGGATGTCGGTTGTTGACAAATGCCAAGAATTATCTTCAGGCGTTGACTTTGATTTTCAGGTGACTGAAAGTCACATGCTGGGCACGCGTTCATGTTTTTTGTGTTTTTCGGCCAGTTTATTCCTCTATTTTCTTTTTCATACCCCCCTTCTTATCTCTCCTCTTATTTCTCGAATTTGAACCCCTGATTACCCCTCCCTCCAAAAAAAACACAAATCTCCATTCAACTCTAACCCAACACTATCCCCAAACATCTCACACCAACCTAGTCGTTCCTTCTCCTTCCTTAGTTTCCCGTTGAATCTCGAACTACATTAGACAATTTTTAAAAATAATTCAACAGTCTTACCGAATGGAGTCTATAAATGGATTAATTAAGAATGTGATTACTGAATAGATTATACTGGTCACTAAACAGTTTAAACTGGTCAGTAAATAGATTAAACTAGTCAATATATATAGAAAGGTAGTTTGTTACATTCTTAATGTTGGGTTTAGGCCGTTGCCTAATTATAAATTAAAAGTATGAGGTCTCTTACAATACCAACTAAAAATAATTATCTTGTAAAAAAAATTCAGATTCATTTAATTTTGTCACCACTCAC
Source organism: Beta lomatogona (assembly GCA_947646795.1). Classification (NCBI taxonomy): domain Eukaryota; kingdom Viridiplantae; phylum Streptophyta; class Magnoliopsida; order Caryophyllales; family Amaranthaceae; genus Beta; species Beta lomatogona. The sequence continues at coordinate 1,519,394 of CANSNZ010000089.1, forward strand.
CATACCACCACTATTATCATCACCATAGCCTCCATCTTCAATCTCCCATTTCTTTTCCCCCCTCACCTAGAGCTGGCAAAATTTGACCAATCCACCAATTCAACCCAAACCCAACAATAACGGGTTGGGTCAAAAAGTTTAACCCTTAATTACATGGGATTGGTTAGGTTGAAATCTCCCATCTAACCCGTTTACTTAAATGAGTAGTGAAGTTGACCCACTAACCCATTTTATTTTTCCGTCCAAAAAATTTCCAAATAAAATGAACAATAAAAAGTTTATTATATTTGAATTTGTCTTCTTGTTATGTAAGCACTCTTTGTAGTTCGATGTTCTTATAATGTGAGGTACTTGAGTATAACTATTAGGTCGTCATCATGAAAATTGAAAATGCTATTAAATGGGTCAGTGGGTCGATATCATGTCGACCCATTTATTACCAGGTGTGGTTGGGTTGAGAAACTCACCCCGTTTAACTAAATAGTTTGGGTTGAGGATCTCAGCCCGTTTAAGAAAACGAATCAACCGAACTCAACCCAGGTTGACTCATTACCAACCCTACTCTCACACAATAACCTTCTTTCTGCATCATCAAGGCTTACCACTAGCTCCCTGTTTGGTTCATTTTTAGTAAATAAAGAGAAGAAAAAAAAAAACCTTAATTTTCCATGTTTGGTTTAAATTTTCTCTTTCTTTCCAAATTCCCCCACTTTTGGGAGGAAAGGAAATTAAAATTTTATTGAAGAGTCTTTACTTCCAATTCCTTCCATTTTCTTTCACTTAAATTTTTTTTAACCAAACATTGGAAATTAATATATTTCCTTCCACTTCTTTCTTTTCCTTCCATATCCTTTCTCCCAAACAAGTTATAAGTGAATATTTACCTGAATAAAACACACCCTAATTCTTTTTAAGATTACATGCAATTAGATCACATGCCGTTAATTACTTGGCCATGCAAACATCTTCCCTTTTCTTTCAAGTTCGATTTTCTTCTTCTTTGATCCTTAATTAATACTTCCTCCGTTTTTTTGGATATCTCGTTTTGATTTTGACATTATTCACATACATGACTTTCAGTATCTCTTGTGATTTGTAATTAAGGAAAAATATAGTCATGTGGGATCTTGTTAGTTTCGTCTCAATGTATATTGTCCAAATATCAACTTTTTGTAATTTTTGCTTATTAGTAATTAAAGATATAAAGGTTGAAATTGTATACTGACAAGTATGCCCAAAGGAATGGGTCAACTAGAAAGTAGAGGAAATACATGTTTGTTGTCCATTGGTTTTCGACTCGGAAAACTCACTCAATCACTAAGTCTTTCCCCTTTATTTAATGTAATTATCTTATAGAAGTATAGTTTTATATATATATGTATATGTATATATATATATATATATATATATATATATATATATATATATATATATATATATATATATATATATATATATATATATATATATATATATATATATATATGCCCTCGATCCCTTTCTTAATTTATTCATCTCTTCTTTTGTTGATTTCTTGCTACTTTATCCAGGGGCTGGGCAATCATAACGGGGGTCCTATACGCTCTCTTAAAATTGGGCCCTTCATATTTAGTTCATAAAAGATATTAGATTCTCAATTAAAAAAATTACTTTTATATTGTAAATAATATCTAATTACATCATATTAAAATAATCTAAACACATCTACCTGAAAAAAATCTATCCAAAGCATCTTTTTGAGATTGAATCAACTGTTCTACTCTCTTGTTTTTTTTTGCGGTTTTTATGCCTAGAAGAATATTTTCTCAACATATCATTTAATTTTAAACAAACAAATATTTATATATAAAGAGATGAGAAATTAAATAAAAATAGAGATAGATCAGAAAACACCAAGATTCGCTTGATTGATTCCAATTGATAACCCTTGGATGATTCACGATTCTTTGGAATTGGATGAAATAACTAAAACTGAAATCTGTAGAAAGAAAGTAAAAAATACATTCAATTAGAAATTCAGAAGTATTGATTGAACCACATAAAAGAAGTAAAATAAATCGGAAAAAAAAATTTACCCAGGCTGCTTCTTCAAATCAATGGCGTAGTAGAGTTCAAAGTAGCAATACATCATTGTATTTCGATAAACTGAATTTCGCTTGGTACATATTGCATGTCGTGAGAGTTGTTTATATAGAGAAATTAGGGAGGTGAATGATGTCCCTATATAAATTGCTGAAGGTTAAATCTTCAATTTCATGAAATTAGTGAAGATTAAACCGTTGTAATAAAAGTTAAAATCATCCATCTCTTGAACTTCTCCGACAAAAATTTGTTGAATTGAAGTTTAAGAGTAAATTTTATTGGAAATTGCAAAAAAACATGGGAGGAGAAATTAATGAGAGAGAGTTAGGAGGAGAGAGTAGTAATTAATGGGAAATTGGGAATTTGAAGCAGCAAAAAAAACCACGCGTGATGGACTGATGTTATTAATGTGATGAGTCATAACTCATATGGGGACTTTCCCAATGTTGAAAGTTGAAACAGCAAAAAATAAATAAATTTTACTGAAGGTTTAATCTTCAATTTCATGAAATTAGTGAAGATTAAACCGTTGTAATAAAAGTTAAAATCATCCATCTCTTGAACTTCTCCGACAAAAATTTGTTGAATTGAAGTTTAAGAGTAAATTTTATTGGAAAATTGCAAAAAAACATGGGAGGAGAAATTAATGAGAGAGAGTTAGGAGGAGAGAGTAGTCATTAATGGGGAATTGGGAATTTGACGCAGCAAAAAAAACCACGCGTGATGGACTGATGTTATTAATGTGATGAGTCATAACTCATATGGGGACTTTCCCAATGTTGAAAGTTGAAACAACAAAAAATAAATAAATTTTGCTCCTAACTAGAATTGAACCCGCGTGCCTTTTCCCATTTCCTTACCACTTTACACTAATCCAAATGCTTTACTTTTGTTTTTTTTCAAACATCTAATACATATAATATATTTCGGGGCCCCTCTATTTTGGAGGCCCTATTCCGTCGCCTATGCTGCATGGGCTAAGAACCACCCCTGACTTTATCACATGTCTGTCTACTTAAAATGCATGTGCTCGCTAATTCCTAAACTTCCTAAACGAGCCTTTTGCTAGTTTTTGTCTCACTTGTGCAAAAGGGTGTACATGTGCTCACTCAATCACAGCTATCTTTCATGTATCCTAAACTAAATGAGCTACTAATCAGGTAGTATTCTATTTTAACTATAAGATGTGATACCCCCCCAAAAAAAAAAGAAAAAAAAAAAGAAAAAGACGAATGAGGTTCTTAACAAGAACTATAGTAGCTTCACAGCGAAGAGCAAAAGTTAAATGGTTGAAGCATTGTACATTTCTCTGGTATCTGATTAGAAAAAGATGCAATCTTGAAGCCATGATACATATTACTCGACTAAATAGGAAACTATCATAAAACCAACATTGAACTCACCCTCTAAATAGGAAACTATCATAAAACCAACATTGAACTCACCCTCTTAAACAAACAAAAAAACATGGAGGCTATTTAGCTACTTGCATTTTAAGATCTAGTTCTTGTATGATTTCACTTCTTCAATTAAAGCATTTAACTGAAAATGGAAGTGTTCAAACTAATTTGGGACAAACATAAAAGGAAAGTGTTTAGACTATTCTGGGACGGAGGTAGTATAATTTTGTACTTTTTTTTTGGTAATTATGGAATGTAGTTGGAAATTTGATTATATAGAATTATGTGTGAAATTTGAGGAATTGAGTAATTTGATTGGATTTTAGTGTTTTTCTTCTCTCCTTATGCTGATGATTTGCTTAGGTGACGTCGTCGTTCAACTTTCCTTCCTCCTTTCTTTGTTGACCAAAACTAATCAGTTATGTGTGGAATGCGGTTTTGGAGTTTATGTTCTTAATCCTTGTTCTGATTTTGGGGAAATTTAGGGAGGATCGAGAGTTTTCCATGGAGAAATTAGGATGTAAGGGTGTGTGTTTCTCTTGAATTGAATTTGGGGAAAATGACTATAAATGAAATAAGGGGAAATCAATCAAGGCAAAACAAGTTCTTCAATGGAAAATTTGAGAAATTTGTTTCTCTCTTTGTGAAATAAGTCCATGAATATTTCCCATTGTTGCACGATAAAGAGATGAGCAGAGAAAAGGAAAGAAAATGGGGATCACGTGCACCTCTAATGAGTTCACGTGAGCAGTTCCCTGCTGCAGCAGGTCAGGCAACCTACAAGGCCTGCCCAGCCCAAATCCACAACCCCCCTCCCCCCAAAGTTGGACCTATACAGGATAATCAATAGTTGGTACCTTTAAAAAATGTTCTACCGTAGTTGGGACCCCTAACGTTTACTGGTCACAAAATAGATTAAATTGGTCATTAAATAGATTAAATTGGTCACTAAATCGATTAAACTAATCACTATATATAGAAAGGTGGTTTGTTATCTTCTTAATGTTGGGTTTAGGCCGTTGCTTAATTTTAAATTAAAGTAGGAGGTCTCATACCACACCAACTTAATATAATTATCTTGTAGAATCTTCTCAGAATCATTTACATTTTGTCACCATACCACCACCATTATCATCACCATATCCTCCATCTTCAATCTCCCTTTGCTCTTCCCTCTCACCTAGAGCTGGCAAAAATTGACCAATCCACCCGAACCCAACAATCACAAGTTGGGTCAAAAAAATTTATCCCTTTTAATAAAATGGCTCGACCCAGCTGTTTAATTACATGGGATGGGTTAGGTTGAAATTTCCCATTTAACCCGTTTACTTAAATGAGTGGTGAAGTTGACCCACTAACCCGTTTATTTTCCATCCAAAAAATTTCCAAATTAAATGAACAATAATGGTTGTAATTTATTTGAATTTGTCTTCTTGTTATGTACGGACTACAGACTCTTTGTAGTTCGAAGTTCTTAGAATGTACTCGAGTATAACTAATTAGGTCGTAGTCATGGAAATTGAAAATGCTATTAAATGGGTTAGTGGGTCAATATCACGCCGACTCGTTTATTATCATGTGGGGTTGGGTTGAGAAAAACTCACCTTGTTTAACTAAACAGTTTGGGTTGAGGATCTCAACCTGTTTAAGAAAACAAGTCAACCAAACCCAACCCAGGTTGACTCATTACCAACCCTACTCTCACACGACCTTCTTTCAACATCATCAACGCTTGCCACTAACTCCCTCTTTGGTTCATTTTTAGTAAAAAAAAAGGAAGAGAAAAAAAAAGAGAAAAGAAAGGAAAAGTCCTTAATTTTCCATGTTTGGTTTAAATTTTCTCTTTCCTCCCAAATTTCCCCACTTTTGAGAGAAAAGGAAAGTAAAAGTTTATTAAAAAGTCTTTCCTTCCATTCTCTTCCATTTTCTTTCACTTAAATTTTTTTTTTTTTTTACCCAAACATTGGAAACTATTAAATTTCCTTCCACTTCCTTTCTTTTCCTTTCAAATCATTTCTACCAAACAAGTAGTAAGTCAATATTCACCCGAATAAAACACACCCTAATTCTTTTTAAGATTACGTGCAATTAGATCACATACCGTTAATTACTTGGCCATGCACACATCTTCCCGTTTCTTTCAAGTTCTATTTTCTTTTTCTTCGATCCTTAATTAATACTTCCTCCGTCTTTTTGGATGACTCGTTTTGACTTTTGACACTATTCACATACGTCATTTTTACTATCTCTTGTGATTTGTACTTAAGGAAAAATATAGTCATGTCGAATCTTGTTAGTTTCGTCTCAATGCATACTATCTAAATATCAACTTTTTGTAATTTTTGCTTATTGATAATTAAATATATAAAGGTTGAAAATAGTACACTGACAAGTCTACCTAAAGAAAATGGGTCAACTTTAAAAAAACAGAGGAAGTATATCTTTCTTGTCTATTGGTTTTCGACTCGGAAAACTCACTCAATCACTAAGTCTTTCCCCTTTATAAATGTAATGCTCTTATAGAAGTATAGTTTTGTATATATGCCCTTGTTCCCTTGATTTATTCATCTCTTCTTCAATCCGTCTTGCGTGGACCCGGTTCACATTAAAAATAGTGTGAACCAGGTCTAGACACGTGCCCCACTACAAACTAGTCACTCCCGCTTTCCAAAATCTGCGCGATTTTCTCTCTATTCAATAAGATTATCTCGTCCTAAAATTTTAACAAAAACAGTTGTTCAGAACAAACATACACTATATCATTTTAAAATACACTATATCATGTAAAAATACACTATCATGTCAAACACTATAACGATCGATTATGATAATTTTGTGTAATATACAAATAAACTACACTATAACATTTCAAAATACACTATATCATGTCAAAACACACTATATCATGCAACTCTATCATGTCAAAAAACACAGCAAAACACTATCATGTCAAAATACACTATATCATTTCAAAATATACTATATATTGTCAATATACACTATAACATGCAACACTATCATGCCAAAAAACTCAGCAAAACACTATCATTTTAAAATACATTATATTATTTTAATATACACTATATTATTTCAAAATACACTATATTATTTCAAAAATACACTATCAAGAGAGTGAAGTTATCAGAGGAGAGAGAAGTTATCAGGAGAGAGAAAAGAGCGGAAGACTGAACGCGGCAAAAAAAGAAAAGTTGTAATCATTAAAACTCACATGAGATGGATAAGGTGCACACTAAGTTAGTGTGCACCGGGTTCATATTAGTTTTTTTTATCTCTTTTGTTAATTTCTTGCTATTTATCACATGTCTGTCTACCCAAAATTGCATGTGCTCGCTAATTCCTAAACGAGCCTTTTGCCAGTTTTGTCTCACATGTCCACATTTGTTTCGGAGTTTGTCCAAAAGGGTGTCCATGTGCTCACTCAAGCACAGCTATCTTTCATGTATCCTAAACTAAATAAGCTATTAATCAGCTAGTATTCTATTTTAACTACTACCTCTGTTTCATATTAGATGTTGCACTTTCTATAACAGGATGTTTCATATTAGATGCTATACTTTCTTTTTTGGGAAATAACTCTATCTCTCTCCTATCACATGGGTCTCCATTTTTCTTTCTATCTCTCTCCTCTCCAAAAATTGTCTAAAAGTCCGTATTTTTAAAAGTGTAGCATCTAATATGAAACAGAGGTAGTATAAGATATGATACTACCCCCCTAAAAAAAAGACGAGAGAGGTTCTTAACAAGAACTATAGTAGCTTCAGAGCGAAAGTTACATGGTTGAAGCATTGTACATTTATCTGGTATCTGATTAGAAAGAGATGCAATCTTGAAGCCATGATACATATTACTCGACTAAATAGGAAACTATCATAAAACCAACATTGAACTCACCCTCTAAATAGGAAACTATAATCAAACCAATATTGAACTCACCCTCTAAACAAACAAACAAAAAATGGAGGCTATTCAGCTACTTGCATTTTAAGATCTAGTTCTTGTATGATTTCACTTCTTCAATTAAAGCACTTAACTGAGAATAAGATGATCCTGTTTCAGAAATGGCCTCCCTTGCCATATCCTTGAGCTCCTTAACCCTATTTCTAATATCTTGAGCTTCTTCACCAATCATCAACCGCTTCATTGCCTTCAAGATCTCTTTGTTTCCAACCAAAATATTATGATCCCCTACTCTAGGAACCCATTTTTTTGCCCCGATTTGTATACCAATCTTTAGAACATCTATCACAAGTTTCTCATTGTAAAATTGCTCAGCATGGAGGGGCCACGTCACCATAGGTACACCAGCAGTAACCCCTTCAAGTATCGAGTTCCATCCACAATGAGTCACAAATCCACCCACACTCCGATGTCTAAGTATCAATTTTTGTGGGGCCCAACCTCTTATAATCAAACCTTGTCCTTCAACCCTTGCCTCAAACCCATCTGGAACCCATTTCTTTGTGTCTTCTTTCCTCACAACAAGAATAAAACTTAATCCTAAATCTCCAAGTGCTATTGCTATCTCATGTAACTGAACATCTAATACATTTGACACACTCCCAAGGCAGATATAAATGACTGAATTACCCTCTTTCTCATCAAGCCATCTCCTACATTCACTTACATCAATTGAAGACATTTTCCCTCTATGATCATCATCAACTCCATTATTACCACCTCCATTGAAGTACAGCGAAAACGGTCCAATATGCCAGTTTTTCATACCCAAGATATTCCCATAATGATCAATATAGCCAGATTCTAACTCATAGAAACTATTCATTATGACCCCATAACATCCTTTCACCTCTTCTCTTATTTTTCCCATCAAATCAAGTAAAAATGTTGAACCTTCATTTTTGTCATACGGAGCTAACTCTGATATTGTCAACTTTATCTCATGAGGAAGATCACCAGGAACAACAAAAGTTTCTGAATCTGAAGAAAGTTTCCTGTGAGGTTCAAAGCGAAGTAAACTCGAAACAATGCACCGAGAAAAGTAACTTGTTCCATGGAATGCTAAACATGGAACCCTAAACTTACTAGCAACAGAATTAGCCCAATAAAAGAAAGGATCAGCTATTAAACAATTAGGGTTGTATTTTTCCATTAAATTTGCAAAAGGGTGTTGAAGAAGATCAACTGCCTTAAAAAATTTGTGGGAAATTTCAGAGGAAGTTATAAAATCGAAGTTTTCACATCCTTTTGGAAGTCCTACTTCTTCAGAAGGAAAATTTATGGTTAGGAGATCGATTTGAATGCCGGATTTTTGGGTATGGACTTTGATGGTTTCAGTAAAGTAAGGCAGGTTAGCAGGGGTGGTAACAATGGTGGATTTGATTCCTCGAGTTGCGAATAATCTAGCCATGTCTAAAGTCGGAATCATATGGCCTGGAGCCATGAAAGGGAAGAAAAATATGTGAAATTTATGTTGTTCTAAGCTGGTCATTTTTCTGTCAACTCTTCTGGTATGATTTAGAGGGTTTGCGTAGTGTTTTTGTGGTTTGGGAACATGACAATGGAAGAGCAAAAGGAAGAGCTTTTGAAGGTTGTTTGTTTATTACATGGATATTGTCTACTTGGCATCAGTACATAATATTCCCACTATATGACTACAACTGAAATATTGAGATATTTGTACTTCCTCGGATTTTTTTTACATGTTACACTTTGACATTTTACACTATTTACAAATTTCACTTTGACCATCGTTTGTGATTTATACGTAAATAAAAATATAGTCATGTGGAATCATATTAGATTCATCTTAATATGTACTTTTTATAATTTTTACAAATACAAAATTAGAGATATATGTCTTCAAAGTTTTGCATTGGCATGCATGAAAAGTAAAAGTGTAACATGTAAAAGAAAAAGGAGGAAGTATTTAGATTCGTGTATGCTCGTGGTTCCAAAGATATACTCCATGTGGAGCTTCAGGCCTAGGCTGTCTTAACGTAATACGATTTGTACCGAATTTTTTTTTTTTTTTTTTTGATTAGGAAATTAAGTCAGCCCAAGGGTTAACTCCTACAAGGCTACTAGCCTGTAGGAAACACCAACACATTGGTTGGTAAAGCATGCATAGCATGCTAAGGAAACACCCCAACATAATGCTGGGGGTAAGGATCGAACCCTTGTCCTCAAGGGCCAAAGGGGAGTGCTCTATCCACTTGAGCTAACTCCTATCCTTGATTTGTACCGAATATGAGATATTAAATGGCAACTTTCAATATTACTATGACGTGTGTATCAACATTGTTACAGTTTATTTGGTAGGCATAAATAGTGTTATCGATGATACAATTTAGTGTAATTTTGTAGAAAAAATCTCATGTCAATATAATAGTAATAGAACTTCATCCCTAAACATATGTTTTTTCCCTTGTAAATTTTTATTACCACTAAGTTTCATATTCCAAAGTGAAAACGGGTTATAATAAAATTTTAGGAAGAAAATAGATGTTTTGAAGTGAACTAGTATTACCATGAATATTGGCATGAGAATTCCTTTAATATGTATCAAAATTTTGCTGCAACAAAAAAATACTGATAAGCTACGAGATATTTTTTTCTGAAAAAAAGAATACTACTTTCTTTGTTGCAACTCAAAAGATCAAAGTTATTAAGAGATGGAGAAAAAAAGTAGATAGAGAAAAGTGAATCATGGCCTAGTTTGGATCCCAGTGAGAAAAAAAGTAGTTAGATGATAAGGATAAAAGTAAAATCTTAACTTTAAGTTCCACATAGATAACAATAGATTTTATAAAACAAACACGGAGAGAAAATTGACCCTTTTAACCTAAAAATAACGAATAATGCATATCAAAGAAAAGGGACGGTCTTGAGAAAAGACAAAACATCCTAACTTCCAGTGTATCTTTCTTTGAGAAAAGCATGGATATCTTAGCCACTTGCTTTGGCAATAGATTCAGTTCTTGTATGATTTTATTTCTCCTATAAAAGCACTTAAACGAGAGCAAGATGATCCCCCTGTGGAAACAGCCTTCCTTGCCATCTCTTTAAGCTCCTTACCCCTAATTCTCATATCTTCAGCTTCTATACCAAGCATTACCCTCTTCATTGCCTTCAGTATATCCATGCTACCAATTACAATGTTGTGGCTCCCCATTCTCGTAATCCATCTTTTAGCTCCAACAGGGATACCAATCTTTAAAACATCTGTTACCAACTTCTCATTATAAAATTGCTCAGCATGAAGGGGCCACGTCATCATAGGCACACCAGCGATCACCCCTTCCAATATCGAGTTCCACCCACAATGAGTCACAAACCCACCAATGGCAGGATGGTTAAGAATCATAGTTTGTGGAGCCCAACCTCTTACAATCAAACCTCGTCCTTCAACCGTTGCCTCGAACCCATGTGGGAAACAATCCTTAGTGTCCTCCTTCCTCACAACTAGGATAAAGTTTTGATGATCCAAGGCTTCAAGAGCTACTGCAATCTCATGCAGTTGAGCATCTAACACATTGGACATACTACCAAGACAAATATAAAGGACTGAATTAACCTCGTTCTCATCAAGCCATTTCCTACACTCACTTACATTAATTGAAGACATTTTCCCTCTATGATCATGAGCTCCATTATTGTCTCCTTCATTAAAGTAAAGTGAACATGGTCCAATATGCCAGCTTTTATTGCCCGTAATCTTTTCATAATAATCAATGTAAGCAGATTCTAACTCATAGAAGCTATTCATTATCACCCCATAACATCCACTCACCCCTTCTTTTATTTTATCCATCAGTTCAAGTAAAGAATCCGAACCTTCTTTTTGTGGTAAGGTGCTAACTCTGATTTTGTTAACTTTATCTCGTGAGGAAGATCACCAGGAACGATAAAATATTCTGAATCAGATGAAACTTTCTTGTGAGGTTCAAAACGAAGTAAATTGGAAATGATGCACCGGGAAAAGTAACTACTTCCATTGAATACTAAATGAGGAACTCCAAATTTAGTGGCAATGGAATTAGCCCAATAAAAGAAAGGATCAGCTACTAAACAATTAGGGTGGTATTTTTCCATTAGATTTGTAAAAGGGTGTTGAAGAAGATCAATGGCCTTAAAGAATTTGTAGAACATCTCAGGGGAGGTGATAGAGTCGAAATTTTCACACCCTTCTGGAAGTCCTGCTTCCTCGTAAGGGAATTTCATGGTAAGGAGGTCGATTTCAATACCAGATTTTTGGGTATGGATATTGAGGGTCTCAGAAAAATAATGCAGGTTAGCAGGGGGTGGTAACAACGGTGGATTTGATTCCTCGAGTTGCAAATAATCTGGCCATGTCCAAAGTTGGAATGATATGACCTGGAGCCATGAAAGGGAGGAAGAATATGTGAAATGGGCCAGCTTGCTCTGAGGTCATCATTTGATTCCCTACTTGTAGTGTGTTAAAGTGGTTTGCTGAGTTGAAACAAGACAATGGAGGTAGAAGAGGTGAATTAAGGTATTTAGTTGATCGAATTGACATCTATATATACTACATCCTTACCTCCGTCCTTAGAAGATTGCCCCAGCTTATATTTTTGATTTATCTCTAGAATATTGCTCCATTTCGTATTCAGGTGACATGGTTCCCACGATCTCTCTCTACTTTGCTCTAACTCCAGAGACAAAAAGACAGAATCTACCTAGCTACCCGCTCAACACAACGGTTAATAAAGTAACAAAATGGGAATGGGGACGGGGGACTATTATAGCGCCAAAAAGTATGAAAGATTTGTACTTAGCCAAAAATAAAATAAAAAAAGGAAAAGAATGCACATAGTACTCAAGCAATTTGAAGTCAAATAAACCTTCACTTCAAACATTAAACAATAAAACGCCTGTGGGCATGCCGTCTTGGACGCGTGCTTAATGCTTGGCTTTCAAAAATTACTAACATCATTGGCATGCATGATGCAACTCGCCTTCTCTGTTAGTTTAACATAACTTTGATTGCCACATTTTTTCATTAAAATAATATGTCAATTAGGAGTTTTTAAGAAGTTTGGCATGCAATCTACATTAAGGAGTATTACTTATTAGCTTGGAAAACAAGAATCAATAATAAATAGATATAGGTTATTTAATTAGTTTGCTTAAACCCACCATGCCCATAAAATTTAGCAGTTTAACCGTTTAAGCCTAAGTAAGAAAAACAACATGGTGAAAGAAATCATTATTATTCATCGATTACAATTTACAATCACACGGGTGTATGTGTGGGTTCACTAATCTTAGTAATCTTGTGGGGGATGGTACGCAAAGCATATTGAATCCTTATCAACGTCATTGTCTTTTATGACTTCTACATACCAAAAAACTTGAGGATTATGAAGGGGGTATCTTTTGCAAACAACTGATGCAAGGAAACATCAACTCGGCTGATTGATGTAAAAACAAAAAATTGTTACTTTTTTCTTTTTTGATAGTAAGTGTTACTTAAGCCAATTCGAGAGACTACTTAAGTAAAATGCTAGATCATTTTACCGAAAAAATTAGTATGGGACATTATTTAACATGATATGAATCCCCATATAAAGCACTTTCTTCAATTCTGCAATCAGTTTTTTCCATTAATTTATTAATTTTGGGGAACTAAATTTTCTAAGAAAGACAAAATCGAAAAAAAATAAAAGATTTAAGAAGAAAGAAAAAGAAAAGTCAAAACACTAGAGTTGCTAAAAAACTTGGCATCAGAATCGGCCTCCCTACAACAATACTACCTTCTGAAGAAGTACTTGGCCACCATGAGGATAAAATTGAAATCGACTATGGCAGAAAAGTTTATTAATTACCCCACTATTTTGAGAGCATTGTGACAACTATCAACTATAACAACCAACAAGGCCGGGGCGGACAAGATCAGGTTCTAAAACTCACTGGACCATCTAGCATAATTTCATCTTTGCTAAAGGAAGACGATCTTATACACAAAAAAGTAAGATCATACTTCCTCCGTTTCATTTTACTTGCTACACTTCTCAATTCACGGACTCCTAGGCAATTTTTGGAGAAGAGAGAGGTAGAGAGTAAAAAGAAAAGAGACCTATGTGAGAGGAGAGAGATAGAGAGAGTTTATTGCCCAAAAAGGAAGTGTAGCAAGTAATATGAAACTTCCCTATATAGAAAGTGTAGCGAGTAATTTGAAACGGAGGAAGTATTTGACAAGGCAGTACATTTGTTATCTATAACTTGTAGTGATTACATAGGCCTCACCAGAAAAGGGGAAAAAAAGGCTAAATGAGATAATGACCCTCTGTTGAATGCATAATTTAGCAGGAATAACTCCTAACAACGTGATTCATGAGAGGTACTTTAGGTAATAATCGTGATACACAAAGCTTCATAAGGCAATCGTGAATCCTGCATAGTGGTCACTGACAAAGTTTCATATTGTTTGCAAACTGCAACCACTTGACAATCCAGGCTCGTGACCCTCAGTGTTCCTAGAATATGACGATGTGACATACCAAATTTCCCTAGACACAGGCGTCTAGCGGCACCAAACACGAAAAAACTATTCTTCAAGGCCCCATCCTCCACTACTACTTTGACTTAAACACACATCGTCACACACTCACACATAGTGACGGGAACAAGAAGACTGACTATTGGCTCCAATGTGTCTCATCTAAAACCAGACCAGACTAGACCATTCCAGTGGGTGAATCATAAACTCAGAGCAAGCATTAACTACTACTCCCTGCGTTTCTTTTTACTTACTTGCTACATTTTCCATAAAATGATCTCTTTTTATATGCTACCTTTCTTTATTTGGTAACCATGATCCACCAAAACATGGGCGAAGCCATGTTGGTGAGGAGGGGCCAGGGGCAAACCCCCCCCTTCACTCTGTTTTTTTTTTCAAATACATGATAGTATAATCCTTGGCCTAATGCTTCATGCTTGACTAATTACTAGCTCTTCCTATAAATATTGTCTGGCTTCGCCTCTACACCAAAAAAGTACCAATATTTGCCATTATTTTAGTCATCTTTTTACCTATAAAACCCAAATATTTGTCATTTCCCAAGTTATGGTCTCCACCACATCTTTTATCCTCTCCTAGATACTTGTGCCTACAATTGCAAGTAATTAAAGATGGATGGACTATGGAGTAAGCACCCTTTTTTTTGGGCTAAACTGAACTGAAGTAAAACTGTGAGAGAAAAGTAGTTGCACTCAATTGAAATGAAATGAACTAAACTGAAACTGTGCCCAAAAAACAGGGTATAAATGTCAGCAACGCTCATGTAACTTCTATAAAAGCACTAGCATAAACTTTGATGCTGATAATCCTAACATAAGGGAGATTTTATACCTGATCAAACACTCGGATTAGTGATTATGCTAACAGACAATTAGACGAGGAAATACCTATTTTTAAAGTCAAATTTCACTTAGCACGTTTTCCTTTTAGTTTGCCTTTAACTTTAATATTGTTAAGTTTCAGCAATGCACACAACATGTTCGATGAAATGTCTCACTAACAACGAATTCAAAAATAGACTCAATTTATACCACTCTACTGAAGAAAATAACAAAAAAAAAACAATTAGAAAACCTACCTTATTTGCTCTTCAACGATGATTTCTGTAAACTAGCAAGAATCCACAATGAGCAATTTTCTTTAATCGGAAACAAGAAAAGTACGACCACAATTTTTTTATCAATTTCCTAAATTTCATCAAAAATAATTCGTACGTGGAAGTGCGGAAGTTGGAACGATGCAATTGCTACGAAAACAATTTCAGAAATTGCGTAGATTTGAGAGAATGTGATTAAACCGGTGTCTCGATGGGATGGACGAAACATTTGACGGAATTTAATGGTTGGAATTGACATTTCTAGGGTTTCGGCAACGAGAAGAGGGAAACAGTTTAAGGGAGAACGAAGGAAGATAAGGGCAGGAACGGGAAGGGGAGAAGTTTGCTACTGAATTACGCGCGGTGTTGTGGAACACGGAAAACAGTGGGACACAACTCACACAAGACGATATATATAGTTATATACCAAACATCGCTTCTGCCTAGTGGCGAGGTTTGTTTTTATGGGATCGGGTTCTTTATCCTTTCCCCGACTCTTAAGGGGCCTATTGACTTGTGAGAGGTTTTTATTTAGTAGCGCAGTTCTCCTTACCCATCTAAAAAAGAACAAAGTATTAGATGAGACATGTGATCACAAACTTTAGGTTAGTGTTTCACTACTCGAGGTATGTGAATGGTTTATCAAGTACTTCAAGTGAGTCTCCTTCATTTTACCTTAAAAAAAAAAGACTTACTTGACTCTATATTAACTACATCATTTACTTTATTATTTAGAGGTTATATATATAGGAAAAATTGATAGGAACAGTCCCAACTATGGGCGTTCCGCCATTTTCGGTCCAAACTAAAGATTATTTATGAGCGGTCCCAACTATATATCATTTTTTGCCAAAATTGGTCTAGGGTGACCTATTACCTGTTTAACAGGTTAAATTGTTTTTTAAAAATTTATTAATCCTTCGTCCCTACCAGTTTCACTGCTTTGCCTCCCCCTCCCATACATTCCTTGATCTCAATTCTTCACCATTTTTGTTTCCTCAATTAAATTTTCATGGCAACTCAAACTCACCATATCCATGGACCTCTCATTCTCTCTCCTACGACCAGTCTCTCTGACTTCGACGCTTGTAATTAATTTGCTCCCCAAAACTCCTCTTCAGCTTCAAACTCTCAAACATTTGTATGGTGGTAATTTTTTAACGTTAATTTCTAAAACTCATTTCTCAATTCATTTGGTACTATTCAAGCATTTTAATTGCTAATTTGTCACTCTTTTTTTTTGTGTATGTTAATTTTGGTAATTGTTACTATTGATGATGTAGTATTGACTTCGTTAATTGACAGAATTGATAGTGATCTCAATTCAGTTGGCATTTGGAAATCATTGATTTTAGCTTGTTCATTCATTTTCAGTTCCATCGTTTAGGTGCTTTTTTAAATTGTGATATATTCATTTTTCATTTGATTTTTGTATGGATACTTATCAGTGACGGAGATGTATATATCTCGCTTGGTTCCTGTGTTGAATCTTTTGATTGAGAGAGCATTGGATTTGGGAGTATATACATCTATTTTGATCTGGTATCAAGTATATCATTTTCGATGTAATATTTTATCGCGTGTCGGGGTTCAGTTATACCCATAAACCCAGACCCAATAAAGCAAAAATCTATCTCAAAACCGGGTCGGTAAAGGTAGAGGATGGGGCTTGGGGGGTGGGATCGGTGGCGGGGAGGAGAAGGGAATGGCGGGGAGGGGAAGAGGAGGAAGTGGTAGGGAGGAGAGAGAAAGAGGAGGAAGAAGAGGATGGGTACCTCAAACCGGTTAGGAGGGAGGGTGCGGGGAGAGAGAAGGACATGGTGGAGGGAGGAGTGAGAAAGAGGTGGAGGAGGAAGAAGAAACAAGGTTGTGGGAAAAAAAAACCTCGTTTTTACTGTTGTAGGTGTCATTAACCCGCTTGGGATCAATTTCGGCAAAAATGATATATAGTTGGGACCGCTCGTAAATAATCTTTAGTTGGGATCGAAAATGGCGGAACGCCCATAGTTGGGACTGTTCCTATCAATTTTTCCATATATATATTAGTTGTAACAATTTTCTTATTTGCAAGTTTTACATTACTTGTAATATGATTCTATATATAGTTTATCTCTTAGTATATGATTCCTCTTTTATTGATCTTTTTATCTCTACTTTTCACACTTGCTTAAACAATGTGATAAGCCTATATGTTACATTTAATATGGAGTCAAGGAAGTAAAAATAATAGTTACAAATAAGTAATAACATAGAGAGTATAAGTGAGTGTTAAGTTTATGAGAGGGAGGAAGTAATAAGAGTTTATAACTTTATATTATATTATTGATGTTGTTTAATAATGAACTATGAGTATAATATATATAGGAGTACAAATGGACTCCTAGTAGGTAACTATCTCTAAAAGATATCTTATTCTGATCTTAATCAAATACTTATGGCAAATATTCATAATATAATATATCCCTAAATAATAATATATCCTAAAGATATTATCATATCTTTATGATACCCTAATATTTCTAACACCCTCCCGCAATCGTAACGGCAGTAACACGAACGTTACGATTGGAGGAAAAAAAACATTAAAATCAAGATCAAACAAATATATTGAACGGTAACACCATTCTTTTTGAACCCGCAAATTGTTTCTTCTTCTTGATGAGAACGCCAATCTTTTCGAACTCACCAAATACTTTAACAAAACAGGGACGTCATTCTTTTCGTACCCGTATTGTTTATGTTTTTCTTGAGCAAATCACGCTCACACAACAGATATTGACTTTTCTTGAGCAAAGTCGAGCTCTCTTCAAATGCTGGTTTTCCTGAGCAAAACCGTGCTCACAACACATTAAATCCCTGTCTCATGGCACAAGGAGAACCAAACCTTGTCTCACGGTACAAGGAGAACCATGTCCTGTCTCACGACACAGGGAGAGCAGAAAAATCAATTTAACCAGATCTGATAAAACTTCTAATGGTCGCATGAACACTTCAAAAACAAAGAAGTGGCTTAAACATATTCTAATATTGCACCAAACGTAAAGCCTCTAAGAAGTTTGCCAACAATCAACGATCGGCGAAGTGCAATTAAATTAATGGATTGAATTAATTTTTTTTTAGAAAGAAAAGAAAAGGAATAGTAAGGGAAAATTTTCTCCGGGGAAGAAGACAAATTGATTTTGTCGGGAGCTTATTATAGCAAATTATAGGAGCCGAGGAGTGGTCATCATAAACAAATCAAACCTTTAGAGTTTAGCGGAAGAATTAAAATATATATGACAACCCGCCGGTGGACAATATAGAATTCATGCCCACCGGCAGGAGAATGGATATACGGAGGAGGGGTCATCATGGCTCTGATACCATGTTAAGTTTATGAGAGGGAGGAAGTAATAAGAGTTTATATTATATTATTGATGTTGTTCAATAATGAACTATGAGTACAATATATATAGTAGTACAAAGGGACTCCTACTAGGTAACTATCTCTAAACCCTAGCCTCCCCTACCCCTTCTTCATCAGTTAGGGGCTACCATGGATGATTTCATCCATGGTAAGCCCCTTTTCCCCTTTTATTTTCAGTTTTTAGTTCATTTTCTTGTTTTGCTGAATAAATTAGTCTCTCTCAAGATTTTTTCAAACCCTATTATGGGGATTATAGTCTCTTTTGTGGAGATCTCCTTCTCCTCTATGGGAGTTGTGAGTATGATTTTTTTGTCTTTTGGTATGAAAAATTGTTCTTTTTGGTTGAAGTTCAAGACTCAAAATAAATGTATTGGAATCTCGGATGCGGTCAACATGGCTCGATCAAGAATGCTCTTCCCAAACTATGTCAGAATGATAGACTTCCTCATCAATAGCTGCTTGATTCAGCAAATACATGGGGGCTGCGCTGTAGTGCTCGATCTGGTTCATTGTAGTTTCTTCGAAGACGAATTTGATTTAACCTTGTTTGATTGTATCTTGTTTTTCTTTAATATCTATTGTAGATGCCTTTTGGCATTCAATTAATGAAATTTCTATTTCAAAAAAAAAAGGTAACTATCTCTAAAAGATATCTTATTCTGATCTTAATCAAATACTTATGGCAAATATTCATAACATAATATATCCCTAAATAATAATATATCCTAAAGATATTATCACTTCTTTATGATACCCTAATATTCCTAATGGTGAGTATTTAGGATGATATTTGTAAGTTCTGACAACTAAACTTTGCAGATGTAGTAAATAGGAAATCACTAAGAGCATTTCCATCTTTTCATTTTCCTGTTAAAAGGCCCCAAGTTTATTAATCATAAATATTATCCTTTTGATTTTTGTAAGAAAATATATATAGTGTGACTAATGTAGATCATACAATTAATTTAATCAAGATACTTCACAAAACAAATCTAATATATTTCTAATAAATTTGACACTAAACTATACCGAAAGTGTCAATGATGCATACTCCTCTATTTTTTTAAATCTACACATTTTGTACTTTGCATTATTCACATATTTCATATATTATCGTTTGTGATCTATACATAAGAAAAACTACATTTATGTAAAATGTTAGATTCCACTCTACTAATTTTTTCAACAAATCAACCTTTATAATCTTTACTTATTGATAATTAAATATAAATATGGTTATAAAATTGTGTTGGCAAGGATAATAGTCAAATTGTATATATCAAATAGAAATGTATTAGATAATTTTCTACATAATCATATTTTCAAGAAATTAATTTTGAACACAAATTTGTAATAATTAATAATCCACCAATCTCATTACAATATTACACATTCCACTTGACTAAGGGTTGAAAAAACCAAAAAGCAACATACTATAGTGATAACTTCACTTATTAGGCTTAAGCCCTCCGTATTGCAGCTCTCTTTTTTTTGGTTGGATTGGTCCATATCACAGGGTTCATTATACAAATGCAAAAGCTTGACCAAATTATAAGAAAACATCCCCAAAGGTTGGTGGGGACAGATTAGCTAACTCGGCGACACAGGGTAACACCATCACCAACTGGAAGTTGGCAAATCTCCACCCGTAGATCAGCAGCAATAGATTTGTTGAACTCCAAGACAAAGTCTCTGTAGTACCTAACGTACTTCCTCATGGGAGCATCTGGTGGTGCAACCACAGATCCATTCCATAGGGTGTTGTCGTAGCCGATCACTCCACCTACCTTAACAAGATCAATCAACCTCTTGTGGTAGTTCCAGTAGTTGTCTTTGTCAGCATCCACAAACACGAAGTCGAATGATCCATGGTTCTTTGGCTGTCATTTTACAATGATAAAATATTATTAGCATTATAGTTGGTGATACTTTAAAAGCAAGCAATGTTTGAACTCAAAATTTCCATTATACACCCAACTTTACCTACACACCAGACTATCTTTTGACTAGGTGCTCATTTCTCGGGTTTATAATAGACGCATTGGTTTGAACTTGCCATTGACAGTTTGATATATAGTTGGAGGTTTATGTGACTTTTAGTTCACGCCAACCTAGTAGTTATAGTCTTCTTGTTTAGATATCATTGTACATCATCTTAGTAGTACAATTGGTAGACAAAAGAATTCTTTTGAGTGATTTTATAAATGCCCGTATTAGCTAAGCAACCATGAAACCATATTAACGAGGCAAACAAATCATAACAGAATGCAATGTGGATGGAAGAAATTCAATCAAGAATGATGCCTTGAGAGATACGATCATGACAATATGAGAACCTTTGTGAGCGCAAGCATTTCACTAGTCACAAGTTTGAGCTTGACATAGAGTAGAAAGAAAAATCAAAACACCTTTTTCTTCCCCTCTAAAAAATATAACTAGATTCAATGCACAATTTAAAAATAAGACGTGAATATGCAATGTGATGTCTATCCAATTGATGCAATATGTCAACCCCAAACAATACATCTTTCTAACTTGTCAAGTAACCTAGGGGCCACCAGCAACTAGCGTTCACCTATAAAGTTGTGGTCCACAGTTCCACACCATCTGATGAGGCATAGTTGCAGGGCCGGCCCCAGGCACAAGCGGGAAGAGTGATGGCCTAGGGCCAAAGATTGGTAAGGGATCAAAATTAGAAGCGCATATACTCTAACTAGATCAGACAATCAGATAGGAGACCGACTTATTCCGTTGATACCTCGGATGACTATGCTAATCATACATTTTTGAGGTGGTACTTCATACGAAACTAGTCAAGATTCAAAATATATATATATATATATATATATATATATACCAAACCCTCCTCTCATATGCATCTAAAAGATCTGCATTCGCCTAAGACTTATTTGTGAGAGAGAATATACTTATCTCAACTTACAATTGCAAAGAATCATGATGAAACAACCAAGTAGTACTTACTAATTTTGCCTTATTTCAACCTATGATCTACCATGTACTTGATCTCGAAAAAAAAAAACTACCATGTACTTTAATCTGACCCTGACCTCATTAACATCTACCCCATTTGCCACTACCTAATTTCAGAAAAAAGAGCTAAAATTTAAATTTATAGAGCCATCACAAGATTCATCATTAAAAAAGAAGGATCATTAATTAAAAGACTTACATCTTCAAGCAATAAGTCAAGTACAGGCAAGGCAGGACCTTCTCTGAAATCTATTTTGTGGGCAACTCCTGCTTTTTCAATCACTGGCAAACCCAATTCATAGTTTTCCTTGTTTATATCCATTGCCAAAATCTGCAACACATAAATCAATCATACCAAATCTGGAATCCACAATCACAATCATGGTAACTATACTACAATTAGAAAGAAATGTCAATTTTCTCTACTGAAACAAACCAATTAATTACTTTAGGAAATTATTATCAAAATTGGTAAATTCAGCCTTTATTTGATCAAAATTAGTAATTACCTTTCCATCATCAGGAAGAGCAAGAGCAGTAGCAAGAAGAGAATAACCAGTGTAAACACCAATTTCCATGGTGTTTTTTGCATTAATCAACTTTAGAAGCATACTCAAAAACTGCCCTTCATCTGCAGATGTTGTCATAAGATTCCTGTTGTAACCCACAAAAATTAATCACCCAATTAAGATTTTAATAACTACCCATTTCATTTTTAATCATACAAATGAGATTTCTTAAATAAAAAAAGTATACCATGGGTGGTTTGCAGTGATTTCTCTAAGCTCCTTCATGGGTTCTGGCTCTCTTGGATAGACACTAGTCTCAAGAATATACTATATAGTTTGGGAATCAAATAAAAACCATATTATAAAAAAGTTACACAAAAAATATAGATTCAGATTCAGATCAAAGGTTTGATCTTTGCATGAAAAAATTGAGTATATACCTGAAAAAGAGCATCACTTTGAAGTAGACTCTTATGGCCAACCTCTGAATGCTTAATTTCTTTAGATTGCTGTTGTTCTGGTTGGTTTTCAGTAGTGTTTTGCTTCTCTACGCCATTGTCAGCCATTTTTTAAAAATTCTTTACTTTCTCTCTCCTCTTTTTTTCTTTCTCTCGTCAAAAAAGTTTGCTGATCAACTTTGGTCACAAATGGAAGGATATATATGGAACAAAAGAACCCGGTTTGATCCGGTTTATATATTTTTGGATTGGTAAGAACCGGTTTGAGGTTGGTGAAAAGTAGGGTGGGTGGACCCATGTGAGAGAGGTGGTGGAATAAGCATCATCACATTTTCATGGAGCGTCGCTTGAAGTATCCGACACATGGTCACATGGAATAAAATAATACTAGTAAGAGTATATATTTTGTATTTTATTTAGAAAAAAGTTTTACAAATCTTTAAGTTGACTTTGCAAAATAAAATTGGAAAAATTGACAACAGAGGTCTCAGTGATAATTTTTAAAAGGTCTGAACTATTGATTACTCTATGTAGGTCCCAACTTTAGTGCCACTAAAGTTGGGACCTACACAGGTAATCAATAGTTCAAACTTTTTAAAAATTATCACCCAAAGTTGAGACCTTTGTTGTCAATTTTTCCAATAAAATTTGATCTTAGGGAAACCATGTTTGTTAAATAGGAGTAAAAATGTATCATATGAGATATTAATTGTTTTCTATAAAGTATTAAATAAAATGCTTTTATTCTCTTTTTTTGAAGGGGAAATTACTTTAAGCACTTGTTCTTAAATTTTCTACAACTCATGTATTTTTATAAATTATCTCCTTCATAAACTTATTGAATTAGGCCCTATTCTGTTCAACTTATTTAAGATCTTATAAGATAAGATAAGATCAGATAAGATGTTCTGTTCAACTTATCTTCACTCATTTCAGAAAAAAATAAGATAAGATCAGATAAGATAAGTTCAAATAAGATAAGATAATATACGACAAAATAAGTTGAATCAAACAGACCCTAATTAATAGATAATTGAAAAATCAAATTATTTTGAGTTGGTGGACAACTCACTTCACATTCTCGAGGTTTAGAGGTATGTTCCCTCAAAATATAGACTTATTGATAAATGTTGTCTCCTTTTCTTTAAGCAAAATGCTTTGTCTCAATATAAATTATTTTAAATTTACTCTACTCCAGTAAATCTTAGATAAATCAGGTTCAGAATAATTTATGGTGAACTCAATTGACAATGCACACAAAAGCTAAGTATAACAAATAAAATTAACTATATAATAAACTTATTATATCACACAAAAGCTAGTGCACAAAAAGTGATTAAATCTACAAAAATTTACTATATTTGATTATAGCATACCATACGATGCTAGTTGGTGCACGGTAAGTTATTGTGCACCAAGTACATTCAAGTTTTTTCATACTCTATGATTAAGACAATTCAAATAAGGACATCAAAATAAAAGCCGTGAGTTTTTCATATAATTTAAGAAGGCAAAAGCTAACAAGCGTCCCTGGAGCGTTAGATAAGATAACTAAAAATGGAAATATTAAATGAATCTAAAAGGATAAAGAATATATTATGCACCCAACAATTCTATTGACAATTAGGAAATAGGATAATGATTCTGTAATTAGGCAAACATAGCACAATTATGGCAAGGACGTAAGTCCATTATGCAGTACAAAAGTCGTATAAATTTGGGAAAGATGATACAGAGAAGGTGACATATACAAGTAATAACTACCAAATACCTTTGAGTCCAATGGTATGACTTCCTATCTCTCACATGGGAGACTAAGGTTCAAATTTTGGTGGAAGTAAAATTTCAATATTGTTGGGGAGGGGGTTTGAGGCTTGTTGGGCCTCAGGGTGAGTATGCGAGGACAGCCCAAAAGAAATTCATCTTACTACGGGTTCCAAAAAGGGCCTAAAAAAACAAGTAATAACTAAAAGTTAAAGCAATACAATTAGAAGGTGGCCACCAACTCCTGAACTCCAGTCGTAGAAGCCTCATCTTCTCGCTTTACCAACCCATTACCAACTCCCTGTCGGCCAAACAGAGGTCTTTTTTGTTCTTTCCACAATTATTTTGACTTAGTCCTTCAACTAGTACTAACTACTTACTAAGTAGCAGCCAAGCCAATCATAAATGTTCCGTTAAAAGTGAGATTATTTGGCTAAGTTTCTTTCGTGAAGTATGAGTTCAGTGTGGCTACAATTTTATAACCATAGATTATTATAAGGATTAGACTTTTCTATCTAATGTTTAATTAGTTAAAATTTTGCTAGTTAGAGTTTTTCTTGATATGATGTAGTATATAATGTACTGTGTTCCTTTAGATTCGTCCTGGTTATTATAACTTCATATAATAATTCATAGGAAAACTTTGTGGGAACTGCCTATTAAATTTATAATAAAGTATACAATTTTTTGAAATAATCACCTAATATTATTTTTTAGAAAATAACTACCTATTACTAAGTTTTGTTTTTAGTACCATTATCACAAAAAACTGAAATCGAAAAACCGTACCGAACAACCGAAAAACCGGTTAAAATGGGTTACCGAAATATATAGATTAAACGGTTCGGTTGCTGAACCGGTAAAAATTATGATTACGGTTATGATTTTTTATAATATGGTTAACCGAAAAACCGAATATATTTATTTTATTTTACTATTCTTCAATTTTTTTTATAATAATTAGAATTAATTATTACAAAATGAATTTTGTAAATTAGTAAGTAGTACTATTTAGTAAATTAGTAAGTAGTACTATAATAAAATTGTTGTGTGTCTTTTAATTCTCTTTCTTGGTCCCATGTCAAGAGAGATGGTAATTTTGTTGCTCATCATTTAGCTAAACTAGTTCCTTTTGGAATTGAGCAAGTGTGGGAGAACTACTATCCCATGGAGGTGGCTTCCTATGTTCTTGTAGACAATTTGGTGATGATTTAATCCTAGTTTGATTTTCCCCTAAAAAAAAAGTAGTACTATTTTCTCTATATAGAAAAAGTTAGTAAGTGCTAACTAAAACCATTTTTTATGAAGGTTGTAAACTCTCTACCTCCTGTAACTTGAGTAGCATTAGTGTTTTATTTTTATAGATTAGTATTTAATGTCAACGTGAGTTATGTCTTAGTGTTTTATTTTTATGTTGGCAATGAATAAATATTAGTAATAAGTTGGCAGTAAGTATACTATTAACTATTAAGCATGCTCTGCCTCCTACATAAATAAGTATTCACTGCGAACTTGAGTAGTACTAAACTACTAATGTTGTAAAAGTCAGTTGGCAATGAGTGCTTATTTATGTATTAGTATTTTTTTTTTATTTGTTGGCACTTGGCTCCTTCAACTTATTGTTATATTATTTTTTAGGAAATTTCCAACTTTCAATTATTCTATATGGTGGCAAGGCAAAAAAAAAAATTATACAAAGTGACTCCATACTTTGGCAAATTCTACATAGTGACCTTATTTCATTAATTGGTGGCAAACCAATTAAACCTAATTCTTTGATGAGAGTTTGGTTATACGACACTTATACCTAGTGAACAAATTTTACCCAGTGACCCTTCGCTCTCACCTGTGACTACGTTTCCCGTTTTGAAAAAAAACAAGACCCCAATTTAAGATTCTTATCATCTTCCAGCGCTGCAACAAGCTTGCTTATCTTACTCATGAAGGGGTACCGCCTCGAAGATACACTCTTCTCTTCTTTTTCTTCTACCTTACTATCCTTGATGATGATCACCAGTTCAAGAATCAGCTTGATTTCTTGGTCAAGGACTTTGCATGCTTGAATGTTTCTCCAGAGGGGAGATTGAAGAACCGACTTAAAGTTGGGTTAGAAATTAGGGCTACTACTTTAGTGGTTAGGATTTAGGCTACTACTTTACTGATTTGCAAAGGAAGCTCAATATTGTTGATCAACATAATCAAACTCTCATCATAGATCACGGTGAATTTTTAGACTTCAATCAAGATTATTGTGACAAACATGTTCACTAGGGGATGAGAGATGAGAGAGAAAGAGTTAGGTTTAATTGGTTAGCCACCAATTAATGATATAAGGTCACTAGGTGGAATTTGTTAAAGTTGGCAGTCACTTTGTATAATATATTTTTTTTGTCCTGCCACCATATAGAAAAACTGAAAGTTGGAGGCCATCATGTAGAATTTCCTTATTTTTTTTTAATAAAGGATGCGCTTGGAAGATTGGAAATGGCCAAAAAGTTCATGCCTTTTCTAGTAAATGGGTCAAATAATCAAGTTTCTGAAGCTAACTCCAGAGTTAGCCTGGGGCAAGCCTAAGTTTTGCAGGTCAGTGACCTTATCTGTCCCACCACCCACACTTGGAAACAACATATGGTGCGTAATTTCTTCATATTCACAGATGCCCAAGCTATTCTTTCAATTAAATTCCCTAGCCGGATTGAAACGAAGGATTTCCTTTATTGGTATGGTCATCCTTCTAGTCGTTTCACTATGAAGAGTGCTTATGCTATGGTAGCTAAGGAACTTATTTCTCTCCCTTCTAGTGATACAACTAATAGTCCTGTTTACAAGATTCTTTGGCATCTCCTTTTCCCACCAAACTAGAAAGCTTTCTTATGGAAACTAATGCGTAATCGCCTGCCGACTAAGGTGAATCTTGCTAAAAGAGGTATGGTTTTGGATGAGTATTGTCACCGCTGTCACCTTCAGTTTGAAGATTGTTTGGGCCCATTTCTTGGACCAGTCCATCTATGGTGAAATGACTAAAATACCCCTGCATCAAGGAAAGCATATCCTCCACCAACTGGAGCCGACTAAAATGCCCTCATATATTGGAGGTCTCATCCTCTGTAAATAGGGGCAGTCACATCAGACAAAGGTATGAAATTCCAACCTACAAAAACCAGAGCATCTCTCTCTACAGTCATTCACTTTCTCTCTCTACCTCAACCTCAACTGACTTGAGCGTCGGAGGGGCTTTCCAGGAACACCCCCGGGCCGTTTTTTCCTTGTATTTTGCAGGATGGTCGGAGACCCCTTCCTCAGCACCTCAGACCTTCTCAGGATTTCAAGACTCTCAACACTACAATCATCTTTGACAGTGTATAGGCAGAAACAGGTTAGCGCCGTCTGTGGGGATGCTACATCTCAAAGTCACATACCGAGAGCAACATGGCACCCGATTGAAGAAAGACAAGAGGTTCTCACCTAGGCCGAAGAGCTCCCATCCTGTCGTCATGCCACACCTAGTGTGGAACCAACTCAATAGGAAGATGAGGGATATACCTCTCGGGATGAGCAGAAGAGCCACAACCTCTAGAACTAGTTCCTCTAAGCCCAGCTCAGTTAGTTACTACGACTAACCTAGAGAGGATAATTAATCAGGTTAACTATACATTCAACGAAGTATTCAATTTTTGCGCAGCCAACATGCCGCAGCTCAACCAAGGGCCTCATCTTCAAGCCCAATTAACTCCACTCAAAGTAGAATGGAGGAGGCTCGGGAAGAAAAGGACCAAGAAGACATTCTGCAGCAATAAGTCGGCGTAGGATGGAACAGGACACATGCTAAGTTGTCAACAACCTTGAAGCAAGTCAGGGAGAAGGATATCGCAGATGGTACTTACACATCACAAACCCTCGAAGAAAGTGTGAAGGGATCCCTCTGGGAGTCAACAGGCACAAAGAAGGAACATGCAACTCGGTCCCTGAATAGTTCTCGAGACTCTTTCATGGTATCATCATGAACTGCCCAACATTTAATATTGGGTGGCAGCACGAGAAGAGATTTGTAAGCCTATCGGCGAGAAATCATGGAAGCGAAAGGAGAGGCTCCCTCCCGGGAGTCCACCGACAACAATCATAATCAGAATAATCACCCTCGGTATAGGGCCTCCGGCCTCGGGTCATGGAAATGGCCCTCAGCTTAACAAGATCCAAAGAGAAATTTGCCTTAGCCTTAAGGGCACACTATCAAAAGCCTTACACTATCAAAAGTGGATACCTGAAGACTCGGATCAACATGGGCGAGCAAAAGGAAACTCGAGAGAATGAAAACCTCCTCAGGAAACACGGGCCTCATTAGCCTCCCGAGTCAAGAACTACTCCAACGGTACCTCCTCGGTCATGAAGAGTGCCCCAACAAACTTAACAAAAAAATGGCTAAGTATTGCTTATTGGCACCTGCTCGACATTCGAGTGGCGTCATTCGGAGAAGAGAGACCTCCTCGGGAAGCATGGAGCTCATTAGCCTCCCGAGTCGGGAACATCTCCAAAGGCACCTCCTTGGGAAGCACCGGGCTCATTAGTCTCCCCGAGTCGAGAACATCTCTGTAAAACAGTGACCCTCTCGGTCTCGCTAGAGGGATCAACACTTAGCAAATATAACTAAGTACATCCTACATATCCAACTCGGGATTATCATGGAGGGCCCATTAGCACCCGAGTTGGTGCATCACCCTTCTCGGCCTTGCCAGAGGGCTCAACACTTAAGCCTAAATTTGGCTAAATATCTCAACACCCAACTCGGGATTATCATTGAGGGCTCATTAGCCCCTAGTTGGTGCATCACCCTTCTCGGCCTTGCCAGGGGATTCAGCACTTGGCCTAAATTTGGCTAAGTATCTCAACACCCAACTCGGGATTGTAGGTGGCTCATTAGCCCCCAAGTTTGTGCATGATTCTCTCGGCCTTGCCAGGAAGCTCATCACTTAGCGAAATTCGGCTAAGTATTCTCCATACACCCAACTTTGGAATACAGGTGCTTAGAAGCCCTCCGAGCCCCCACATTAGTAACTCTCAGGCCCGGCCCTGAGCAAGTCCAAAATGGGACTCAGCACAGGGCCTCTCATTTAGAGGGGGCCTCAAATTTGTATAAAAAAAAAAATTAAAGAAGAAGCCCAAGAGACAAGGCCCAGGCAGCGCTGAAGTACCAAGCAGTAAAGCACGCCTAAGACATACTACAATTAACAACTCAGCAAAAGTACTTTTTAAAAAGCAACGGGAGATAATAAATGAGCAACAGTAGTACAGTACCAAGCTCCGAAGCACGCATAACTTACAGTCTCCCATCTCCATTGTCAAGTCTTCTCTCTCATCACTCACTTTCTCTCACTGTCCTAGATTTTCTAAAATTTCTCTCTCCTAAAAAAATTTACCCCAAATTAAAAACCCTAGATCTAGAATATTAGTGTGTGATTATCTTCAGTTGAGATGATAATTTTTGATCCAGAGTTGATTTTGTGATGTGTCTTTTGAGTTGATATGGATAGAATATTAGATTTGACATGGTGAGTGGTTGAATTTATGGCTGAAGAAATTTATGAATGCATAGTTGAGAGTAGCTGAATGATTTCTATGGGATGTAATTGGTTTCATGGTGAAATAATACTTATCTCTTGCTTAACAAATAAAAAAAAACTTAATTGAGAGTAGATTCAACAAGAGGGAGTCGAAAGATTGTTTAGTTATTTTAATTATGCCTTCTCGATTTATAAAATATGATTTCGAGCATGAAAAACGTAAAAAGAAAATAAGAGGTTAAAAACAATTTGCTTTTAAATTTTTATACATGGGTGTCTATTTTTGAATATCAGCACAGGGCCTCTACATCGTCCGGGCCGGGGCTGGTAACTCTTGGGCACTTGGAAACTCACTCCTCCCAGCTCGAGAAAGCAAGAAGACCGACTTAGGAAGAACAACTCGGTCCCCCTAGCCAATCCGTTGCGTAGTTGGGTTCGGTAGCCACGCATGTATACCCCTCGGGAAATTTGGGGCTTCTCCCCATCTTCGGGATGGAGTATCTTCCCTACTCGGGAATTTTATCTCTGTTCTCCCATGAGGATCACCTAGGTCGACCTCAGAAAACATAACATTTGGGGATCCAGCACATCAGGGCACCTAGAAGCAAGGCGTAATCTCGAACCCTCCCCCCTTCCCGGGACCGACATGGTACTCCAGACCAGTAGTCTCTTTCAGGTTCCGCTGGACGACCGATGCGGGAAGGAACGAGGCTGCCCTATCCGTTCATCCAGCGTGGGGCTAATTGCTTGAACCTATCAGCTGGTCCAATAAATACACTCAACAAAGGTATGATGGAGATCGTCAGCCCTCCGAGTCAAGAACTTCTCCAACGGCATCCCCTCGGTCATGGAGGAGTGCCCCAATCGACTTAGTGAAAAAACGAATATCATTTGTGGTTACTCGGCATCTGAATGGCGTTGTCTCAACAAATAAAGCCTCCTCGGGAATAATGGGGTTCATTAGCCCCCCCGAGTCGAGCATATCTCTCGCGGTACCTCCTCGGCCATGCCAGGAGTACCCTATCACTTAGAAAAAATAGCTAATTGCAAACAAATGAACCTCCTCGGCCTAGCATGGGGCTCATTAGCCCCCCCGAGTCGAGCAATCTCTCGCGTGCGGTACTTCCTTGGCCATGCCAGGAGTACCCTATCACTTAGCAAAAATAGCTAAGTGCAAACAAATGAACCTCCTCGGCCTAGCATGGGGCTCATTAGCCCCCCGGAGTCGAGCAATCTCTCGCTCGCGGTACTTCCTTGGCCATGCCAGGAGTACCCTATCACTTAGCGAAAATAGCTAAGTGCAAACAAATGAACCTCCTCGGCCTAGCATGGGGCTCATTAGCCCCCCGAGTCGAGCATATCTCTCGCGCGCGGTTTTTCCTTGGCCATGCCAGGAGTACCCTATCACTTAGCAAAAGTAGCTAAGTGCAAACAAATGAACCTCCTCGGCCTAGCATGGGGATCATTAGCCCCCCCGAGTCGAGCAATATCTCGCGGTACTTTCTCGGCCATGCTAGGAGTACCCTATCACTTAGCGAAAATAGCTAAGTGCAAACAAATGAACCTCCTCGGTCTAGCATGGGGCTCATTCTCCCCCCAAGTCGAGCATATCTCTCGCGGTACCTCCTCGAGCATGCCAGGAGTACCCTATCACTTAGCGAAAACAGTTAAGTGCAAACAAATGAACATCCTCGGCCTAGCATGGGGCTCATTCGGCCCTTGAGTCGCGCACATCTCTCGCGGTACCTCCTCGGGCATGCCAGGAGTACCCTATCACTTAGCAAAAATAGCCAAGTGCAAACAAATGAACCTCCTCGAGAAGCATGGGGCTCATTAGCCCCCCCAAGTCGAGGAACTCGTCCATTGGCACCTCATCGGTCATAAGAGGAGCGTCCTACTAAATTAGCCGAAAAACGGCTAAGTATCAACAATTGGACCTACTCGGGACCCGAGTAGCGTCGTGAGACCTCCTCGGGGAGCATGTGGCTCGTTAGCCCCCACGAGTCGAGAAACTCGTTCATTGGCACCTTCTTGGTCATAAGAGGAGCGTCCTACTAAATTAGCCGGAAAACGGCTAAGTATCAACAATTTGGCCTACTCGGGATCCGAGTAGCATCCTGAGACCTCCTGGGGGAACATGGGGCTCGTTAGCCCCTCGAGTCGAGAAACTTGTTCATTGGCACCTCCTCGGTCATAAGAGGAGCGTCCTACTAAATTAGCCAGAAAATGGCTAAGTATCAACAATTTGGCTTACTCGGGATCCGAGTAGCGTCGTGAGACCTCCTCGGTGAACATGGGGCTCGTTAGCCCCCCGAGTCGAGAAACTCATTCATTGGCCCCACTTGGTCATAAGAGGAGCGTCCTACTAAATTAGCCGGAAAAACGGCTAAGTATCAACAATTGGACGTACTCCGGATCCGAGTAGCGTCGTGAGACCTCCTCGGGGAACATGCCCCACTCCCCCGAGTCGAGAAACTCGTTCATCGGCACCTCCTCGATCATGAGTGGAGCACCCTAGTAACTTAGCCGAAAAACGGCTAATTATCAACAATTGGACCTACTCGGGATCAGAGTAGCATCGTGAGCCCTCCTCGAAAAACATGGGGATCATTAGCCCTCGAGTTGGTGCATCACCCCTCTCGGCCTTGCCAGGGGGCTCATTACTTAGCCAAAAATGGCTAAACATCTCAACACACTACAAGAAAAGGCCAAAACAACGACTGCTTCACTGCGACGGTTTGAAAAACGGTCGTTATTATTGCATTCGGCCGATCGTTTAAAACCGAGCGTTAATCACCGATCGCTTCTAATGTAAAAGCGACGGATAAACCGTCGTTCTTAATCGGCGACCGTTTAAAACGGTCGTTAATTTTATTTTTAGATTTTATCAATTTAAGCATGTGTGTTAAACGGTCGCCGATGTGATTAGAAGAGACAAAATAAAGTTGGCTTCGTCTCTCGTCGCGTCGTCACTCCTCTCTCTCCTTACTCAATCCTCCTCTCTCCTCCTCTTCGGATCTGCTCCTCCCTCCTTCCTCTCAATCCACCGGGCAACGGCGATTTAAAAAAGAGATAGAGACAGAGCAAAAAAAAGGGAATCCAAAAAAAGGTTTCTTCAACTCCATCTCTAAGAAGGTGAGAGATTTTGATTTCAAGTTTTTATCTTCTTTTTTCTGTTTATCGAATTCTAGGGTTTCCAATTTTCGATTTTTTTTGGGGTACTGATCTGAAAATGTGTCACATTCGGCGGAGAAATCGAAGAGATCTACACTTGTTCTTGAGTTGAAATTGTAGTGTGTTTCTGTTTTTTCACTAATTTGATTTTATTGTGGCTGTTTTATCATGTTTCTTTATGTTTAGTTTTGATTGTTTTTTTTTTTTTAAGAAATTTATTTGATTGTTTTTTTTTTTCAGGGTTTAGGTAGGAATTTCATGAGTCCATCTGCTGTAAAAATGGAGGAATCAAAGCCTCGCAAATTTGAACCGTGAGAACGGTTGTGAAATCAAAGCTCGATTCGCCGAACTCGCAAGGTTTAATGTCTTCTTATCTATGTTTGATTTTTGTTCTCGTGGAAATTAAGAATTAGGATTTGTGTTTAAAGAAGTAGAATATTGGGAAATTTGGGAACCTTTGGTTGTTGATTTTTTATGGAGGATTGTTAATTAACCGAAGATTGAGTAAGTTTGCGCACAAATTCTCTCTCCTCCAATACAGTGGACTCTGTAATTTTGTCTCAGTTATGCGCAGATCATCTATATTGAAATTTCTGCAATGTTGTCTGTTTTGTTGGCTGTTAAATATCGTCTTTCTCTGTTTGTTTCAAAATCTTGATTATTTTGTGGTTTTATGATGAAAACAATGACCGAATGTGGCTGAAAATCATGGTCTAAACTCTAAATGTGATGAAATAAGGAATTTTTAGGTGGATTGTTGGTGCCTTTATGCCCTTTTTGTTAAATTTTTGCCAATGAGAGATTTTTTTTATTTTTGCTGGGCAAAAATGAATGTCGGCTGCCCTTGTTTCGTGTGCTCTTAGGGTAGATTTCAGTGTTTTTTACCTTTCTATTACTTACTCTTTGGTTCCTAGATGGAGGAACGAACCGTTTTTGAGTTGTGGTGGTTTTATATAACTGATTTGATAGACTAGTTACTTACTCTTAGGTCCCTAGATGGATAGACTAGCTAATCTATTTGTTTGATCATGCGAAGGAGTTGCAGGCTACATCTCATGGTAGTAAGGCTGGTTTGCAGTTTCCTGTTGGTCGTATTGCTCGTTTTTTGAAGGCTGGAAAGTATATTGAGCGTGTCGTTTGTTTGAACTGAATTTGAGTGAAGGGAATTCAGTTCAGTTGGTTCGTAATGTGATCAATGAGGTTATGGAGTCTAATGTAGGGGTGCGGGATGTTAAACAACAACAACCCGAAAACCCTCGAATGGGAACACGAATGCGGATGAGAATCCGAATGATGGTGATGCTTCGGGGGTGAAAGTGGAGGAAGATAGAGAAGCAGATGTGAATATGGAGGAGAAATTTGAAGGTGCATTGGAGGTGAAAAGTGTAGGAGAATTGGAAGCAACAGGGGAAGGGGATAGTAAGCTTAGAGAGGATGGATTCATGCTGTTTAAGAACTTGTGTAAATTGTCAATGAAGTTTTCTTCGCAGGAGCATTCTGATGATGAGATTCTTCTTAGGGGGAAGATCCTATCTTTGGAATTGTTGAAGGTGATCATGGATAATAGTGGTCCTGTTTGGCGCTCAAATGAGAGGTAAGTTCCTGGATTTTTTTCTATTAGTTCTTGTTGAGCAATCAAATTGAATGCTATTCTTTGCTTAAATTATTGATTTAGGTAGCTTTTTTTTCCCTGAATTTTATCGTGCTCGGTTCAATAGCTTATGTAGAATATAATGATAAAGTACATTTGGTTGAGAAAACTGAGTTGGTCAATTTATGGGATCACTTTACTATATTCTTGTTGTGGTTGGCCAACTTTTACAGCATTGAAATGGGGTGAAATAAGTGTCTAGGTGTAAACTTCAAAGCTGTGATAAACAATGAGATTGTTCTCAGTAGGCCTAGTAGTGTGTTTTCTAGTTGTGTTTGCGTTTATTTATCTATACTGATGAGGTGTAGAAATTAGGTTGATCATTATGATAATTGCAATTAGGTCCTTCACTGAGTCTCTAAATTGGATTTGCACATGTTTAAATCTGATGTGCTAAGCAGTTCTTGGTTCCAGTGATTGCTTGCATCTCATCTACTCCCTCCGTCCCATAATATAAGTCCTTATTTTGTTTTTACACGCGAATTAAGGTAAAGTGGAATCTTGTTTTATTTGAATAAAAAAATTAATTTTTATCGGGAAACATCTACATTGGTTTTTTCTTTTTAACAAAAAATAAAAACTGAACATTAATGTTGCATGGTTTAATGTGTAGAAGAGTACAATGGGGTATAAGATTCCATTTTATCATTAATAATGGTGCATTGGAAGCTGAAATTATAAGGACTTTTTGGGAATTAAATTATTTTCATGAGGGCATTTTGGGAATAATTATTGATTGAAAATAGAAAGAGGACTTATATTTTAGGACACTTTAAAAGGAAAGGGGACTTATATTATGGGACGGAGGGAGTATAAAACTGTCAAATAGCGCTCTTATTTGGTTTGTGCTGTCATAATTCGCAAATTTGGTTATGTGCTTGAATGTGATTTGTTACCGATTTATTGATGGTTTGACTTGTGCGATAAACTTATCGGGTGATTTCAACTTTGGCAGGTTATACTTACACAAGCCCATTATTTATTTGATGATGCAGCAAGCCATCAAGGGAAGTTAGTCCCTGCTTCAAAACATTTTTGTAATTTACGAGAGTTGAATTTAGAATATCTGAAGAAATGTGACTTTGAAGCTTTTGTTGTCATAGCACGCTTATGATCTTTGTGGTCATCTTCAATCTTGTAGTCTTTTGATTTTTAGGGAGTTTTTGTGTAAATTAGTTATTTAGTTTACAAAGTACTCTGCCCATTACTGTGGAATGGCAAATTTTTTTCTGTCTACAATTTTGCTTTTTGATATTAATTGGTTTAAATATACCGGTCAGTTGAATTCTCTAATTGACTGAGCATTCAATTGTTATTCCTCATTTCTTTCTATTATCAAGTTTCTTCCTTTTTGCAGATTGTAAGGCTTGTCTATGCATTATATAAAAGGTTGAATATCAACGATCGCTTTTAAGCGTCGCCGCGATATCGGCCGCGCTTTAAACCGTCGCTGATATCAGCGACTGCTTTAAACCGTCGCTGATGTCAGCGGCTGCTTAAGGCAGTCGTTAATATCAGCGATAGCTGTAAACGGTCGGTGTCATATCCTTAACGTTGGCATTGTAAACGGTCGCTGATAAGTAAGAAAACCGTCGTTGATTTAGGTAACGACGGCCTGACGGTCGTTGATTACTAAATCAGCGACCAACGGCGCAACGACTGTCTGTTAACGACCGTTGGCCGTCGTTAATGTATTAGCGACTGTTTCTTTAGGCCGTCGTTGATTTGGCTTTTTCTTGTAGTGACACCCAAGTCGGGAATCTCATAGAAGGGCTCCTTAGCCCTCGAGTTGGTGCATCACCCTTTTAGGCCCCCGAGTTCTGCTGGACGTCCGATGCGGGAAGCAACGAGGCTGCCCTATCCGTTCATCCAGCGTGGGGCTAATTGCTTGAACCCATCAGCTGGTCCAATAAATACACTCGACGAAGGTATGATGGAGTTCGTCAGCCCTCCGAGTCAAGAACTTTTCCAATGGCATCCCCTCGGTCATGGAGGAGTGCCCCAATCGACTTAGCGAAAAAACGAATATCATTTGTGGTTACTCGGCATCCGAATGGCGTTGTCTCAACAAATGAAGCCACCTCGGGAATAACGGGGCTCATTAGCCCCCCGAGTCGAGCATATCTCTCGCGGTACCTCCTCGGCCATGCCAGGAGTACCCTATCACTTAGCAAAAATAGTTAAGTGCAAACCAATGAACCTCCTCGGCCTAGCATGGGGCTCATTAGCCCCCCCGAGTCGAGCAACCTGTCGCGTGCGGTACTTCCTTGGCCATGCCAGGAGTACCCTATCACTTAGCAAAAATAGCTAAGTGCAAACAAATGAACCTCCTCGGCCTAGCATGGGGCTCATTAGCCCCCCGAGTCGAGCATATCTCTCGTGCGCTGTTCTTCCTTGGCCATGCCAGGAGTACCCTATCACTTAGCAAAAGTAGCTAAGTGCAAACAAATGAACCTCCTCGGCCTAGCATGGGGATCATTAGCCCCCCCGAGTCGAGCAATATCTCGCGGTACTTTCTCGGCCATGCTAGGAGTACCCTATCACTTAGCGAAAATAGCTAAGTGCAAACAAATGAACCTCCTCGGTCTAGCATGGGGCTCATTCTCCCCCCGAGTCGAGCATATCTCTCGCGGAACCTCCTCGAGCATGCCAGGAGTACCCTATCACTTAGCGAAAACAGTTAAGTGCAAACAAATGAACATCCTCGGCCTAGCATGGGGCTCATTCGGCCCTTGAGTCGCGCACATCTCTCGTGGTACCTCCTAGGGCATGCCAGGAGTACCCTATCACTTAGCAAAAATAGCCAAGTGCAAACAAATGAACCTCCTCGAGAAGCATGGGGCTCATTAGCCCCCCCAAGTCGAGGAACTCGTCCATTGGCACCTCCTCGGTCATAAGAGGAGCGTCCTACTAGATTAGCCGGAAAACGGCTAAGTATCAACAATTGGACCTACTCGGGACCCGAGTAGCGTCGTGAGACCTCCTCGGGGAGCATGTGGCTCGTTAGCCCCCCCGACTCGAGAAACTCGTTCATTGGCACCTTCTTGGTCATAAGTGGAGCGTCCTACTAAATTAGCCGGAAAACGGCTAAGT
The DNA here is from genome assembly GCA_947646795.1 of Beta lomatogona. Classification (NCBI taxonomy): domain Eukaryota; kingdom Viridiplantae; phylum Streptophyta; class Magnoliopsida; order Caryophyllales; family Amaranthaceae; genus Beta; species Beta lomatogona. The sequence continues at coordinate 1,557,098 of CANSNZ010000089.1, forward strand.
ATCAACAATTTGGCCTACTCGGGATCCGAGTAGCGTCCTGAGACCTCCTGGGGGAACATGGGTCTCGTTAGCCCCTCGAGTCGAGAAACTTGTTCATTGGCACCTCCTCGGTCATAAGAGGAGCGTCCTACTAAATTAGCCAGAAAATGGCTAAGTATCAACAATTTGGCTTACTCGGGATCCGAGTAGCGTCGTGAGACCTCCTCGGTGAACATGGGGCTCGTTAGCCCCCCGAGTCGAGAAACTCATTCATTGGCCCCACTTGGTCATAAGAGGAGCGTCCTACTAAATTAGCCGGAAAAACGGCTAAGTATCAACAATTGGACCTACTCGGGATCCGAGTAGCGGGGAACATGCCCCACTCCCCCGAGTCGAGAAACTCGTTCATCGGCACCTCCTCGATCATGAGTGGTGCACCCTAGTAACTTAGCCGAAAAACGGCTAATTATCAACAATTGGACCTACTCGGGATCAGAGTAGCATCGTGAGCCCTCCTCGAAAAACATGGGGATCGCCCTCGAGTTGGTGCATCACCCTTCTCGGCCTTGCCAGGGGGCTCATTACTTAGCCAAAAATGGCGAAACACCTCAACCCCCAAGTCGGGATTCTCATAGAAGGGCTCCTTAGCCCCCGAGTTGGTGCATCACCCTTTTAGGCCCCCGAGTTCCGCTGGACGTCCGATGCGGGAAGCAACGAGGCTGCCCTATCCGTTCATCCAGCGTGGGGCTAATTGCTTGAACCCATCAGCTGGTCCAATAAATACACTCGACGAAGGTATGATGGAGTTCGTCAGCCCTCCGAGTCAAGAACTTTTCCAATGGCATCCCCTCGGTCATGGAGGAGTGCCCCAATCGACTTAGTGAAAAAACGAATATCATTTGTGGTTACTCGGCATCCGAATGGCGTTGTCTCAACAAATGAAGCCTCCTCGGGAATAATGGGGCTCATTAGCCCCCCGAGTCGAGCATATCTCTCGCGGTACCTCCTCGGCCATGCCAGGAGTACCCTATCACTTAGCTAAAATAGCTATGTGCAAACAAATGAACCTCCTCGGCCTAGCATGGGGCTCATTATCCCCCCCGAGTCGAGCAACCTCTCGCGTGCGGTACTTCCTTGGCCATGCCAGGAGTACCCTATCACTTAGCAAAAATAGCTAAGTGCAAACAAATGAACCTCCTCGGCCTTGCATGGGGCTCATTAGCCCCCCCGAGTCGAGCAATCTCTCGTTCACGGTACTTCCTTGGCCATGCCAGGAGTACCCTATCACTTATCGAAAATAGCTAAGTGCAAACAAATGAACCACCTCGGCCTAGCATGGGGCTCATTAGCCCCCCGAGTCGAGCATATCTCTCGCGGTACCTCCTCGAGCATGCCAGGAGTACCCTATCACTTAGCGAAAATAGCTAAGTGCAAACAAATGAACATCCTCGGCCTAGCATGGGGCTCATTAGGCCCCCGAGTAGCGCACATCTCTTGTGGTATCTCCTCGGGCATGCCAGGAGTACCCTATCACTTAGCGACAATAGCCAAGTGCAAACAAATGAACCTCCTCGGGAAGCATGGGGCTCATTTGCCCCCCCGAGTCGAGAAACTCGTCCATTGGCACTTTCTCGGTCATAAGAGGAGCGTCCTACTAAATTAGCCGGAAAACGGCTAAATATCAACAATTGGACCTACTCGGGATCCGAGTAGCGTCGTGAGACCTCCTCGGGGAGCATGGGGCTCGTTAGCCCCCCGAGTCTAGAAACTCGTTCATGGGCACCTCCTTAGTCATAAGAGGAGTGTCCTACTAAATAAGCCGGAAAACGGCTAAGTACCAACAATTTGGCCTACTCGGGATCCGAGTAGCGTCGTGAGACCTCCTCGGGGAACATGAGGCTCGTTTGCCCCCCGAGTCGAGAAACTCGTTCATTGGCACCTCCTCGATCATAAGAGGAGCGTCCTACTAAATTAGCCGGAAAATGGCTAAGTATCAACAATTTGGCCTACTCGGGATCCGAGTAGCGTCGTGAGACCTCCTCGGGGAACATGGGGCTCGTTAACCCCCCCGAGTCGAGAAACTCATTCATTGGCACCTCCTCGGTCATAAGAGGAGCGTCCTACTAAATTAGCCGGAAAACGGCTAAGTATCAACAATTGGACCTCCTCGGGAACATGCCCCCCCCCGAGTCGAGAAACTCGTTCATCGGCACCTCCTCGATCAGGAGTGGAGCACCCTAGTAACTTAGCCGAAAAACGGCTAATTATCAACAATTGGACCTACTCGGGATCAGAGTAGCATCGTGAGCCCTCCTTGAAAAACATGGGGCTCATTAGCCCTCGAGTTGGTGCATCACCCCTCTCGGCCTTACCAGGGGGCTCATTACTTAGCCAAAAAAGGCTAAACACCTCAACACCCATGTCGGGATTCTCATAAAAGGGCTCCTTAGCCCCCGAGTTGGTGCATCACCCTTCTAGGCCTTGCCAGGGGGCTCATTAGCCAAAAAATGGCTAAGTAACTCAACACCCAAGTCGGGATCATCATAAAAGGGCTCCTTAGCCCCCGAGTTGGTGCATCACCCTTCTAAACCTTATCAGAGGGCTCCTTACTTAGCCAAAAATGGCTAAGTAACTGATGAGTCATATTTATACATAGATTTTAGGTTCATTTAGGTTGCATTTCAAGTTCAAATGAGAGCATTTAGGTGCATATTTGCATGATTTACTCAAGTTTGGTTATACTGCTCTCCGTTTGCTTGTTTTGATGAATTTCAGGTGATATTAATGCAAATAGACTACGGTTGGCTAATCTTGAGTTAAGCAAACATGAATAAAGAAGGTAGATTGCATGAGGATCACAAAGCATCTCTCTAAGATGAATTTGGGCTAGAATGAAGCAAAACATTGCTGAAAGAAGTGCCAAAACTGACTCTTGTATACTCTTTTACTCATAACTTTTGATACACAAATTATAATGGATCGATTCCAATTGGGTTGGAAAGTAGACTTCAAGAGCTTTCCAACGACTGGTCACGCACTGAATTTCGACGAGAGACGAAAAAAGTTATGAAGTTTTGAAAATGAGCAGTTTTGGTATTTCTTGCGGGCCCGGCCGGGCGGATCGTTGTTTTACTTTTTCTACGGGTTTTGACTGTCAACCGCCCGACCGGGCGGGATTCGCCCGGGCGGGGCGATTTTTAAGGAGTTTTAAGCGCGTGTTGCGCTGACTCTTATTTTCTTATAAATACTTTTCCTTTTAGGGTTAAAGAAGGACGTTTTTACAATATAGTTTCAGCTTTAGTTTTCCTAACCACATTTTAATTACTCAAGAACCCTAGTATTACTCTTCGCCATTTTTACATTAGATTTTCAATAGAAGTTTAGATTTTGCAAGATTGGTTCTACATTGGTATTTCTTCTTTTCTCTTGTTATTTTTATTCAATCTTTGATTATTGATTCACCATGTTCACTTGTTTCATCATGAGTGTGTTTTCCCAATTATGATTGAGTAGTTTATTTCTAGGGTTAAGGGGATCCATGAATATTTATGAAGGGATGTTTATAAAGTATTGATTTTTGATGATGTATGTTGATTCCTATTGAACGTATTATCTCTATTCAATCCGATTTGACCAGATTTGATTGTTATAGTATTGCAATATTAGGTTATGCGCCGAGAGGTATAAACTTGATGTTAAGGCTAGTTTTAATAGGTAGAATTGGTATTAATAAATTGCGAGAGCCTGTTAATATCATTTTATGGTTAATTTCGACTCGAGAGAGGAAATCAACCTGTTTGATTGCGTTATTCATTATTGATTATTGTGTTTCATCCTGGGATATTGTTCATTGCTGAACCTACGCCCTAGACTTTATTTTATTGATATTCTTGATATAGTTATTATCTAGTTTAGTATAATTACAACCAAACACTCGTTCCGTATAATCTAGATTTGATCGATAATTAGGAAAAGAACACTGTTTCCCTGTGGATTCGACCCTACTTCCCTGACTACTATTTATTAGAGGACTTTAGGATTACAGTTCATTAGGTGATACGACTTTAGCATTCAAAAATTTGGCGCCATTGCCGGGGAAACAGTTTTGTTTAATTTTTTAATTGTCTTAGAGTCTAGATTATTCCTTGTCTATACTAACCCCCATTCGAAGGGACATGTGTTCCTTAGAATTGTATATATATTTTCTTTTTTTTTGGTTTAAATCTCCTCTGACTGTGTTATAATGGAGTGGAATCACCATTATGGAGCAAATTTTACTGATTGTCAGGGACAATATGGTTATAATTGTTGGGATGGTCAAGTGCCTGATTATGATGCATCTTTTGATTATCCGAATTCTAATTTTTGTGCATCTTATGATAATCAATATTCTTCCAATCCTAACTTAGATTATAATGGATTACCATATGCTCCCTATAAGTCTTATGTGCATACTTGGAACTCCCCTTGGAACTCCCCTCCCCAATTGGACTTGCATAACTATCCTCAACAACAATCATCACAGTGTATTACAGATCTTCTTGATTTAATGAAACAATTGAATGAGTCCGACAAAGAATTTAGTGCTAGCCTTAAGCAATTGTGTGACCAACAGAAGTTGATGGTTAATCAATTACCAGGCATTCAACAAATAAGAGACCAAAATATGTTTTCCTATGATGATGATGATTGTGTTGAGAATGCCATATTCAGTGGAGAATGGTGATTATATGACTCCCGATATCGAAAGGAATGATGAGAATGAGAAAAATATGGATAGGATGAATGCTTTGGTGGAGGAGAAACTCTTAGTTACAAACCACTTTGAGCCTATTTTAGAGGGTGGTGACATGATAAGTGAAACTATAGAGGTTGAACCTATAATTTCTTGTCCCCATATTCCATTTTCAAGAAGGCTTGATCTTGTTTCTTCCCATCCTATTTTATTTCCCTCATATTTTCTAAAAGGGCCACCATTGAGAGATACATTTGGCCAAGTTGACATTGTTTATATTCTTTCCTTGAGATCTCTGGTGTCTACACAATGGATACAGGAAAGTTATACTTTGTCTTCCTTTTCTCCATTTTCTTCTGATTCTTCTTGTCTTCACTTTTATTTTGTTCCTGCTAACATTATGTTTGTGAAGATAGATGTGCTTGCAATCAAGCCATATCTTGTTTTTAGTGACATGTTTGCAGGAGCATTTGATAAGTTACTCAGGGCAATGGATTCTTCTGATTGAGGTTGAAGTGATGTGCTTTTGGTTGTGGTGGAAGTGTCAATGATGTTTGGCACACTCTATGTTCATTATCCTCCTTTTCTGTGAGTTGTATCCTTCCCTTGTCTTTTTCTTCGTTGTTCTTCTTAGCGTTCACATTGAGGACAATGTGAAGTTCGGCTTGGGGAAGGATGTCACTTCGTGCATGTTAGTTGCATACTAGTTTAGATTTATTGCTTTAGTAGGATTGTTACATGGTTTGTACCGCTCATTAGGGGCGGGAGTTTACATGTAACGAAAAAAAATGTATTGTTTTCTTAGTTGCATTAGATTTTTTTTTTCATTTTAGATTTCATATATATCATGTTAGTTTGCATCTATGAGACTATTGCTAGCACTTTTTGAGAACCTTGTTGATATTTCACTACACCTCCTAAGCGTCATTCATCTTGTTCATGATTCTTCATAGCACGATTGTTTTGCAATTGATTGTTTGTGGTAAGATTGTTTGATCTCTCTCTCTGGCTCGATTTAACTTTACTATGCAGACACCTTAACCCAAGTGAGCTTTTGTGCCTATGAACTGATGTATCCGTGTTAGTTCTGTTCTTTCATGTGTGAATAGTTCCTTAGTTGTCGGATTTATCTTGATTTTGACTTGGTACTCTTTGATATGTGATAGTGTAGACATTTTGATATGATTGAGGCATTTTTTTTCGTGATCTTAGCTACAAAGTTATTATTGTTTTCATATTATCCTTTCTCTATCCCTATTGAGCCTTTCTGACATTGTTAAATTGATATTTACATTATAAACCTTTGACCTCATTTGATTCTTATCCCAAGCCTTGCTTGAGGGGAGCGAGTATTAGTTTTGGTTTGGTTGTATTGAATGATAAAGCTCGATTTGTGGTGTAGTTGGATGGAAATTATGTTTAGTGAGCTCGGAAATTGAATTAAAAGTTTGAAAAAAAATATAAACAAAAAGAAATCAAAAGAAAGTTTGTGAAAAATGAAAAAAAAAGTGAAAAAAAGAGTTATGAATAAAGTGAAATAAAAAGGGTTATTTTTGAATTTCTTGAATGAACAAAGTATTGGTTATATTTGGAGATTGTTGGTTGTTGCGTGGAGTTGTTATGACCTTTTTTTTTTGTCATGTTTTCAGTTACATGATGCTCCCTTTTTTTGGGTTTCCACCACAATTTCCATATTATTTTCCATACCTTTAACTGCAGCCTCGTTAGTACCCTTTAAAGTCCTCTTGATCTTTATGTGTTATATTATTTCATAGAAAGTGAGTCAAAGGGTCAAAGTTAAAGAGTATATGCTTCATCTGAGTCGACTTGATTTAGGTTGAGTGTTATTTATTATCCCTTAAACACATGAGAGATTTGAGTGCACATGACCATAGTGAGGTCTGTCAAGTTTAGTTAAATCTAGCTTAGGGGAGATGGTTTGTGGTATGTTTGGAGAGTTGATTGCGATACATAATATGCTATGCGGCTTTGTTCGATATTGTTTCTATGCTTGTTTTGTGTAGTGGCTATATCTCTCGTGGTTTCAGTTGAGTGTTTGGCTCTATTGTAGTCTCTTACTATAGGCGTTTTTCTTCTCCAATGTCTATATCTTATTGCTTGAGGACAAGCAATGGTTTAGCTTGGGGGAGTTTCATGAGTCATATTTATACATAGTTTTTAGGTTCATTTAGGTTGCATTTCAAGTTCAAATGAGAGCATTAAGGTGCATATTTGCATGATTTACTCAAGTTTGGCTATACTGCTCTCCGTTTACTTGTTTTGATGAATTTCAGGTGATATTAATGCAAATAGACTATGGTTGGCTAATCTTGAGTTAGGTAAACATGAATAAAGAAGGTAGATTGCATGAGGATCACAAAGCATCTCTCTGGGATGAATTTGGGCTAGAATGAAGCAAAGCATTGCTGAAAGAAGTGCCAAAACTGACTCTTGTATACTCTTTTACTCATAACTTTTGATACACAAAATGATAATGGATTGATTCCAATTGGGTTAGAAAGTAGACTTGAAGAGCTTTCCAATGACTGGTCACACACTGAATTTCGACGAGAGACGAAAAAGTTATGAAGTTTTGAAAATGAGCAGTTTTGGTATTTCTCGCGGGCCCGGCCGGGCGGATCGATGTTTTAATTTTTCTACGGGTTTCGACCTGTCAACCGCCCGCCCGGGCGGGGCGATTTTTAAGGAGTTTTAAGCGCGTGTTGCGTTGACTCTTATTTTCTTATAAATACTTATCCTTTTAGGGTTGAAGGAGGACGTTTTTACAATATAGTTTCAGCTTTAGTTTTCCTAACCACATTTTAATTACTCAAGAACCCTAGTATTACTCTTCGCCATTTTTACATTAGATTTTCAATAGAATTTTGGATTTTACAAGATTGGTTCTACATTGGTATTTCTTCTTTTCTCTTGTTATTTTTATTCATTCTTTGATTATTGATTTACCATGTTTACTTGTTTCATCATGAGTATGTTTTCCCCAATTATGATTGATAGTTTATTTCTAGGGTTAAGGGGATCCATGAATATTTATGAAGGGATGTTTATAAAGTATTGATTTTTGATGATTTATGTTGATTCCTATTGAATGTATTATCTCTATTCATTCCAATTTGGCCATATTTGATTGTTATAGTATTGCAATATTAGGTTATGCGCCGAGAGGTATAAACTTGACATTAAGGCTAGTTTCAATAGGTAGAATTGGTATTAATCAATTGCGAGAGCCTGTAATATCATTCTATGGTTAATTTCGACTCCAGAGAGGAAATCAACCTGTTTGACTGCGTTATTCATTATTGATTATTGTGTTTCATCCTGGAATATTGTTCATTGTTGAACCTACGCCCTAGACTTTATTTTATTGATATATTGTCTAGTTTAGTATAATTACAACCAAACACTCGTTCCGTATAATCTAGATTTGATCGACAATTAGGAAAAGAACATTGTTTCCCTGTGGATTCGACCCTACTTCCCTGACTACTATTTGTTAGAGAACTTTAGGATTACTTTTGATTAGGTGATACGACTTTAGCCTGTCAGTAACTCAACACCCAACTCGGGATCATCATAGAAGGGCTCCTTAGCCCCCGAGTTGGTGCATCACCCTTCTAGGCCTTGCCAGGGGGCTCCTTAGCCAAAAAATGGCTAAGTAACTCAACACCCCAAGTCGGGATCATCATAGAAAGGCTATTTAGCCCCCGAGTTGGTGCATCACCCTTCTAGGCCTTGTCAGGGGGGTCCTTACTTAGCCAAAAAATGGCTAAGTAACTCAACACCCAACTCGGGATCATCATAGAAGGGCTCATTAGCCCTCAAGTTGGTGCATCACCCTTTTAGGCCTTGCCATGGGGTTCCTTAGCCAAAAAATGGCAAAGTAACTCAACACCCAAGTCGGGATCATCATAGAAGGGATCATTATCCCCCCGAGTTGGTGCATCACCCTTCTAGGCCTTGCCAGGGGGCTCCTTTCCAAAAAATGGCTAAGTAACTCAACACCCAAGTCGGGATCGTCATAGAAGGGCTCCTTAGCGCCCGAGTTGGTGCATCACCCTTCTAGGCCTTGTCAGGGGGCTCCTTACTTAGCCAAAAAATGGCTAAGTAACTCAACACCCAACTCGGGATCATCATAGAAGGGATCCTTAGCCCCCGAGTTGGTGCAGCACCCTTCTAGACCATGCCAGGGGGCTCCTTAGCCAAAAAATGGCTAAGTAACTCAACACCCAAGTCGGGATCATGATAGAAGGTCTCTTTAGCCCCCGAGTTGGTGCATCACCCTTCTAGGTCTTGCCTGGGGCTCCTTTCCAAAAAATGGCTAAGTAACTCAACACCCAAGTCGGGATCGTCATAGAAGGGCTCCGTAGCGCACGAGTTGGTGCATCACCCTTCTAGGCCTTGTCAGGGGGCTCCTTACTTAGCCAAAAATTGGCTAAGTAACTTAACACCCAACTCGGCATCATCATAGAAGGGATCCTTAGCCCCTGAGTTGGTGCATCACCCTTCTAGGCCTTGCCAGGGGGCTCCTTAGCCAAAAAATGACTAAGTAACTCAACACCCAAGTCGGGATCATCATAGAAGGGCTCCTTAGCCCCCCGAGTTGGTACATCACCCTTCTTGGCCTTGTCAGGGGGGCTCCTTACTTAGCCAAAAAATGGCTAAGTAACTCAACACCCAACTCGGGATCATCATAGAAGGGCTCCTTAGCCCCCGAGTTGGTGCATCACCCTTCTAGGCCTTGCCAGGCGGCTCCTTAGCCAAAAAATGGCTAAGTAACTCAACACCCAAGTCGGGATTATCATAGAAGGGCTCCTTAGCCCCCGAGTTGGTGCATCACCTTTCTAGGCCTTGTCAGGGGGACTCCTTACTTAGCCAAAAAATGGCTAAGTAACTCAACACCCAAGTCGGGATCGTCATAGAAGGGCTCCTTAGCGCTCGAGTTGGTGCATCACCCTTCTAGGCCTAGTCAGGGGGCTCCTTTCTTAGCCAAAAAATGGCTAAGTAACTCAACACCCAACTCAGGATCATCATAGAAGGGCTCCTTAGCCCCCGAGTTGGTGCATCACCCTTCTAGGCCTTGCTAGGGGGCTCCTTACCCAAAAAATGGCTAAGTTACTCAACACCCAACTCGGAATCCTCATAGAAAGGCTCACTAGCCCCTAGTTGGTGCATAACCTCATAGGTCCAAATACTTAGGCCAAAAATGAGCTAAAAATACCCAACTTAAGGTCACCATGAAGCACCTAAATGGCCCCCGAACTGATCCATGGCCTCGGTCTTGCCAAGAAATCCGATGCTTCCAACTCCGGAAAAAGGCCAACAAACAAGGTCACCCGACTCGGGATTAACACCCTTGTCCCTCGGGATCAATAAATCCACTACAAAGGGCATGGACCCCTCACTCGGGGTTGGTTTTGAGCTTAGGGTCAGTACTCTAACTGACCGGGATTGCTCACATCTCCCCCTACTCGGGATCAGTCGAGGATCCAACCCCATGGGCTGGTTGTATGCTTGGGGCTAGTCCTTAGCCTTAGGATGGTACTCAGATGGGTAAAGGAAGACATCGCGCGCCTTCCTCCATCTCGGGATCAGCCAGGGATCCATTCCCCTGGCCTAATTACATCATTCGGGTAAAGGAATGTTCAGCTCGGGCTCGGGAAAACCATCTCGGGCTCAGCTCCACCAGCACGCAAGGCCCCTGCAACCCGGGTAAAGGAATGTTCACATGCTCGGGAATGGACCAACTCGTGATGTAGGGGGTGAAGCAGTTGTGCGTCACTCACACGTCATGTGCGCTGGACGCGCAGGCCCTGCGTCGTGCGCAAGACGCTGCGCCCCACGCGACCATCCCGAGTCACTCACCATCAGTTGGAGCTGCACAAAAGGCTTACCCACTCGGGATTTAGAGCATGCGGGCTCGGGATTTTCTTGTTTGTCCCTTGGAAGCCTCTCTTGGCCACCTTGGGCTCGGGAATTCATGAGATCTCCCTTCTCGGGCTTCACATACCTTGAAAAAGTTCGGGGGCGTTGCCCCTAGCCCCCACCAGGGCGTTTTACCCCTGGACCCCGTTGAGAAACAGAGCGCGCGCACACAGGGAAATGGCGAAATTAGGGTGGGGAAAATTAAAAAAGGGTTTGAAGAGGTCAAGTGATATAACGTGATATTAAAAAACCGGAAAAAACAAAAGTCAACGCCGGAAACCGGCATAAGATAGCTGTCAACAACAAAATGGTAAAAGTAAGGTAGTTTGGGACAACAATTTTTTTACAAGGTAGTTTCTCGCAAAAACATGAAAGTTAAAGGTAGTTTGGGACAAAAAATCCTTAATATTTTAACCCACTTTCTAGTTTATCTCTCTTACTTTTTCAGTTTCTCTCTTCACCTTTTCAATTTCCTTCTCATACTTTTGTATTTACTCCTTAGTTCTCCCCAAAGTGAAGTGAGTAAATTTTGAAAAAACCGGAAGGAGTACCTACTACCTACAACAAGTCAGCAACTAATGTTTTGGATGTTAATAAATTAGTGTCTAAGTGAGTGCTTAGATGGAATGTTTGTTTAGGGGAAAAAAAGGTGGGAATGAGAATTTTATGCCTCACTTTTTATGTTCCCTTGTTTGTTTAATTCTTCTTTTTTTAATAGGTGAGAAATAATCCCCTTGATTGTCCTTGTATAGTGTTCCCACCCAAATGCTTATTACAAGCTAGACCACGAGATTATTTACAATTTAATTGTTGCATAGTTTATCTAGAGGTCTATAACAAGCCAGACCACCCAATAATCCCCCTGATTTCATCTATTTTCTAAATTTGTAACACTTTGAGTGTTGAATTGTTTACATACTCATTTTGATCATATCTTCTAGTTTACTTATATAAATAAAAGTTATTATGAAAGATGTTGTTTGATTCATCTCAATGTATTTTTTTTTCAAATATTAACTTTCGTGTATTTTTTAAGTACATAACTCAAGATATTAATGGTCAAAGTCATGCATTGAAAGGTGTGAAGATCAAAGTATTGTTTTATTTAGAAACAAAAATAGTATATATTACTAAAAAATGTAAAGATAAGACTTTCAAAAAAGACACATTGATATGTAAATAATAAGATCCCACATGAGCAGATGAAGTTTTCAAATTATGGAGTGCATAGAATGTTTAGATAGGATTCTTTACCTTAATACTAATACATACTTCTTCCGTCCTTAAATAAGTGTTGCATTAAGGTATGAGTAATTGACACTATTCATCAACTAACTTTGACTCTATTTTCTCGCTATTGTACAAAGAAAAACATAGTGAAGTAAGATTTTGTTAGATTCATGTCAATGTATATTTTCAAGATATCAACTTTTTATGATTTTTTACTTCTGTGCAATTAAAGATAATAAAATAAACACATTAGCTTACATGAAAAAGTGAATGTAACACTTATTGAAGAACGAAAATAGTATATATATGGTATATAATCCCTTAAAAGTTTTCCCTCTTTATTTTTGGTGTTAGTTTATTTTAAAATGATATTCTTTTCGTAAAAAAAATAAAAATAAATAATTTATTATTTTCTCTAGATCAATGATTTTTATTCTTTATAATTTGGGAGCCGAATTATTATTTTATTATATGGTGTGTTAATGTGTGCATTATATTTATATTTATAATATAATTCATTAGAATTATTTTCATTATTAAGTATTTTCAAAGTTTAGGCGCGATTTAGGAATTAACCGTTTTATCGCGTATCGGGCTTTCGGAGCATGGATCGTTGTTGAATTTGGGCCGAAAGCTTTGTGTGGGTGTTGGGCTTGGGGCAGCCGGCCAAGTGAAGGATTAAGGGGAGCCTTCTCCTTTTCTTTTCTCTTTTGTTTTTCTCATGACTCTTTGTTGCTTTGTAACCCCCTAATCATTCTCCTTCATTAAAACCCTTTATTTCAACCATTAAACATCCATAAAATTCTGATTTTTATTCAAAGAAGTTCAGCAGCATCATTCTCATTTACCCCCCCACCGTTTCAAGAAAAGAAAGAGAGAAAAGGAAGAGCAAAAGAAGAGAAAGGTTCAACCCGGCTTTTCTCTGTCGCACCTTCACGAAAATAACCATAGCCGGAGATCTAACCGTTTGATCGTCTTCAAATTTGGACACAACGTTTAGAATGTCTTGTTCTACATTCTGACCGGAGCGATTTAGAATCTGAGCTTTTGATCATCGGGAATCATGGTCGTAACAAGCAGTACGAAACAAGAGTTTTCAACGTTCAAGAAGAAATGCCTAATGTCTTGTTGCTACAATTCTCGTTCGTTATGCCTTGGGGTTAGAAGAGGATTTGGATTGCATGCTTAACTCGTGATTGTCTCTTTAGACTCAGCTCTCCTCCCGACGATCCAGGTAACTAGTTGTTATCTTAGAACCATAGTGATTAGGGTATTATTCGGTATTAGATTAATACGTTAGGAATTATCTAAAATACTTTTTGAATGAGATTTTTGATGAAATTTGACATGAACATACGTGACACATGCTATGTGAATACTGTGTAGAGAAAAATAATTTTCGCATAATTTTTAATATTTATTTGATTTAATTAGTATTTTGTGCGTTTTTGGCTAAATTTCGTAATAATTATTGAACGACTGTTAAAATTGATGAAATCATTTTTCTTAGATCATTTTACATGCGTATAATGTTTTCCATGCCTTAGAATAACTTTTATCTACTGTTTACTGTTTTAATTAATTGATATATCTGTTTTTTGTAATTTCTGTTCAGTCAGTATATAATTCATGAAATTTATTTATAGAGGCAGAAAAATTAATTTATTTGAATAATATGTATTTCCGTGAGTTTTTACATGTTATGTGAATTTTTGGTAATTTTGGGCATCTTTTTATATTTTTAATTATTATAATGGCTTATTTGAGGAATCTGTATATTAACTATTAAAAATACTTTTTTTAGTCCGAAAATTATAAATAAAAATTGTACCATGTCAGTAGAGCTATTAAGGTTATATGATAATTTTTGTGTGATTTTTCTGCTCGAATTTGTAGGTTTCATAATTATTATGGTGTTTTTGTGATGAAATTGAGGACACACTATTAAATTGTTTGAGGGCTTGTAAATCAGATATAATTTATAATTTAATATATTCTGGGTTGCTGATTTTCAGTAGTATACAGTATGCATCATTTGAGTAACCACATATTTAGGTTTGATTTATGGAATAAAATGATTTAATTGTTATTACTCTTTTAATGAATTTGATTTAGAGTTAATTGGTGATGTATTTTGATTGAAGTGTGGTTGCTGTAAAAATTAGTATAATATCATTGATGATGTTTAGAGATGATTAAGTTTTATTGTGGGAGATATTTGTTGAAAATTTTTAAGTGATTTATTTTGAGGATTTTTGAAGAATTACTTTTGATGAATTATGGGTATAAGGCCGGGTGGCATCCCTTTTGACGAATATTTTTTTTTGAGATGGATGATACTTTGATGATATTTATGATTTTATTTGAGATAAGAACATCCGGTGGGATAGATGTAGTCCCCGGTGAAGAACATGCCAACCACCTGGTTTGCGAACTAGGGGTACACCTGGGTTAATTGTTGTCGTCCGAGAGTCGGGGAGTTCTCGCGTGTTCTACCCTGCATCGGGAGTTTGGCCATTCTTAGACACGGGCAAAGGTGGGGAACGTAAGCCCATAGGCGACTCGAAGATTGCGATCCGACAAACCTTAGGAAGTGATTTGCGAATCACTAGCGTTCGGTTTCGTCTCGGACACTTGTTTTACCAATACTTTTATTTTTCTAAAAGTACTCTTGAGATGATTTATTTATTTTTATCCAACTCACTTGCTATTTATTATTCATTTGCGTTATTTGTGAGTTATATGGAAGTGAATGCATATTGTAGTTAACTTGACTTAATTATTTCCTTTCTTATTAATCTATGTCTGAATCGTACTTTGATTGCTTTTGTTTAGGGAGAACTGCTAGTTACTCCCCACTGATTGTGGATATTTGTTGTATATTTTGCAGGTTTTGTTGTTGGGGATTTTCTTTGATTTTGGGCTCGGGTTGAGATGCGAGAAATAATCTATTAGGGGTTTTAGTTCTAGACTTCTCTTTAGTTTGAGATAGTTTTCTCATTTTGATTTTAATCTAAGTAATTAATTTACTTATAGTATTTACTTATGTTTGTTTTTATCACTTAGTTATATAAACAATAATCTTGTAGTAGTGACATTCCCAGAAGACGATGTTTCCGCCATCGTCCTATTAATTATATTATTATTTCATTCTTTTCGGTCTTTGAAATTCTGGGGTGTTACACTATTCATCAACTAACTTTGACTCTATTTTCTCGCTATTGTACAAAGAAAAACATAGTGAAGTAAGATTTTGTTAGATTCATGTCAATGTATATTTTCAAGATATCAACTTTTTATGATTTTTTACTTGTGTGCAATTAAAGATAATAAAATAAACACATTAGCTTACATGAAAAAGTGAATGTAACACTTATTGAAGAACGAAAATAGTATATATATGGTATATAATCCCTTAAAAGTTTGTTAAACCAAGATCATATATGTAAGGCTATGTTCAGTTCACCTTATTTTTGCTTATTTCAGATCAGATCAGATAAGTTCAGATTATGCTTATATTTAAAAACTTATTATTATTATTATTATTATTATTATTATTATTATTATTATTATTATTATTATTATTATTATTATTATTATTATTATTATCATCATCATGATTATTATGATTATTAGTATTACTAATGCTATTATTGTTATTGTAATAATTATTATTATTGTTGTTGTTGTTGTTGTTGTTATTATTATTATTATTATTATTATTATTATTATTATTATTATTATTATTACTATTATTATTACTTTATACAATTACTATTACTATTACTATTAACATTACTATTACTATTTACTAGTGCATTTGTTCAAAAAGATTATTATTATTGTCGTTGTTGTACTTATTAATTATTAATATTGGTAATTATTATTATTGTCGTTGCTATTATTATAAATGTCATTGATATCACTATTTGAAGCCATTTGTGTTTAAGAAGAAGAATGTTCTTTTGGCATTTGTAAGTGTTGTTTTTTATATTTATTCTAATTAGTAATTTTGTTATGTGATGTTCTTTTTGATGTTGTACATGTAACGAACATGACAATAGTATATGATGTTTATTTCTTAAAACAATTTTGGTAGAATAATATAAATTATATATTACTAGTTTATATAAAATATGAGTAGCATGGGATAACCTAATGGTGTTGTCATCACGTTCAAAATTTTCCCTATAAAGGATTTCAACTTATCTTTAAAAACAAAGTTAACAAGACAACGATATAAGAAGAATATTTAACCATTTTGTTCAAGATCATATGATTATATATATTTATAGGTTTATTTATAATAAAAAAGAATAATTTATTGATATAACAAAGAACATGTTGTTAGTTAAATCCAAACATGTCATCAATATAAAAATAACATCTATCTTTTATTTTTAAAATGCGTTCTTTAAATAGATCTTGTATGCTCTTTCAGTATATGTTTTTTTTAATATCATTATATGTTCTTTTCATTACTACCTAAATTCTTATTATTAACGGACCTTGAACATGAGTGTTCTTTTATGTTTAATTTTTTGGGGCCCCTTTTGGGAATCCCGTGGTAAGATGAATTTTCTCTGGGCTGCCCTCGCACAGGGTCACTCACATAAAGACCCAACAAGCCCCAACCCCCCTCCCCCACCCACAACAATATTGAAATATATGCTTCCACCAAGATTTGAACATTGGTCTCCCATGTGGGAGGTAAGAAGCCATACCATTGGACCCAAGAGTCCTTAGTCTTTTATTTTTAATTGTATGTTCATATACTAATGTGCTCTTTTTCAAAAAAAAAAAAAAAAACTAATTATGCTATTATAATAATAATAATAACAATAATAATAATAATAATAATTATTATTATTATTATAATTATAATAATTATAATAATTATAATTATTATTATTATTATTATTATTATTATTATTATGTTATCTATATTATTATTATTATTATTATTATTATTATTATTATTATTATTATTATTATTGTTATTATTATTGTTATTATTATTGTTATTATTATTATAATATTATTTATATTATTATTATTATAAAATTATTATTATTATTATTAAAAGTTGTGCATAGTAATAAAATGATAGCAATAGTAATACTAGTTGTTCCGGTATGGAATAATTATTAGGGAGTGAACCGGTGTCTCCTCTGTGTAATAAGCCGAATTAATGCCCTGCAAAGCAAAACAAATAAACTAACCTCAGGGGTTGATCCGAGGAACGCCCCTCCGATGCCTAAGTCAGTAAAGGGTAAAGACGGGAGGTCTCAAGTAGAATGTATTAGTGTGTGTGAGCGTACCTTATGACTCAGATCATGGGGGTATTTCTAGGAGCCGACAGTGTCCTTAGCAAGATAGGACACTGCTCCTATTGGTTGGATACATTTCTATCATCTTCTGATACTTATCTTTAGGCCCATAGGCGCGTTGAGTAAGTACTGAATCAGTCCAGGCCCATCTAGTAATAACCCAGCTGATAGATACCGATAAGGTACATCGAAGTGACCGGCATGCATAGCACGCCGGCACCTGGCTTGGCGCATACCAAGCAAAATGGGGTATCTTTGACTGTTGCGTCATAACGGTCAATAGCGGTCTAACTGGACCGATAGGAAACTTGTACAGCCCCCCTACAACTAGCCCCTAAGCCGGTATGTCTGGTACAGGCATATCCTGCTTAATTGTTCCTTGAGCCGTTATGGATGATTTGAAAATCACCCCAGAACCACTTAGAAGTTTCCAGAAATGGAGTTAATTAACGGAATGCGAACCGTCACCTCGATCTTCGTGACGAATTGACTAGGGTGTCAATAACTGCTCACAGCTGTTTCTGAGTTCTAGATACACGTGGCGCGATCGGGACGGGAAGACGAAACGTCGCTGGATCCAAGCCATGGAGTACTGATGAGTGAGATTTATCTCACTAATAGGGTAGTTTTAAGGCCATTTTTGCTTAGTTTATCCCGTTTTTATTTCGTTTCCACTTAATTTTACCTCGTGTTAATTAATTCCCTCTTGGTATAGATATTTGTTTCCCCTCTCCCAACTATCCTATTTGACTTTTTTTTGTAGGAATTTGAATAATTATAAGTTGGAAGCACTTAAAAGGGGAAGAAAAGAGAACCACACACCAAGCATAAAGAAGAACAATTTTGCTAAAATAAGAGCTTTGGGAAGGATTTGTGCATATAGGTCATATTCAAACGGTCATAACTTTCAGCACACAAAGTATTTTTCAGTGATTCAAGTTGGAGATGAAAGTTTTGGCTCGATATCTTTCCAACGAGTGGTCACAAACCCAATTCCGATGAAAAATGAAAGAGATATGGCTCTTTAAAATTAGGCGCGTCTGCTGGCCCGCCCGAGCTATTCCCAGACCGCCCGGGCTCCTCAGCCCGCCCGAGCAAGTGTCCTTCCCGCCCGGGCTGCTGAAGAGTGGAGCTTCTGCCTCGAAGAAGGATAGCATGCCCCGCCCGGTGGATCAGCATGGGCCCGACAACCCTGCACCGCCCGGGCCTTGACCCAGCCCGCCCGGGGTGACTTGGTCAGCCTGCCCGGGCCATGTTGAGCCCGCCCGGGCTGCTGTTATTCGCACGTTTTTCTTCGGCCCATTTTGTTTACGACGATGTAATTGAGGGGGAGTATAAATACCCCCCTTAGCCCATTTTGAGGAGCCAAGTTTTATTTTATTCCCTACTTTTAGTTTTAGAATATTTTTAGGGTTTTAGGGAGGATTAGCCTCCATAGCTTAGTTTAGGGAAAAGTGAGAAAACTCAAAGAGAGATTGAAGTTTGGAGTTTCAAGGGTGACAACTTGGATTTAAAGATTGAACAATTTATCAATGAGCATCTCTTACCCTCTCTCCTCTTTTATTGCTTTATTTTATTGTTTAATAGTTAATCTAGATTAAAGTTTTCATCTTTGCCTAGTTTCTTCTTGTTTGTTCTTTAGATTTTGTTTTGCTTTTACTTTAAAGTATTGATTTTTGGTTTTGCTATTTTTAGATTGGTGATTAAATGCTAGTTTTTCCATGTTTAGGATGTTTGGTAGTATAATGGGTAGTGAGTAGTTCATTAACTAGGATTGGGAGTAGCTCAATCATTGTTTGCATCTTATTTTCATGAGTAGAGTTTATTGGGTTGATTATGCTTGGGATTTGTGCAATTTCAATCTTTAATGTTGATTGGTGACTTAGTTGATGTGAGCTCCATCATCTTTGATCCTTATGTTGCCCATTTAATGGTTTACTTTTATGTGGTTGACCTTCATGATCGATTGATTAGTTGCTACACATCACTTGTTGATTGGTATTAACTTGGGTTTGATTTCAATTCCTAACTTGGCCTAGTTAGGTGATAACACCTCGAAATATAGGTTTTGTTGCCATAACTAGGACTCTAAACTCCCTAACAACGATTTCAGAGGTGTTTAGGTTTGTTTATTTCCCTTTGCATATCCCCAATACATGTCAACCCCCTTACCTCTACTTGGTTGTTGGATGTGAACTATGATTGTGGTGATTCCCCATTCCTAGTGTTTTTCCTAATTTGATTTCAATAGTTTATACCCTTAGTTTAACCAAAACTTGATGATTTCTTCGGCCCAGCTTATTGTTAAATTAACACATTTCGATGTTCCTTAGTCCTTGTGGAAGAATGACCCTTGCTTGCCACTCTACTTAGTTTAGTGGTCTAGTTAGGTTTTGTTTGACTTTAGGAGACTAGTAACGACCTAGTTTCTCCCTTGTTCAAGTACTCTATAAATAGTGCTTGGCCAAAGTCATTCTCTCATTTTCACATTGCTTTCACACTTTCAAGCGCCTACTCCCAGCACTTTCTCTGAGCCTTAGCGTCATCCAGTTACCTGCCTTTCGTCGTGACATTCCGAGCTGTGACCGTACTTTCTTACCGGTTATTTTCGGTATCAGCCTCTGCTCTTTTCCTTCTTTCCAGGTATTTCATCAAACTTCTTCTTACTCAATTTATGCCTTTAATCATGTCTTCTCATTCTGATTCACAAAACATTTCTGAAAGTCCCCAATCTTTGACCGATAGCGACTTTAATTCTGATAGCAAATCTGCTAGTCTCACCGTATCCAATAACTCACCGGTAGTAAATCTCCCCAATGAACGTAGGAGTAAGTCTGGTTATGACTGTAGTACTTCCGGTAGGGCCCTTGAAGAGCCAACACTGCATGCTTCCCCCCTTACGGCCATTAGGGCTTTTGGAGAAGCCGTAGGAGTGCCGGTATCTGGCTAATACGGTACCATGCTGGGCATAGCGGAACGCTCATCACTACTGTTCCCACCTGTGGCCGGCACCTCTAAGGGTCCCCTTAATGAACCCTCACCTCCCATGCCGACAGAGAGGCTAGGGGAGAATGCACTCCACTCCATCTCGTCTAGAAGTTATGGGGACGACGATCCGGTTTGGAGGATGAAGCATCCTCTGTTGCCTCAGAAGATGTCGCTAGCGTTGTGCGCGACATGATGTCAGATGAGGAGTCGGCATCCTTGGAGGCCGACTCCGACGAAGAACCGCAAGAGATCATCCCGGAGGACGATGACGAAACGCTCGCCGACCCATACATGCCCCCTTGCGAGGCCGGCAGTCCGTCCTTCGTACAGATCGACAAAAACTGGAGAAGGACAGCATTGAATAGCTACTTTTGCGGAAAGGAGCTGAATACTTTGCCTTCCCAGATGAATTTGGATTGTTGATGCCGTCCGAGGGATGCCGGGTAACAGATTGCCGCCTGGTCATGTGGTGGTCTATGCCCATATGCTAGACTTTGGCCTGAGATTCCCCTTGGACCCTTTTATAGTAAAGATCTTCAAGGCCTGGAACATTTGCTTGTCCCGGCTAACACCGCTGTCCTGGCGCAATCTCATAGGCTACGCCTGGACCGTCCGATATAAAAGATTTCCGGAGACCTTGAACCTCTTCCGGAAACTCCATTGGATTAAAGAGGACGGCTCCGCGAAGGGCAAGGGGAAAGGTAAAAGGAAACAGTCACAGGTCGAAAAAGAACTCGGCCAGGGTGGATGGATGTCTATGTACACCAGGCCCAAGAAGCTAACGGTGTACCCAAAATTAACGTCCTTAAAAAACTGGTAGCCCCGCTTCTTCTGGGTTCGGGTGCCGGCCAATTTTCCTTTGCGCCGGTACTGGACAAGGCCTCGCCCAAGGATGGAACACCTCCCTGATAGGCGTTTGACACGCCGGGAGTTGGAGGCCTTCAATTTCTTTGAGGCCTCTTCAAAGTCGGGTCCTAAAGGAGGGAAGCATGTTCCAGTGCCTCTCAATTGGCTTCCTCATGCCAATTACATCTTAGGCAATGCGCCCCTTCTGCTTTGGGCTTTTGCCAATCTGAACCTACTGGTAATTAAGTATGATGCCGATACTTATTTTGCTTATTGCCCTTTTGTTTATTGCTGACATATTCTTATTTTTCTGAATGCAGGCCGTGAGCACCTAATCCGGCAAGCTCTTCATCTCAACCAGAACTACATTCCGATTAGCAATATGCCTCCCAAGCCGGCCAAGAAATTCACGTCTATTCCTCCCAGCGTTGGCGGCTGGGGTGGCAAGACTCGCGGCGTTGGCCGTGGTGACGGTGGCGACCAGGGCCCTGGGAAGGCTATCCAGCCTCCCCACAAGAAGGTTATCCAGCCTCCCCACAAGAAGGTTACCCCAGCCCCTGCCAAGAGGAAGGCCGAAGGGGAGGCTGAAGCATCGAAGCGACCTCAAGTTAAGGCCCCCAGGAAGGAGCAGGATGAGAGGGAGATGACGGTGGCTGAGAAGGAGCCCAAGAGCAAATTGTCCGGGCGGGTCGCGGAGGTCGGCACCTTCTCCCTGAGGCCTAAAATTTACAAACAGCTGACTTTGCCGGCTATGATTCCTGAGTTGGAACATTTTGCTCGGCCGCGAAAGTCCGGCTTCATAGAACAGGCCGAGGTGGAGGTACCGGAAATCCTTCGGAAAAGGTGGATCCGGTCTCCGGTTCGTGATGGGGCACACTTTCAGCCCAAGCTTAACGTCCTTGATGACGAGTCTCTGTTGCTGGACCGTCCTCTCGAGGGTGGCAACTTGGGGTACCGGCTCCTGAAAGGACTCCAACTGAAATACGACATGCCTGTGGATCAGATACAGGCTGCCGCTGCTGTCCATGCACATAATTTAGTCGTGGTAAGTTTCCAGAATTAGCGGCAATATTTGTTCTTTTGCTTATCTCTATTACCCTTGTCTGACTCTTTTTCCGTTTCGTTTATTGCAGACGGCTCATTCCGGTAAAGAACTCTGTGATCTTTACCGGTACTTCCAGGGTGCTTATTATGGTGAGGTTGAAGACCACCAGGCCACCTAAGATCAGCTTATCGCGAAGAATGCGGAGTTGGTGAACGTCACCAACGAGAGGAAGAAGCTGAGGACTGACCTAGACAAGGCCAACAACGACCTCCAGACCGCTAAAGTGGGGGCTGCCAGCAGTAAGCTCCTTTTGCAAAACAAGGATGTTGAGGTCCCGAAAGTGAAGGAGGAGCTGACAGCTGCAAAGGGCCGTGAAGCCAACGCAGTGGCTGAATACCGGCGGTCCATTGACTTCGTCCACCGCTAAGCAAACCGGTATAACGGAGGTTGGGCCGCCGCTATGCGGTGCACCCGGCACACATTTCCGGATTTGGACTGGGGTCGGGTTGAGGAGGCCCACGGTCGCCGGGAGTTCGAGACCCCGGTGGAGGGCGAAGATCTGGACTTGGGGGTGACTGAAGCCGTTATTGCCAATGCCGACCCTCGAGTTGAATTCGAGGAAGCTGAGCCTGAAGCCTCTGGTGAACAGGCTGGTTTGGGAATTAAGGATGACCCGACTGACAGCGTTGTCATTCTAGACAAGAGTCCTGTCGGCGCCAATCCGGCTGCATATGACGGCAAGATTCTCGAATCTGAAGCTGCCCCGGTTGCAGATGACGGCAAGGCTTTCACCTCTGAAGCTGCCCAAGTAGCTTAGTTTAGGTCTCCCTGTCCCTCTTCATCCTCTCCCGGCCTGGTCGTCTGTGGCTGGCTTGGTCTCTGTTTTTTTTTTTTAGAATAGGATGTAAACACTTCTTCATATTAATGGAATATATTTTGCTACACTTGTGTGGGTCAGTTCAGTTCGTATTGCTTTTCACGCTTTTCCTTTATTTCTTTTATTCCGGCAGATCCACTAGGGGTCATAGACCGGCAAATAGTCTTATCGTACTATTTTAATCCGGCAGGTCCACCAGGGTCATTGACCGATTATGATGCGGGATATTCTCTTGCCAGCAGTGTATACCTTGGGTTGGCAGATCCTCGAAGGTCATTGACCATCCCCAAGCTTCCTGCCTGTTCAGTTTTCCAAGGCGGCAGACCCACAAAGGTCATTGTCCGCGGGGAAACCGTTGGCTCCCCTTGACGGCAGATCCACGTAGGTCATTGACCGTATTCGCTTTTGTATTACCACCGACTGTCAAAATTAAAGATAATTTGTACATGCAATAAGTTAATGGAAATTTCTTATTAAAGATCGACAATTACTAGTTCACACTAATAAACTTTGAAATCGGCAACAATGTCGTGTTATTACTGCTATAAATCTAGGCTAAGCAACATTAAACGAAATATTTCTTAAGTACGCTGGCATTCCAGCTGTTCTTAAGTTGTTTGCCGGACATATCCGGTAAGCCCCTGGGACTATTTCCTCTTTTACAAGGTGTGGTCCCTCCCAGTTCGCTGTCAGCTTCCCATATGCGTGAGCTTTACAGGTAGCAGCTGTGCGCCTGAGTACCAGGTTGGCTTTCTCAATCGGCCGGCTTCGTACCCTTTTGTTGTAGGCCTTGCTTATCCGATCCTTGTATGCTGCTGACCTTAATTCTGCTGCTAGTCTGACTTCCGGCAGGAGGTCGAGGTCTTCTCTGCGCAGTTTGTTGTCCAATTCCGGGTCGTAGTTTAGGATCCGCCAGTTTGGTAGTCCAACTTCAACCGGTAACACTGCCTCAGCCCCGAATGCCAATCTGAACGGGGTCTCTCCCTTCGCTTCCTTTTCGGTGGTCCTATTAGACCATAATACCGCGGGAACCATATCGGCCCAGGCACCCTTCAAATCATCTAGCTTCTTCTTGAGGGCGTTGAGAATTTGTTTATTGGCGGCTTCGGCCTGGCCATTACTCTGAGGGTGGCACACGGATGAGTATGCAAATTTGATGCCGTATGGGCTCAAGAAGTTCTTTATCGGCCCGCAATCAAACTGGACGCCATGGTCCATGACTATTCCCATAGGAATTCCGAACCTTGTGATGAGGTTTGGCCAGATGAACTTCCTAACCTGATTAGCCTTTATTTTTGCAGTCGGTTCGGATTCAATCCACTTTGTGAAGTAGTCAATTCCTACTATCAGGAACTTCCTTCCTCCAGATGCCGGCGCGAATGGTCCAATGATATCCATCCCCCACTGAGCAAAAGGGATTGGATTCAGGATTGGCTGCAAATCGTTTGCCGGCTGATTAATGACCGGTGCGAACCTCTGGCATTTGTCGCACTTCTTTACATACGCCTGTGCGTCCATCAACATTGTCGGCCAGTTGAAACCGGCTCGTAGGGCTTTTAGTGCAAGCGTCTTTCCACCGATATGGTTTCCACATACCCCTTTGTGTATTTCTTCGATTATTTTTGTGGCCTCGTTGGCCGTTACGCACCTCAGGAGTGGGAGTGAGAAACCTTTCTTGTACAGTTGGCCTTGGAAAACACAGAACCAGAGAGCCTCTCTCTTTAGCTTTTTTGCCGCCATCTTATCAGTAGGTAGACTATCCGTCATCTTGTACGTCAATATTTCGTCGTACCATTCCCTTTTCTGAGTGACTTCGTTTACCTCTACCTTGGCGGTCCCGATGCTCCTTTCTGGCAACATCTCTATCATGACGCTGCGCTTGAGATCTGTGGTGCTTGAACTTGCTAGCTTGGATAGAGCATCGGCTACCATATTCTCTGTGCGGAGGACCAGTACTACCTCAAAGCTCTGTAGTACGTGGAGCCGTTATCTGCTTCACTTTCTGTAGGTATTTCTGCATTACCGGCTCTCTAGCCTCATAGGTGCCCTCAATCTGGCTTGATATGAGCTGGGAATCGGTTGTCATCCGTATTTTCTGCGCTCTGGCCGCTATGCATAAACTTATTCCCGCTATTGCAGCTTCGTATTCTGCTTCATTGTTGGATGCTTTGAATCCAAAGCGGACGGCATACTCGAAAGTGTCTCCTTCGGGAGACGTCATGACTACTCCGGCGCCCGCCCCTGTTTGGGCTGCTTAACCGTCCACAGATATTTGCCAGATGCCGGCTGGTCCCTCGGCTTCCTCGGCTGTGGTCTCAACTATGAAGTCGGCCAAAGCTTGTGCGTTGATAGTTGTTCGCGGTCGATATTCTTTGTCGAACTCGGACAGCTCTATCGCCCATTTCAGCAACCTGCCGGTTGTATCTAGCTTATGGAGCGCCTTTTCTAGCGGTTGATTTGTGAGCACCTGGATGGTGTGTGAGTCAAAGTATGGTCGGAGCTTTCTTGCCGCTATCAGCACGGCATATGCCATCTTTTCCACCAACTCGTACCTCTGCTCTGCCCCTGCCAAGACGTGGCTCACAAAGTATATAGGATGTTGCTGCTTATCCTTTTCCACTAGTAGCACTGATGCTACCGTTTTAGCCGACACCGAGACGTATAACTGCAGCTTATCCCCCATCTCGGGCCGGGTAATAGTCGGTAACTTCTTGAAATGTTCTTTAACGGCCTCGAAGGCCTGTCTCTGCTCATCCCCCCACTCAAACTTCTTGTTTCCTCTCAAAACCCTGAAGAACGGCAGGGCCTTTTCAGCCGACTTGGATACGAACCTTGTTAACGCTGCCATCTTGCCGGTCAGCTTCTGGATGTCCCGGATACTCTTGGGTTCCGGCAGCTCGCTTATTGCCCTAATTTTATCAGGGTTAGCGTCTATTCCCTATCACTGACCATGAAGCCAAGGGACTTCCCCGATCTTACCCCGAATACGCATTTCTTAGGGTTGAGCTTCATTCGGTACCTACGCAGAGTGGCGAAGGTTTCCTCGAGGTCCGTTATGTGGGCTTCCTCCGTCAAGCTTTTGACGATGCTATCGTCGGCATAAACTTCGACATTCCGGCCTTTCTGATGTGCGAATATCTTGTCTACTAGCTTTTGGTAGGTAGCTCCTGCATTCTTCTGGCCAAATGACATGGTTTTGTATGCGTACACCCCGGCGTCAGTTATGAATGCCGCCTTGCCTCTGTCCGCCTCTAGGAGGCTGATCTGATGGTATCCAGAGAAGGCGTCCATGAAGCTAAGTAGCGCATGACCGCTAGTGGAGTCGACCAGTTGGTCGATCCTAGGCAATGGATAACAGTCTTTTGGGCAGGCCTTGTTGAGGTCAGTAAAGTTCACACACATCCGCCAGGATCCATTGGCTTTCTTTACCATGACCACATTCGCCAACCACTCCGGATAGTCGCAGGGCTCAATGAAGTCGGCCGCTAACAACTTGTCTACCTCTTCTTTGATGGCTGCGTTCTTCTCGGTCGAGAAATTCCGCTTCTTCTGTTTCACCGGCCTTACTTCCTCATTGACATTTAGCCGGTGTACCATAAACGCGGGATCTATTCCCGGCATTTCATCCGCCGAGAACGCGAAGACGTTAGCATTGCTTCGCAATAAATTGATTAGGTTGACTTTGACATTATCGGCCAAATCGGATCCAATTTTAACTGTCCTTTCTGGCCTCTCTAACTCTAGGCTGATCTCCTCGGTCTCTCCCTCTGGGCTAGGTCTCGACAAATCTGCCGACCTTCCCTCAAAGTTCTCCATCGATAAATCTTTGCTTGCTTTGTTCTCAGCCCTTCGCCTCTTTCTCTCTGATGGTGGAGGCTCGACCGGCCGCTTATGATTAGAGCTTTTAAGAGCCGTCAGATAGCAGGCTCTGGCTGATTCTTGGTTCCCCTTCAGCCTCTCCGGCTTTCCACTATTTGACGTATAGATCATCGTCAGGTGATAAGTCGACACTACCGCCTGCGCGTCGTGGATCAGTGGTCTTCCAATAATGGCATTGTAAGCTGCCGGTACATCAACTACCAGGAACTCAACCAAGAGATCTCGCGAATGAGATCCTTCCCCCAGCTTCACCGGCAGCTTAATGGTACCCTCAAGGACGACCGATGCTCCGGTAAAACCGATTACCGGGTATGAGACCGGCTTGAGACAAGATCTCCCTAACCCCATCTTCTTGAATGTAGGCATGAAGAGAATATTGGCAGAGCTGCCGCCATCCACCAGAATGCGGTGGACCATTGCTGTTGAAATCTGCAGAGATACTACCAGCGGATTATCATGAGGGTAGATAATTCCTTTGGTGTCCTCCGCTATGAATGAGACGGATGGCATGAGTGGCGGCGCTGGCCACTTGCCAGCGTTGTGATAATTCACTTGGTGTCTTACCTCCTTAAGACTAGCTTTGGCACCGTGAATACTTCCGCCGTGGACCGGGCCGCCCGAGATAACGTGTATCTCCGTTATTCTTTCTTTAACGGACTTTCTCTTACCGTCTTCTTCTTTGGGGGACCCTTCACGGCGATCCGTTCTCGCCTGATACTGCTTGAAGTAGCCTCTCCGTATCAGGTCTCCGATCCCGTCCCTCAGGTCCTTACAATCTTCAGTAACATGGCCGTGATCCTTGTGGAAGTCACACCACTTGGACCTGTCGCGGCCTTTATAATACATCTTCCTAGGTCGTTGCCACTTGTCATCTTGTTTGTGCAACTCATATATCTCGACCCTGGACATTGTTAGGGGAGTGTAATTGTGATAGCGGTCTGGCCGTCCTTCCTGGCTCTTCTTGACCGAGTTGCTTTCCTCCCTTCTTCCGGAGTTGTCGGACTTTCTATCTCTTCGGTTTTTATCTTTCTCTTTCTCCTTTTCTCTTTCCTTCTCCTTGCCATCCCCTTCAGACCTCTTCGAGGTTGCCGCCTTATCAAACTCTTCCCCTCGGATAAACTCGTTAGCTTTTCCAAGGACTTCGGTCAGACTGGTCAACTTCTTACGGCCTAGGTAACTTCTGAAGGCAGTTCCCTCTTTCAAACCGGTCATCAGTGCCAACACTGCAACCTCTTGCTGCAGGCT
The DNA here is from genome assembly GCA_947646795.1 of Beta lomatogona. Classification (NCBI taxonomy): domain Eukaryota; kingdom Viridiplantae; phylum Streptophyta; class Magnoliopsida; order Caryophyllales; family Amaranthaceae; genus Beta; species Beta lomatogona. The sequence goes on from CANSNZ010000089.1 coordinate 1,585,195, forward strand.
AGGGATTGTAACGGCTTCAGAATTGAAACGACCAATGTAATCCCTCAGGCTCTCCTTCTCTCCTTGCTTGATGGACATCAGCTCGCCGGTGGTTTTCTCCCTTCGCTTATTGCTAACGAAGTGTGTCACGAACATGGACGTGAGCTGGCGGAAGTCAAAAATAGTTGCCGGTGGTATGCTTTTATACCACGTTTGTGCCAAGCCCGCCAGAGTTGAAGGGAACACCTTACACCACACAGAATCAGTGTCGGTGTATAGTAGCATGTGTCCTTCATATGCAGAGATGTGGTCCTCAGGATCAGATTTCCCGTCATACTTGCAAGTCGGCATTTTAATCTTTTCCATAGGCTCCTGCAGTATGGCTGTGGAGAATGGAGAATTTCGAAGCGATACCGGCGCTCTGCGTCGAGCAAACTCACTTTCCCTCCTGTACCGGGATGACTATTGGATCTTAGTTTCCTGATGATCTTCCTTATCCTCTCCCTCCATGGGCTCTGTGGGAGTCTTTGAGTTCTCCCCCTGATCCTGATCATGCCGGCTTAGGATACCCTGTCGGCCAGTCACAAGAGAACGCATCTTTCTCACTGGACTGTGTGGCCTGCTCAGGGAACGCTTACTAGCGTGACCGGTCGGTGGAGTTTGACTCGCCATGGCCTGGAAGACTTCGGCAGCACTCCGAAGCTGCTCAGGGCTGAACATATGTTGCAAAGCTTCGAATATGTTAGGTTGAGGGGTCTCGGTGGCCCTCTTCCCCTTGTCGGGTGGTGGTTGGGAGGACCCAATCACCGGTTGAGGAGTGTTGAAATCAGGGGGTCCACCCCCCGCAACGGCATTGTTCTCGTCCGATTCCGGCATCCCAAAGGTCTGCTTAGGATCCATGAGGCGAATGAGTAGGCTAGATCGATCGCGGCTTAAGACCAAAGTATAGTTCCCCCCTCCTTCTAGCGCCAATTGTTCCGGTATGGAATAATTATTAGGGAGTGAACCGGTGTCTCCTCTGTGTAATAAGTCGGTTTAATGCTATGCAAAGCAAAACAAATAAACTAACCTCGGGGGTTGATCAGAGGAACGCCCCTCCGATGCCTAAGTCAGTAAAGGGTAAAGACGGGAGGTCTCAAGTAGAATGTATTAGTGTGTGTGAGCGTACCTTATGACTCAGATCATGGGGGTATTTATAGGAGCCGACAGTGTCCTTAGCAAGATAGGACACTGCTCCTATTGGTTGGATACATTTCTATCCTCTTCTGATACTTATCTTTAAGCCCATAGGCGCGTTGAGTAAGTACTGGATCAGTCCAGGCCCATCTAGCAATAACCCAACTGATAGATACCGATAAGGTACATCGAAGTGACCGGCATGCATAGCATGCCGGCACCTGGCTTGGCGTATACCAAGCAAAATGGGGTATCTTTGACTGATGCGTCATAACGGTCAATATCGGTCTAACTGGACCGGTAGGAAACTTGTACAACCCCCATACACTAGTAATGAAATAAAAAGTAATAATAATATTAGTAATAATATGTTTTTAAAAAGATAAGTTCAGATCAGATCAGATCAGATCAGTTCAGATCAGAAAAAATAAGTTCAGATCAGATCAGATCAGATCAGATAAGTTCAGATCAGAAAATTTCAGGTGAACTAAACATAGCTTAAATCAGTTCAGATTCTTTCCTAAAAAAGAAATACTCATTATAAGGAAAGTAGTACAATTGTATAGTAGCAAATCTCCATCTTCACACATATCCTTACCCTCTTAACCACCTCCATTAATTAATCCAACGGTTAATAAATTTTTTTTTTAATAGAGAAATTCCAACGGTTAATAATATTCATAAGAGCACAAACACCAACTTATTATTAATTTTTTCAAGATATTTTTTAATTAGGAGAGATAATTGCCTTGAAAACCAACTCCGTTAGGCATAGCCTACAGGATATGCTCAAAGGCTAGGTACAAAGGCTAACAGTTTAGAAGATACGGCTTTTGGATACGACCTCATAAGACTTTTACCAAAATCCCTAATAATACTAGGGTATTTCTTTTTTTTTTTTTTGCATTTTCTTGAAATAAAATAAAGGTGGTATTACAAAATGTAAAACCACAAAAAAAAAGAGAAGAATAAACGGGTAAGAAAATGAGTCAAATGACAGTCCTTGCTTAACTCCCCTCACTCTCTCCTCATCTTTCCCTCGCTCTCCCTCTTTCTCTCTCCTATTTTCATCCGTTGCAGAACTTCCCTTGTCTTCTACTAAAAGAACACCAATTTTTTGCAAAACTGAAATTCAGAAACAACCTTACCTTTGATTTCTTAAGTTCTTAAAAATCTAATCAACCCAATTAATCAAGAATCTCAGGTAAACTTCCCATATTCTCTTGCTTGATCACTTTTTTTTTCTTTCACTTGGGTTAATTCCATGCTCTAATTTCTTGATAAGTGTCCTTTTATGTCAATTTTGGTTGCTTGCTTTCTTTTTTACTCCAATTCAATTTTTTGTTCCCTGCATTATATTATTTGTTTGTGAAAATTGGGTTTTTGAGTAGTTTCTTGAGGAATTATCTATTGGTTTTTCCATTTTGCTTTTTGATTGTGATTTTTTGGTTTAATTTTGAATTGGGTGTTGAAGAAATTGATTAATGACATTGAATTTTATCATTGATCAAGATTATTATGATGAATAGGTGTGTTGATACATATCAAAGTTTCAATCTTTGATAGTTGTATGATTAGACTTTGGAGTTTGTTTGTTAAAATGTAGCTCTTTATCCATGCATGTATTAATGTTTAGTGGGTAATGTTTAAGTTAATCTATTTTTTTTCTTTTATCTTTTTATCTGGGAATTGGTTCAAAAGAAAATAATTTTAGAGAAGTTTTAATTTTCTTTGCATTGTGTGCACTCGATGTTTTTCTGAGTTACTTCATATAAAAGAAGATCAAAGTAACCCTCACCCGGGTAATTTATTCATTTAAATTTTTACATTGTTTATATGATCAATGAGTTGATTCAAATAATGATTTTTTTTATAAATAATTTAATTTTCTTTCTGTAAAGTCCAATTTCCAACCTCACTGTGCCTGAAAGAAATTTCCACCTCCTTGTTACATTTTAGGGGTTCTGAGAGGTTGCATCAGTTGTGATACTGTTGTATAGAAAAACTTTGGCCACCTATGATGATTTTTATTCCGATTGCTTAGCTATCTTGTCATTGACATAATTTCGAAGGACATTTGAGTCATTATTAACCGTGTCTCAATATCATATTATGCTATTGTTGTTACTCTTTTCTCTTATATTTCAATTGTTTAAGGAAGTTGTATTTGAGTACTTACTACCGAGCATAGAATATGTTTGGATCATTGTCCGCTTGAGTTCAATAAACTATTAATTTAGCTAGGAATATGGCGATTTACCTATCTGGTCGAGGCTTGATTAGGTTTTTGTTTTTGTTTTTGTTTTTCTCTTCATTTTTATGGTTTTGATATTTTCTTTTTGGGTCAGGTCATGCAATGTCAACTCCTTTATTGCATATTTTAGAGTTATATGCAAGTATCAACCTTAGTTTATGGATATAAAAATTGACACCTTTCTCCATTCAAGAATTTATATAACATCAACAACAATGAAAAACATTTTGGGCTTGGCTACGTTTTGACACGCCAGTTTTAGCTAGCTAAATGAGTAAATCTCTATTATATATGGGAACTCTTGAGGACTTTGGTGTCCACCTGAGTTCCCTAAAATACCCTTTATGTTTTTATTCTTTCAAGATAACTAATGAGGACAAAAAAGTTATATAACTTTTTTTTTAAAAGCTAATATAACTGCTAGATTTTCCCCCTAAAAAGCTACCACATTTTTTTTTAGTAAAAGTAACTTCTTGATTTTTAAAAAACAAGAAACATGTACAATATCACTGCGATGTTCGCGCACACATCGTGTGCAAAAAATACTAGTAATTAAATAATCTAACCAACTTATTATTTTAAAGGCTTAGTCATGGTGGTGAAAAAAATTGTGCAATTGTGGTATAATTCAAACTTGAACTAGTGTATAAATATACTAGCTTGTCTTTTCAAATAAGAGTACACTTGTGCAATTGTGTTAGTAGAGGTAAGACTCCTTACATATTATACCTCAATCCTTCCTAGGAGGGTGCTTGTGTATTTGGCCATCCTTTTTTCTTTTCTATGCTTTGTAGTGCGTGCATCGTGCGTGGCCATTATGTCTATTTATCACTTAAAGTCTTACTGCTTGGTAAAATTGTATGAAATTTATCATGAAAATCTGCACTAGGCCAATATGCAGGTTTACTAGGAGAGTTTGATCACAAACAATCCCAAAAAGAATTTTATACACTAAAATCAATTGGCAAAGGTGGAGCAGACCACTAGACTTATAAGGTAACCATCTTCGGCCTTTCTTCTGCTTCTTCTTAACACATAATGAATGAAGGCATTTCTCTTTTTTTTTTTTTTGGTTTTATTAGTCTTGAAATCATCTGGCAATGGGTTTTTATTTGTTTTTCAATTCTATGCAGGCCTGCAACTTAAGTTGTGTGGGAGAGTTTTGCAAACCTAGGAAAATAGTTTAGCTCGAAATTGTTGAGTACCTACGAGGTTGGAGAGGGCATAATGTCTGTAATGAGAGGTCAAAGTAGTACGGTTGAATCAGTCACTGAAAACAATGAGTCCGGCTTCAATAACAATGGTGAATTTGCTATATTCTTGATGTTAATGATGTATTTCCATGAATTTGGTTTTCAGCTAGTAATCCGTTTGTGTTTGACATTGATTGATGCAGCCCATCAAAATATGAGCTCAATCCAGAATTCCTATCAATCTAGCCAACGCTCGACTCTACAAAATCAAATCAATGACATTGGTGCAAGAAATGATCATTGTTTACATTCTTCATCCCATAAAGAGCCAAACCATGTTGAGGATGTCCTAACCATAGTTAAAAGCAATTGCAATGTAGTCTGTGGTTCAACTGGGAATGTAATCTCTGATGATGAGACTTTTGATCGGGGTCCAAATCTTACCGCAGGACATGAGGATGGCGTCATTTATGTTCCAGAGCAAAGACTCTCAGTGAGCTCCTCTTCCAACAAGGTCAGTCATTCTATTGGAGTTCCCGGCAATTCAGGTCAGCAGGACGATATTAGCTCTGGTTCTAATGCCAGTATATCAGGTCTATCTGACAAGAGGAGGGAAGTAAAAGTTGGTTTGAGACAGGTAGTTGAAGTAGGAAGTTCTAGTAGGCCACAACAAGCAGATAACAGTTTGTCAAAAAATATTTCTGTTCATTTGAATTCACCTTCCTCCCATACGTTACTAACATCACCTTCGAGTTGGTCTCATGTGAATTCTCAAGAATATCCTATGCTGAGAAGTAGAGTTGGTCTTCATGAAAACTCTAACTCCCATACTCATCCAAGCACCAGTCCAGAAAGGCCTCAGGGAGATTTGAACTCGGACCAATATATGCGGAGCCAATGGAACTCCGTACTTGCTACCAGGAATTCTCCAATGCAATTTGATCACAATGCTAGCCCATCATCATTACCTATGGGGCTCAGTGATGTCTTTGAAGGTTCCAACACACCTAATATGTCCAGGACGACTTTTGTTCCTAGTGGATCAAGAAATCAGCCTCAGTCACCTTTAGCTATCAATTCCAATTCAAGGGCTGGCACTTCAAATGAAAGAAGGCAGTTTCCTGACCTAGGAGATTTCGCACATCATCCTCGACATCACAGCTTAGCCGATGGAAGGTATGCTGCTCTTAATGTTGCTTCTAATCACCAGATGGAGTATAATGCAGGATATTATCACTGGCCTTCCCTTCCTTGGGTTCATCCATTCTTCAATCAAGCTGGAAGTCAGCAAACAGCAGTAGGTTATTCGCCATGGATCCCCTCTCCTTGGAATGGTCTTGGATCAGGTGCTCAGAATGTTGATGTTGCTCCTTCACCATATCCTGCTAACTATGGGTACATGATGTCAGCAGATATAATGCTGCAATCTGGACAGAATCTTGGCCAGGATGCTCATTTTTCGGGTCCATTGATCTCCCAGTCCAGGCATGGTCTCTTGCCCCATTCATTGCAGTCCTTGGAAGCTCGAATAGGAAGAGATCATGGGACAATGCCTGAGGTTCGTGAACAAGAGAATTTCTCTTTCTAGATTATATTTTTCATGGATATAATGTCTGAGGTTCCCTGTTTCGCCTAACCTCACCAGGGGAACAATTTCTCACTGGTTATTGTTGTTGTTTTTTTAGTTCCCTCCGCCCACCCAATATTAAATGTCTTATTCTGCAAGAAAGTGAAATAGAGAAACCCGAGGGTTCTGGACATTTTGGGTTGGGGTTTTAATGTTCAGGTTTAACTTTAAAGATCTGAACTTTTCTGTATGAGATAAGTGGACAATTACTTTGATATATTTCCTTATTAGAGATTAAGACAATTAATACAGGATAGAGGGAGTGCTTTCAAGGGAGTGCTTTCACTTTCTTTTCAAGTCTCCGTGAAAACTACTTTATTGGCTGTCTATGCTGTTTGAGTATATAAATGGAAGTATATTATTTTTAGTGTATAGGGAGCCATGAAGGCACTGATGTAGACAAGATTCCCGGTACCATCTCCCAATATGACCTGCCTCAATAGGGAAATCCCAATTCATTGGGTCATCAATACAATTAAATAGAAATCCCCAAGGGTTCCATATACTAGGAGCCCAGCACCAACAAAGTTAATTGACAATTGATATTTACCATTTTGAGTTTATTACTTCTTAACAAAGCAAAGTCAGATTTTTCTTGTTGTTATTCCCGTTTCCTCCAATAGGTACATCAAATGTTTAAAGAAAAGGGAAGAAAGAATTCTCATTTATGTGCCATATGTTTTGTCCATTACTTGATGATGGTTGTTAGGATGTTACAGAGACTTGGTGCACAAATATTGTTATTGAGAATTTATGAGGTGATGTTAGTTGATCTCAGTAATACTAAAAAACAATTAATCTATGCTGCCTATTCATTTCCTTTGGTATTAGTTCCTCTGTTCCTATATGAACTTTGCAGTTATGGTGCATCGTCTTTCTAACCTGGTTGGCGAGTCGCTTCTTTCCATGATTGGAAAATCTATAGTTGGTGGAGTGACTATGATATTCAATTCTATTATTTAAGCCATGCTTTAGTTGTGAGGATATCATCCATTGTGGTAGATTTCTGTAGGGGCAAGTGGGTTCTATCAATTAATTGTGAAGAAATTTGGTTGCAGCGAAGCAGTCAAGTTAGGCAAACTTCAAGGAATCTTTGATTCTTTGACAACCTGTAACCATAACATGCCATACTTGTAACCATTACATATCGGTGTTTACTAGTAATGTCTCTCATTATTCCTTCTTTAACTTATATGCTTTAGTTTTTGGTAGCATTACCATTTATCAACTTTTTTCTTGTAGCTGCTTCTATAGCTGAGAGGCTCACTTAACCGGAAACTTATAGGCTACTGTAGAGATCAATAACACTTAGAGAGCAATCAATTATATTGAAGTACCTGCAAATTGTGGAAATAGTTTGACAAATCAAGTATATTTAGAAGCATAAGGATCACTTAGGTAAATTGTCTGATCTTTCACGAACCATTCAGGCCTCCGGGCTGCATGTTTGGTTTTGTTAAGACATTCAATCTTACGGCGTGTTTGGTTGCCACTTGCCGTTAATAGATGGAGGTAATATTGATGAATTTGTTTTGTAAAGGAAGTCCCATGTCAATATTCGTGGTAATGGAACTATATCCTCAAACATGTTTGTTTCTTTTTTTTTGTCTTCATAAATTTCCATGAGGATCCGATACCACCTCTAAAATGGTAATGGAAATTTATTTGAAGAAAATGAGCTATTTGGGGATAGACATGCATTATCATGGACTTTTGTTGGTATCTGCACTTGATAGTTGGACTTTCGCGAGACTTAAATCTAAATAATGAAAGTTCCGCGTTACCCTTTTCACAACCGTCAATTGGATAGATATTACAGTAATACAGTTTGGATAAGGGTTAGTTATTGACCTAGACCATTGATGTAAGTCTCCATTTTCATATGTAGCCTTTTGCTAGGAGATTATGTTAATCATTCTGGACAAGGTAGCAGAACAGCTTGCCCAGAATGTGTTAAAGTTAAGGTAGATTTTTTACACTTGAAAGCTTCACCAGCGTAATCCTAGTTCGTTAATGTTCTGTATTCCTCTATGAATTGTTTTTCCAACGTCGCAGAACAGGAAAGGCATGTTTCAATAATTATATCAACGTCCTTTGCTCCATTCCATTCATTTAAAATTCGTATAAACAGTTCCTGGTGTATCTGGACCTGAGTGTGTATATTGTCACGTCGATGTTCTTGTCTAAATATGAAGCCAGTTGGTTGATCTATTGTGAAAGTTCTTTATCTGACACTGAGCTCAGCCTGTACATATATAATTTTGGTGAAATACAATTGCAGGATAGGTGCATATATGATGTCAGTTGAGCTTGATTTTGGGGTATCCTGAGCCTGACTCGGCTCCATAACATCTTGAGTCAAGTTTGGACCTAGTTGATCTTGAGAAGCTCACTAGTTATCTCATCTCATTAGCACCCCTAGGGTAGTTGGTTTGTTGGATTTAGGCATTTTGCTTTTGATTATTTGATAGCGTTTGATGATTGGGATTTTTAGTTTCTCTTTAGTTTTCGAGTAGCTCAACTCAACTCGCCAATATCTCGACTCAAGTCAATCTCAAGTAACTCATGATCTATCTTGTCTTGTTAGCGTCCCTACTGCAGGCTGGTCCTGACATCTTGTAGCAAACAAAATAGTTTTGTGGGGCTCCTTATATATATATAAAAGATGTAACACACAAATAAATAAAAGATTAGGAAATTGATTTGATGGGGTAGGCGAAATGCAAGGAACAGTAATTGTATTTTGAGGGGCACGGCAAGTGTCTGGACTTTGGAGTACTGCTTGTTCGGGAATGGCAGCTATAAAATCTTGAAACCTTGAATATTAGGAGCAATTATGTTGTGAAGCATTAAATCTATAAGGACTGAGTTATTTTGTCTTCCAGCTTTAGGCCGGAGCATGTCTAGTTTTGAGGAAAATAATTGCCCTCCCAAATCCTGGGCCTGGGGGTCGTCCCTCAAAATTTAGCTCAAGGTCAGGCCTGTTGGATTGTGTCTCGAAATGTGATTGTTGAAACGTGATGCTTAGCTTTCAACTTGCTGACACAACATCTCTAGGAGAAACTTTTCTTTTTTTGAAACCTAGGAGAAACTTTTCTTAGAGGATACTTGCAACGACCAATGACTGCTATTAGCATTTTCAAAATGACATGGGCAATACATTAGTATCTCTAAGCTTTCCGACTTGACCTTCCTAAAGTGAAAGCTCCATGAATGATACTTAGCTTGTTCTTGTGACAAACTATTGAAAGCATATTTTTCTAGGATTTCCTGTTTTGACTTTTGATACAACTAACCAAAATTGTTGCCTTTGCAGTTGCTTGTTCCATTATCCTTACTCATGGAGGATCAAGCGGCCAATATTTTCCGTTTATTATACCCTCGTGGGGTCTATAAGTCTCTGCATTATTTGGAATAAATTTCCTTTTGTTCTGTATTATTTCCATGTTTGTTCATCTTTCCATTTACTGCTATATCTTTATATATGCTTTTATGTCATCTTGGTTTTTCTGGAACATTTTTCTAAGTAAATAACCTTGTTGTTGGCCTTGGCCCATAGAGCTGAATATATTGCTCTTTTTGTCCAGCAGCTTTATCAGATCGATTCCCACCATATTGCTGACTTCCACACTCAGGTTTGAATCTTATGTACAAGTAGTGGTTTAATCACTCTCAAGTTTCCATGCAGTGATGTTTATGGATTTGTATCAATATTTCATGTTCCACTTAACAATTAGGATCCTTTCCAATATTGAAAGTCGATTACTATGTTGAACTTTTAGCTGCTATACTCAAGTAATTAAGTTGGCTGCCCCCTTTTTTTATGGTAAGATTTCCTTAGTAGCAAAATATTGGAGGGGTGTAGAACTATATAAAGTATAAGATGTTGCATAGGATGTTTGGGAGAACTTGGACATTGCAAATATAATTATGTAAGCTTCATTTGGCTTATGGTAGACTTCTCAAGAAGAATTGTGGGAAGAGATGAATGGTATTCTTCTGCATGAAGTAAAGTTGAAACTGCTTATGTGCTTCTAATGGTGCATAAACGTGCATTATTGTTGGGACTTCAGAGGCAGAGCTTATCTTCTGTAATGCGCAATGTGCTAGATGTAAATTTTGTACATATTAGTTGCCATAGATATGTATTCATGTCAGGAGCGCGTCGGGGCAGAGAATAGAGAAGTTCCAGTCATTGGGATTGATTAAGACTTCAATATTGTTGTTGAAAATTTATGAATTATTATAGCTACCATTGTTGAGGATCTGCGTAACTTTTTCATAGACTAGAGTAGTACAACTCAAAGAGGCAAGACAAGATCTTAAATACAACTTTGAGCCCAAAAAGTTGATGGAAAAAATCCAAATAAATTTGGATTGAAGGGGGCTGAACAGACATTCATGTTCATGACTTAATGTGATAATAATCAAATCCTCTGTTTTTGTTCTAACCTTGATTTCAGAAAAATTGTTAGGTGCATATGGTAAATTATTATTAAGTTAATGGCTATTGATGTCCAGAATTAGTAAGCACTTTCACTTTTCGTCTTTGATGATGAGAATGTGCACCTGCTTGTTTTCTAGAATCGTCTGGATTTGCTCACATTATTTAGCAGTAGTTCTTTTTTCCTTGAATATGCAACTAGTTTTCATATTATCATGAGATTACATCAAATTTCATTTTAGCACCAAAAAAGAAAAATTCGGAACTCATGGATTCAGCTAAATTGTTTGATACTGTTAGTAATCTATGCAGGAAGGCTTTATTTATCTGATTTTCCATTTAATTTTCCTTGGATTTTTTTTGGCAAGAATGTTATTTTCATTTCACTTTGTTTTCTCTAATGTATTTTTGAAATATCCTTTCTCCATTAATCATATTTCATTTGTAACAGGCAATGACTATGCGTTCATTCTACAATGCTCGGGGATATCCACAGGAAATTTTAATGCAAGACCGGCATAGAGATATGAGACTCGATGTAGATCAAATGTCGTATGAGGTGATAAACTTATAATCTCTTATTTATTTCACTAGAACATCAATTTTATGAGTTATGTTTCTTCTCCTTACACAAGGGAAAATCTTTTTCCAGGAGCTGTTAACTTTAGGAGAGCAAATTGGGAGTGTGAAAACAGGTCTAGAGGAGGAAACCATTATGGAGCTTCTTAAACGGAGGGAGTATGACCTTGTGATCAGTGACCCATCTTCTGATGCTGAAACATGTTGCATATGCATAGTTAAGTATTGCTTTCTAACTTTAACCACTTAACGAAGTTGAGAGAATTAGAGAATGCATGCCTATAAGTTATTGAAGAGGCTAAATGGAGAACTTGTTCACCACCAAATAGAGGGGTGGAATTAGTTTGGGGCTTACTCCAAGTGATTTACCAAAATGTCCCCTCCTTACATGTTTGGCGGAGAACAGTTCCCAAGTACCTCGACTCTAAGATCCCATTGGTATCAATGCGAGTTTTTAGTTTTGATTTCTGAAAATTTTGAAGTCATATGATGTAAGTGTATAATGAACTTAAGTTTAGTCATCCTTATAGTTTTGTAATCACTGTTTATCTTGACAACCGACAATAGAAATATTGAAACTACTTAATCGGGTTCCCATAAACTGGAAACATAAAACGATAACATGTTCCAAGTCATTTAAGCTTCCTGTTTCTCTGTCTTTCCTTATCTATACTTCCCTGTCCTTTTCTTTCCTTATCTGTACTTTCCTGAACTCGAAACGTTACATGGCAGCAAGAATATGTACGCGAAGAAGATGTTGGAGAGTTGAACTGCGGTCACGAGTTTCATACAGCGTGTATCAAGAAGTGGCTTAACATTAAAAATAAATGCCCAATTTGTATGAAGGAGGGCTTGGGTGCATAACATGCTGCAGTCTGCAGGACCAACATGTTAGCTTTTAAAGTAGTTTTATACACACCTCCAGCAATTTGTTGCTGGTAACTTTAGTTTAGTATCATCATATGGGTTTATTTTGTTGAAACTGAATAATTGTACATAGACCTTCAATAGCTCAGCTGTTGATCATACATTATGCTTCAACAATAATGTGCTAATTATTTGAGCATGGCCCAGATATACTTACTCCGGAGTACCCTGTTCGAAAACCAGGAATTTTACTGATAGTGGTTTTCAGACACGACTGAGTTTATCATGTTGATGTATACCCAGAAAAAAGGAAAGTAAAAAGATGGAAAAAGGGGTAAATTTGAATTGTAGCACTTTAGCTTATTGATTACAGTATTCGGGTTTAAGGGTCAGATAGGTTGATGTTTAGGATCAACAAAACTTTGTTAATTTTAATAATGAGCTATCTACCAATTCTCTACATATCAAAAGAGTCATTTGAAGCATTCATACAACCAAAATTATGTGTTAGGATTAATGTTAAAGGAAGAATAAATAAGTATATGAATAGGAAGTGGAGAGTCAGTTGTCCTACATGGATAGAATCATAGAAAATAGGATGAGTTTTCTAACCTAGTTCATTTTCAAGTGAGTTTTCTAACCTGGTTTTGGGCTGGAGATGAGGCCAACCCTGTTGCGCCACTATCTTGAATCTTGATTATGTTGCCCAATTTCTTTCTAGTTTTTAGTTTTTTCTTTTCTTATTTAGGAGAGTGATGTGACTTCGAAGCGTTTATATCAGTAAATTGAATGAAGAATCTCAGAGTGATGTTTTAGAATATCTTTTAGGTAAGAGTATTATTGTTGTAGATGATGTATGTTAATATTAATGATAATTTCCCTATTCCCTACTAAAAAAAAAGGAGGGTGCTTATAATCTTAGGGGGCAATGCCAAATTTCGATTGCACCATTGTCAGTGTCAAATTGCTTCTAAGACATTAATTACCACACAATTTTATTTGTCATAAGTCTTTGATATTCTCTTATGAGTTCACAAAATTGCTCTTGTATTTTCTATACTCATATTGATCCAATAAGATTATCTTTCGCCAAATCTCTTATTCACTACAATATCTAAAATTTTCATATTAAGATTAAAAAAAAAAGTGCAAGTGAAAAGGTAAAATCCCATGTTTATGATTCTATGCATAAATATAGGTTGATCATCCATTGGCTTATTGATTTTGTTGCCTGCTCTAGAGCCTAGAGGTTCCATAAATATATAACACTGATCTCTTTTATATTCGATAATGGATACCATGTAATTTAATATTTTTTTCACAATAAAACCTTAACATCAATACATAATCTATACAAATATATTAAAAGACGTTCCTAAAAATATTAACAATGTGTAGTTACTAGGATTCAAACACATGACATTTGAAATGAAATGTGAGAGTTTAACCACTAATCTACTACAATTTTGATGCTTAATGTTCCAAAGTAAAAGATAATAAAGTTTTATAATTATATGTAATTATAGAGACATAGACATGCTTTTTAATCTCTAACACTTTTATTAGCTAATAACATGCTTTTTAATCTCTAACACTTTTATTAGCTAATAACATTCTTTTATTATATTGTTACTAGGTTTGAAGCCTGTGCGTTGCACGGGTTGTTGTTTATCTTATTTTATTGCAAATTTTTTGTTAAAATTATTGTTGATTTTGTGGTGCTGTAAAATAATATTTTTCGATATCATTGTATTTACATACTTCCTCCGTTCTTTTTCTATTACAACAATTACCAATTTAGGTAGTTTCATCTTTTGGAACCATTCCAGTTTTGAGAAACTATAGTTGACAATATTACCTTTACTTTATGTTAATAAAACCATCATTAATTACCCGAATTGCCTTATAAAGTTGCGTTTACTTTAATAAGGATTTATTTGTCCCATAAGGTACCTCTATAAGTTGCGTTTACTTTAATAAGGATTTAATTGTCCTCTACTGTAGTTAACTAAAGAGGTACCTCTATGCTAAACTACCCATTTTTTATTTCCTTAAAAACCATGTCCAAACCAATTGTTGAAGTAGAAAAAAAACAGAGAAAGTATTTGTCATTATACTGTAGTTTCTAGATTTGTTATTGTGATATATCAATTTTATAATTTTTAATATTCAATTGAATATTGTGGCTAAGTCTATTATTGAATGGCCTGGTATCCCTATAACAGGTATGACTAACAATAGCTAAACAGTTTTAACATGAATAATACCCGAATAATACTTTAAGAAAGTAGAGGGTAATAATTTAATTGATGCAGGACAGAAAGAATACTTTCTTAAAAATTGATAAGAATGACATGGCATGCTTAGGTGGAGCTCTTTATAATATTCTAAGGATGTTTTATTTAAATCAAACTCTAATTTTTAGATAATCCAAAACTCTAATATGTAACTTTATCGCTATAGATTTTAGTTAATAAATTTTGTTGCAATACTATATTGTTTTAGTTTAGTTGAGTAAGGTTGAGGTTTTGAAAGGATAATATGTTTAATCCTGTAAATTGGACCTATAATCAAATGTTATAATCACATATAATACACTATACTTAATACTTATAGCCATTATTTTATTTATCTAAAAAAAAGACTAAATAATGTCCTACAATGCATCTAATTTAATATATTTTCATGAGTTGTAAAACTATATTGTAAATAGATCATATTTTGAAGCATATTTCAAGCACTCTCCAATGGTAAAACAACTATAATGTTTTGAATTAGGTATAATAATTTAGGTTGTTTATTCAAATCGTAACTCTAATTTCCCCCTATCCAAAACTCTTTTATGTATTTAAATATATGTAGATTCTATTTTTTTCAAATATTTAAAATAAAACCTAATAACATGACAATCTTAAGTGGCGCTCTCTATTTCATAAATTGTAGAACTATATTGTAAATGGATCTTATTTCAAAGCATATTTCGAGCACTATCTAATGGTACAAAAATTATAATATTCTGAATTAGGTAGCAAAAGTTATACACATTACATAATATAATAATTTAGGTTGTTCATTCAAAACGAAACTCTAATTTCTGGTTATCCAATACTCCTTATATGTATTTAAATCTATGTAGAACTCTATTTTTAGAAAAAAAATAAAAAAATTGATGACATGTCAATCCAACACGGCGCTCTATATTTCATAAGTTGTACAACTATATTATAAATGGATCTTATTTCGAAGCATATTCCGAGCACTCTCCAATGGTACAAAAATTATAATATTCCGAATTACGTAGCAAAAGTTATACACAATTTTCATGATATAATAATTTAAGTTGTTGATTCAAATCCAAACTCTAATTTTCGCTTATCTAAATCTCCTTATATGTATTTAAATCATCTAGAACTCTATTTTTGTAAAAATTAAAAATATAAATTGATGACGTGGCAATCCTACGTGGCGCGCTCAATGAGCTCAAAATCTTGAGGAGCTCCCTATGCTCCCGAAAAGTTCCTCCTTTATATATATATATATATATATATATATATATATATATATATATATATATATATATATATATATTGATTTTTATCCCTAAATCCTTAAAAGTTCTTTTTAAAACAACTTAGCATGCCATAACGTCCATTTTCCAATATTACATTAGATAGGATATTACGAAAAACTAATAAAATTAATTATGAAATTTATGAAAAACAATATATTTGATAATTGTAACTGACTCGGGGCATCGCTTGAGCCAAAATACTAGTTTGCTTTTAAAAACCGCGTAATAAAAAAGTGCTTTCGGATCGATATAAATAAAAGGAAATCTCCTTTTTAGAGAAAATTAAGGAGGTAGTATAACAATAATGAAAGTTGTCAATATAAAAGGGTCTTAACAGCTAATGATAGTAACTTAAAGATAACACAATGTACATGAGATATTAAGGACGAAACAACTTTGAACAGGTATTTTGAGCATAATAACTAACACTAGTCACATATAACATCATGTTCAATACAATTTCAAATTGCAAAGTGAGAGGAAAGTTGCCTATAACTTAATCATTGTAAATGCATGTAACGCTTAGCTTTCTCTTCCTTTTATAATTAAACAGTTAGAACTTAGAATTCAGACAACTTATCAAGTGAAGTTTGGTTTTTGATGAATTCTTAATTGAAGTTTGTTTAGTATTTAAAAGAAGCTTTTAGATTACTCATGATTATTCTTTTGTAACCGTCAAGTGAAGACAAATTATTTGTGTCGTTACATTTCAAACACTTTTTATTTATTTCTGACCGAGTGTCTCACAAATTCTTTCTACTTTTCGACCGACCATCTCAAGGGAGAAACAAGAAATTACCATTTTAGTTGGGTTCATAAATAGATAAAATTTACCCATTCTTTTTTTTTTTTTGACAACGAGAAAATTTGCATTAATGAAAGCTTGGAGTACAGCCTAATGCTAATACAACCAAACATAACCAATTAACACTAACATGAACGACATGAACGCGTACATAATTTTTAAAGAAAACAATAACTAATTTGTGTTCAGTCCGAAATAAGTGTGTCTTGAGCGATGGTGGAAGAGGTTGGATATAAGAGGAAATCTGTTGAGATGCAAAACCCTACCGATCTTCATGAAGAGACTGTCGAACAACAGCTAGTAGATCCCAATGTCTACTAGGCGCGAAATCCCAAGGTCCTTGATGATCTTCCTGGGATTCTCCTGAATCAACGAACAAAGAAGTCACGTCCTTTGGTGACTTCTGACCCTGCTGCGAGGGTATTCGGAGTTCACTCACTCTAGACTGAAACTCGAAAGACGTGGATGTCTTGACGTGCCCCAAATCGAGTTGGGGTGCCTCCCACAAGATGCGTTTTTGAGGTGTGATGACACCTGAAGCCATCACGGAAATTTGGGGCGAGTTAGATTGATGAACTTCGCCCCCCTTACGGATCCTAAGATCCAAACTGACAATCCCAAAACCATAAGACCGACACACAATAGATCTTAAGAAAGAACATTCTCTCATCTTAACCAACACCTGAAAACCTAAAGTGGCAAAAACCTCATGCCTAACTCCAGGATTATTGGCTCGACCTACTAGGTTGCCTAGATCTTCCTTTGTCATAGGAAACCAAGAGCCTTGAACTGCCCACCGATCACCACTAACGAACACCCTAGCATGATGAGTCACAAAAAGGCCAGGGCCATCGGATCTGAAGATAACAAACAAGAAAACAACAAAACCATACATCACTGGTTCGTAACACCGAACCCTAAACTTGAAGACTCGACCAGGTAACATACCAGGGGAGGGGGAAGGGGAGGGGGGTAGGGAACTGGGAAGCCCAAACTGAGAACTGACTCTAACAGGGGAAGGGGAAGGGAAGCCCAAAGAGACGCTAGACCAGGGGAAGGAGGAAGGGGGAAGGGGAAGGGAAGACTTGACCGACGCGACGGGGGGTGGGGGGTTTACCCGGCGAGCAGAAGCATCCACGAACCGCAAACCGACGAACAACGAAACGACCCTCTGCCCACAAACCGACGAACGATGAACGGCAAAGAAACCGCTAGACCTAGGAAAACCGCTAAACGAAAAGAAAGGGGGAGGTTGAAGGCCGAACTATCCGGCGGCAGACGCGACGACAATTGACAAGATTCTAGCGAAGAAAACCATAACCACAGGGGAAGGGACGACTAACGGTAAAAGACAACCTCTAATACTAAGACAAAGACGCTAGGAGAGACGCGAAAAACCAAAGAAAAACAAGGGAACTCGCCGGAGAACCGGCGCGGCGCCGGAACTCTGGCGAGTTCCTAGGGTTAGGGTTGTGTGGAATGGTAAGTTTAGAGAGAGGGCAGAGATGTTTTAGAGAGAGTTTATTTGGTAAATGCTATACTCCCTACTAAAAATTTACCCATTCAAAGAGAAAGAAGTACTACATTCAAACGCACTTAAAAAAAAAGTACTAAATTCAAACGCAAAAAGAAAAATAGTAATAGTGATTTCCTCTTATCTAACTTATTTCATATTATACAAAATATTATAGAATCAAAAGCACACACTAATACTATATTAGAATAATACTCTTATCTATTCCAAAAAAAACAATTGGATCTATTTTCTTTTTAAATAGTCTCGAAGATATGTCTACCATAAATAACTTTTAATACAATAAATAATCTCTA
This sequence comes from Beta lomatogona, assembly GCA_947646795.1. Taxonomy (NCBI): domain Eukaryota; kingdom Viridiplantae; phylum Streptophyta; class Magnoliopsida; order Caryophyllales; family Amaranthaceae; genus Beta; species Beta lomatogona. The sequence goes on from CANSNZ010000089.1 coordinate 1,603,520, forward strand.
AAATGTTGATATTTCAAGTATACATATATAAGCAATGCTAACAAGTACTAGATGATAACGATTTCTCTTATGTATTAGTTAAAAATAATTATTATCAAAGTTGATGAATTTGACTTTGAAAAATGAATGTATCTAGTATTTTAGGATTAAGGATCAAAGTACATTGATAGTACATCTATTTGGAAAGTACATTCGGCATGGTATGCCAAAATCTTTTAGTATGTGTTGTCTGCACCAAAATTAAACATATATAGATCATGAAAATTTAAATTGAATAATACAAACTTTGATCGACACTCCTAAAATAATTACCGTTTGAATTATTTTTAATGATAAAACTTTTTATCTACAATTCTGGGATGCAGCCTGATAAACAGATTAACTGATAACAAATGAAGTATTTCATTTGTTTAGAGCAGCAGAAAATATTGCACACAACAGTAAGCTCAGCTACACATATTACTCTGGTGCACAGCACACACTATTCTAGTGGACACTATTTTTTCAGTCTTCAACACTCCCCCTCAAGCTGAGAGTGAGGTGGAAGACAAACTCCCATCTTGCTTAGGAGCCTGTTGTGTTGGTGAGTGCCCAGAGTTTTAGTGAAAACATCAGCTAGCTGGTCATTGCTTGGAACATAGGTAGGTTTGGTTGTGCCATCAGCAACCTTGTCCCTGATGAAATGACAATCTATATCAACATGCTTTGTCTTTTGATGATGGATTGGGTTTGATACAATTGCAAGAGCAGCCTGGTTATCACATTTGATCACAGTAGTGCCTAGTTTTTTGATGCCTAGGTTTCTGAGAAGTTAAGTGAGCCACATGACTTCCCACACAGTGAGAGCCATGGATCTATATTCAGTCTCAGCTGTTGATCTGGCCACCACTGATTGCCTCTTGGATTTCCATGAGAGAGGAGAGCTTCCTAGCAGAATACAAAAGCCAGAGGTAGATCTTCTTGTTGTGGCACACCCAGCCCAGTCTGAGTCACAATAAGCTGTGAGAGAGCTTCTGACTTCCTGGCAAGTAAAATGTATTGACTAGGACAACTTGCAAGGTATCTGAGTACCCTTATCCCTGCTTGGTAGTGAGATGCAGTAGGTTGATGCATGAACTTACTTAGGACATGAACAACAAATGCTATATCAGGCCTAGTGATGGTTAGGTAGATTAGCTTGCCAATGAGTCTTTGATACTTCTCAGGATCAGGTAATAAATCACCAGTGTTGGCTGTGAGTTTTTCATATGTGTCCATTGGAAGCTCTAGAACTCTGCAATGTTCTAAGTTGTAAAACCGAAGCAGGTCTTGCACATACTTCTTCTGAGACAAGAAGATCCCCTTTTGAGATCTGTCAACTTCTATGCCTAGGAAATAGCTCACTGGTCCCATGTCTTTCATGTGAAAATGCTGAGAAAGAAAGAGTTTAGCTTCATTAATCCCTGCTTCACTGTTGTCAGCAAGAAGTAAATCATCAACATACACAAGGATGCAAGTGAGATTGCTTCCTTGAGTCTTTGTGAAGAGAGAATAGTCAGACTTGGACTGTTCAAAGTGATTTTCTTTCAAAGTTGAGCTTAGCTTCGAGAACCACTGCCTAGGGGCTTATTTGAGCCCATATAGAGATTTCTTGAGCTTACACACCATCTCAGGACTCACCTTTTTTGCAGGACATTGCTCCCTCTGAGCTTGAACCTCAATTTTGTCACCATACTTAAGGTATCTAGGAGGGAGCTTCATGTAGACTGTCTCCTGTAAATCACCATGCAAAAAAGCATTCTTAACATCCAACTGGTGAACACACCAATCTTTTATGGTAGCAGTTTAGCTACAGGAGCAAAAGTCTCCTCATAGTCTATTCCATATTTTTGCTTGTTACCTAGCACTACCAGTCTTGATTTGTGTCTTTCTAGGCTGCCATCAGAGTGATATTTGGTTCTATATAACCATATACAACCTATAGCTGTTTTTCTGGGGGGCAAAGGAGTTATATCCCAAGTGTTATTCATCTCAAGAGCTTCAAGCTCTTCATTCATGGCAGTTGTCCATCTTGGATCTGTGACAACTTGCTTATCGTGGATGTTGTCACTATGTTTTGTGATTTTAGACATAAAGCACTCGAATCTAGGACTGGGTTTAAAGTCAATGTTTGAAGCAATTTTTTCAGGTGATTGCAAGTGTGCTAGATTGGTTTGATACTGGCTTAGTCAGGATGGTGGCCTGTGATCTCTTACAGATCTTCTCACACTTACAGTGGGAGCATGAGTGGTTTGAATTTCTTCATCAGTGTCTTGAGGATCACTGATTGTATCACCATCGGTGTCTAGAGGATCACTGATTGTTTGTGGTTGTTCAGAGGTATTAGTGGTTTGAATTTGAGCCTCAAACCATTTTTTATGAGCAGGGTTGTGTTGATGTTCAACAGGATTTTCTACTTTCCTATATATTTGATAAGGAAAGATATATTCAAAGAACTTCACATGTCTAGTTACAAATGTTGAATTGTTCAACAAGTTCAACATTCTGTAAACTTTTTGATTGTGAGGATATCCTATGAACATGCATGGCACTCCTCTAATTTCAAGTTTATCACCACTTTTAGTGGGATTGCAGGCAACAACAAAGCAACCAAAGACTCTCAACATGTTATAGTTAGGTTTAGAGTCATAGAGTACCTCATAGGGAGACTTGTTGCTCAGAGTAGGGGTAGGAAGCCTGTTGGTGATGTGTGTAGCTACAAGTACACAATCACCCCAATACCTTGATGGTAGTCCACCCTGAAGCTTCAATGATCTAGCCATTTCAAGGATGTTTCTGTGTCTCCTCTCTACCCTACCATTTTGCTCTGGAGTATCTACACATGAGGTTTGGTGTATGATGCCAAGTGATTCAAAGAGAGGTTTGCTAAACTTGTCATCAAGTTCAGGAGCATTGTCAGACCTAATTACTTTCACTTTCTTATCAAATTGATTCTTAGCCATGTTCACAAAGGTAGTGAGAGCAGCAAATGCGTCAGATTTGTACTTCATGAGATGAGTCCAGGTCATTCTTGTGTAGTCATCAACCACTGTTAGGAAGTATCTTTCATTTTTCTTAGAGTTTACTCTGTAGGGTCCCCATGTGTCAATGTGGAAAAGTTCAAAAACTTCCTTGGCCCTGGACTGGCTAGCTTAGAAAGGACTCTTGGTCATCTTAGCAAGAGGACATATCACACATGTTTCATCATTGTGTTGGTCAAATCCTTTCAAGCCTTGGATTTCACCAATCTTCTTCATGGGAGCATGTCCCAATCTCATGTGCCACATAGAAGAGTCATTTATCTTCTTCTTGGTGGCAACAGTTGCTGGTATCTTCAAATCTCCTGTGATCACAGCACATGACCTTTTTTCTTCCATATTCTTTTTCTTCTTACACTTCAGTTTTCCCAGTGTTCCTTCCACACCTTCATCAAACAAGGTAGTACAATCCATTTTGGACTCTACCTATTCCCATCAATGAGTGATTTTCACCATTCTCAAACAAACAGAACTCAGAGTGAAAAATTGCCTTACAATCACCACTTTGTGACAATTTTCTCACAGACAAGAGATTGTGTTTAAATGAAGGAACAAATAGGACATTTTTCAGAGTGAGGTTGTTTTTCAGCATAGCATCTCCCACATGAGTAATGGTAGAAGTTTCACCAGTTGGCAGGTTTATTTTAGGCTCCTTGTTGCACTTTTTTACATTCACAAGTGTGTCTAAATTACCTGTCATGTGGTGAGAGGCTCCAGTGTCAATGATCCACTGGTTCTCACTTGAGTTGGCAAATAGCAGCTCACCATGTTGGAGTAGGCAAGATCCATGTCATCATCAGATGGACTCTCATTTTGATCAGTCTGAGAAGACATCAACATCTTCAATAATTTTTCAATTTGTTGAGTATTAACTCCAGCTGATGCAGTGCTTGTTCCTCCTTCACTTTTCACATTTGCAGCCATCCTTGTCTTTCCACCTTTGTTCCATTTTTGACCATTTCTAGAATTGTTGCCTGCTGGCTTCTTCCCATAGCTGTTGTCTTTCCCCTTACCTTTGTACCTGGGATGTGTTGGTGGATAGCCAACCATAGTCCAACACTTTTCACTCACACGACCTTGCTTTCCACAAACTGTACAAGACACAGTCTCAGGTGTGTTGCTATACATAGCAATCATCTCTTTTTCTTCCTTCACACCAGAGTGTATTTCTCTTTGAGATTCTTCTTGAGTAAGGGTGCAACAAGCACTATCCACACTAGGAAGAGGAGAGAGCATCAGCTGTCATTTGTGTTATAGGTGGAAATGTTAACAGGGTCTCTAGTTCTTCCCAAAGAGACTTCATTTCAGTGTAATAATCTGAAATGATCCTGCCATTCTATTTTGTTTCATAGATATCTTTGCATGTCTTGTACTTCCTAGCTCCATTAGTCACAAGATGTCTTTGTTCCAACTCTCTCCATATTTTTTCACAATCAGTCACAAACATCACTGATCTCTTTATAGAGTCAGTCATACTCCCAAGTAGCCATGATATTATCATGCTATTACAAGTGTCCCAATGATCCTGTTTAACCTTATCAGACCCATCTCTCTTCACAACAGCAGTTACAAAGCCTAGCTTTCTCTTGGAAGCAAGACAAATTTCAAAAGATCTTCTCTAGGCCCTATAGTTGGAGGATCCTTGGAGTTTTTCTACATTCACTGAGTTACTGTTCTCAGAGGGGTGAAGATAAAGGGGACTGGTGACATCTAGGGAGTTGGTAGTCATGGTTGCCTTTTTGTTTTTTCTTTTGGGCATATAAGTATATTACAATCTATATCTAACAGTAGAGATAAAGAGAGTAACATCAGGAAATTTTGAGAAAAAACTGAACTTTATCACACTGATTGAAGTGGTAATAATGTTCATGATTTGTATGAAATAAAGATGAAATTTTTGGACTTACTGATGAGTTTTTGAGGATGCTTAAGCCGTAGCTCTGATACCATGATAACAAATGAAGTATTTCATTTGTTTAGAGCAGCAGAAAATATTGCACACAACAGTAAGCTTTTCCAGCAAAAAATCCTTTCTTAAGTGATTTGATTCATTCTTTTCTGCCGGCTACAATGATATCTGTCTCCTTAAGTAAGGTCGTATCCACCTAGAAAACCTAGCCACTATTTGTCCTAGGAAAGCAAGGGAAAAAGCTGGAAAATACAACAGAATCAGCATTGCAATACTAATGAGAAAAAGACAAAAGTCTTAAATGAAGCACTACACAGCTGCACATATTACTCTGGTGCACAGCACACACTATTCTAGTGGACACTATTTCTTCAGTCTTCAACATAATCAGGGACATGTGTCACAATTTTATTGGTTGCCTTTTTGATTTAATTTAAATAAAAAATCTTTATCTTTTCTCTCTTCCTCATTCCGCTCTAAAACAAGTAAAGAACCAACACCAAAACTTGAGCCGGATACATTCGCCTTTGCCTGTTTTGCCTCTTCTCTGTTTTTCTAGGCTGGACCTTGGTGGGTTGTTCCAGGTGGCGAAAGGGTGGGGGACGGGGAGTTTGTTGGTTTTCGGGGGGTGGGGGAAGGGGAGAGGTGATTTTCGGGGATGGGGAAAGAGGAGTTTGGTGGTTTTTGGGGGTGGGGTTTAAGGTTTGGTGGTTTTCGGGGAGGGGGTGATTCATAGGGTGGGGGTGTGGGAGGGGGTTTCGATGGGTAGGGTAGGAGGGAGAAAGAGAAATTTTCTAAGAAACGTAGGTATAAAGTTTGTATTCCTAAAAAATAATCCAAAAGTTGTATTATTTTGGGAGAATTGGCCAAGATTTGTACTCCATTTGTTTTTTTATCTTTCTCACATGGAATCTTGACACTATTCATACTTAGAGAGAATCTTCTCAATTTTTTTCAATTTATAAGAAAAAATATAGTCATGTGTATTCTTGTTTGATTCGTCTCAATTAGTACTTTATTAATATTTAATCGTTATAATTTTTACTAATATATAATGAAAGATATTTAAGTTCAAAGATGTGCATTAAAAGACGTGCACAGGAAAGTGAAAAGGATAAAAAAAGAGGAAGTATTATTCTAGTTAAATTCTCCTATAATATAGAATTTGGATAGTCCTTTCTAAAACTTATTAGTGTAGCTAATCATATATTTATGTGAACATTTAAAAAAACAAATTCTTTTACTATTATTGGAAATCAATTCATTAAAGTGGTATAGGATATTAGTCGATTACATGTCAAGCAATTAAGAGTGTCCTTTAATTTCTTTACCCGTCCTTTATTGTCTCACTGTTTCTCGATACAACCTTCTTCAAAGGGATCTAATAATTTTGCATAATTTTGTTCTAAAGATTTGTCTGATAAATCGGGATAATGACAGACAATACACAAAAACCACTCCCCATTGAGCTCAACTAGAAAACTGAAGTACTAAAATAAATAACTCTCTAACAACGAGTGACTATGATAGTCATCAACCGATTAATGAAAAGAGTTCCCACTACGAGGTCGAAGAGACAATTATTAGCAATATATCTGTAGCACTAAATAGAATGAAAGTGAGCATTAATACGGAAACTACTACTAATATATAATATGCTCCTCTTCTTACAAAAAAAAAAAAAAAAATAGAATGAAAGTGAAAAGTAGTGTTGGACGATGAGATAAGCTAGAAATTGTACAAGAAATAATTATTACCCTCATTTAAAAAAATAAAAAAGATACATCTAAAATTAGGTTATCTTTTTTTCTTAAGGAAGTACCTTAACAAATTAAGAAGAGCAACATAATCTAAGACGGGATCAATTCCAGTAACAAAGTCAATCTTAATAGTAGTACATGCTATTACCCTCATTTTAGGATGAAAAGTCATCTCAAATATACGCTGTCTAATTATTCTTCAATGTAGACCTCTATTACAAGCTTTAGATTATGCAAGAATCATGTTAGTGGTAAAGAGAATGACTAATGAGGGCCAATAAGATTTCTAAATCGCTCAAAATAGCATAATAAGAGTATTATTTTCAGATGAAAAATGTGTATATATAAATCATTTTTTTAAGCATTGAAAGTATGAAACATTAATGTAACCAACTCAATTCATTTATATACTCCGACATTGGCATTTGGAACCATGCTATATTGCTATAGATTTGAGAGATAAATTGCTATAGTGGCATCCCAAACAGAAAAGAGAGAGACAAATTAGGGGGGTTATCTCATAAGGGACCCACAGTTGGAATCATTCTCAAAACTACGCGCTTATGTATGCGTTATTTGTTTGAGAGCCTGAGTAACGGCCTTTTTCTCGACTACCCATATAATCTATGATTGTATGATTGTATCTTGGTCTTTTCCTATCTTAGGCTTGTTTGGTAAATTTAATTCAACTACTTGAAATCTTGAATCATAAGAAGCTAATCTTAATTATGTACTTTATCAATCCCAAAGCATTTTCAGATATGGTTGGCAAACTAGCTTTAATCATCTCTTTCCTACTACTCGGTCTGTTATTAAGTACTCCATCCGTCCCATAATATAGTGCTTGTTTCTCTTTCTTGAGGTCAAACTTTAAAATCTTTGACCAAATATGCTCATTTGCATATATAAGAAAACATATTCATGCGGAATCTTGTTAGATTAGCCTCAATATGTAGTTTTATAATATCAACTTTTTATATTTTTTTATTAATAAGGAATTGAAGATATCGAAGGTCAAATGTTTATCTTGGAGACCGTGTAAAAAATAGACAAGCACTATATTATGGGACGGAGGGAGTAAAATAGACAAGCACTATATTATGGGACGGAGGGAGTAGTAGCTATGTTTTTCGATCTTTACGTTTATGTACAAATTTGACCATTAATTTATGTAAATTGTTAATTTGAAAAAGAATATTAAAGTTTATATTTTGATAATATACAATGACATAAATTCAAAATTATGCTATACGATGACATTTTTTTTACATAAATTAGTAAAATAAAAATGGTCAAAATGAGATTTGTAAATGATGTCAAAAGTCAAAATAAAACGCTAGTAACAAATTGAGAGAGAGTTTACTAGGAGTACTATAACCCATATTATTTTCTTGCATTAATTACATAAGCGACGCGTTATTTCCAAAATTGTTTCAACCAGTAAAAAATATTCTTGTTTACTTTTTCCTTTTTTATTTTTAAACTTTGCCGATTTTCCTACTTTGCCGATTTTCCTACTTCGTAAAAAGTTGTGAGAGAGTTGCATTCTCAAATTGTATAACCGATAGTAAGACAAAATTGGTCGTACTATTAATTACTACATCTTTTGCCACCTTTCTAGACTTCCTTTGTTCCCTCCTTTATATATGTGTATATATATATATGTGCAACCTAAAGCCACTTCTTTTCTATCCTCTATACTCCACAAAGAAAACCTAGCTTTATATTACCAATATGTCTCATGAACGAGAAGACCATGAAAATGATGCTTTCTTATGGGAAAACCAATCATGGGTAAATTTGTCCAATGACACTTCAGACAATTCCGGCGGCGAGAAGGCGGTTTCGTTACCGGAGGTAAGGGAGGAGAAGGAGAAGAAACGGGGGCGAGGCGCATCGAAAAAGGGGAAGGGAGAGAAGGGAGAGAAGAAGGGAGGAGAAGAGACACCGGATCATGAGATACATATATGGACTGAGAGGGAGAGAAGGAAGAAAATGAGAAATATGTTCTCAAATCTTCACTCTTTGCTTCCTCAACTTCCTCCTAAGGTAAAAACATACAAACATTATATAGTAGTAAAACAACATTAAAGAAAAGATATAAATTGGGATAGAGTAGTTGTTTATATCGTTGTCTTGTTTCGGATGCTTCTTTTTTTTCCTTCTTGGTTTTTAGTTGAGTTACTGAGTACCTATTTATTAAGTAGGTGTCTAAGTAGGAGTATCTTGCATCTCTCTTCCATGTTTTACGAGCACTTTTGTGTTCCATTGGCAGAACTCCTTAGTCCTCTTCTTTTTAATTACTCTCTTAATTTTGTAGTTTTTAGTGGTCTGTGTACGATTGCTTTAATTTTTACAATTTTTATCCCTATACGTATTTGATCATTAATATTTTTTGATTTATATGAGTACGAAAATAAAAAATGTTGATCCAAGACAAACATTTTTTTCTTATATATAAATCACCAGAGTATAAGATAAAATTTTATTATTACTTTTTATTTTTATCACATGAAATATAAATAGGAATAATATATAACTATAATGGAAGTATATTTCAGATGATTTTTTTTTTTTTGAATTTTAACATTTTAAAGAGTTCTATTCAACATAACCCTAGGCAATGTGCAAGTTAATTATAAATGTTTTAATGACATTAATTGATATGTATTTAGAGTTTAGACCGTAAGATAACTTTTGCTTCTGAAAAAATGATTGAGTATTAATTGCAAGATTTATAAAAGTTTTGTGACCTATTTATAATGCCTAAAGGAGGTAGCTTTCACATTTGGCATAAGTGTAGATAGGGGTGTAAATGATGCGAGTCGAGTTCGAGTTTGAACGAAATTGACTCGACTCGTTAGCATTTTGAGTCGAGCTCGAGTTGCGTCGGGTTTTGACCAAGTAGATTTCGAGTAGCTTGCAAGTGTATCAAGTTAAAAGCAACCCTGAGGTAGAAAAATATTACATTTAGGTATTTTTTTTATAGATAATTGGAGTATCCGAGCTTCTCACGAATTTTTGAGTCGAGTATCAAGTTGCTCAACTCGGCTCGCCAACATCTCGAGTAAAATGGTATTAAAATAGACTTGGTTTGTATCACAAATTTTTGTGTCAGTACCATTCGGTGTTGTTATATACTACCCCCGTTTCTTTTTAATAGTTACACTTTCACTTTTGACACTATTCACAAATTTCCCTTTGACTATCATTTGTGAATTATGGTTAAGAGAAAATATAATCATGTGGGGTCTTGTTTGATTCGTCTCGATATGTAGTTTTAGAATATCGACTTTTTATATTTTTTACAAATACAAAATTAGAGATATAAAGGCTCAAAGTAGTGCATTGGCATGCGTGAAAAGTGTAAGTGTAACTATTAAAAAGAAACGGAGGTAGTATATGTTTAGCAATTCTACTTTTAATTAATTCTACTTTTAATTAATATATTTCTTAAAGATTCTTTTTTACTACTACCTTTTTATTGAATGCTCCAAGATATCTTCCCTGATATGTCTATATATTTAATTTTATATACTATCTGTATTTTGTAGTCAATAAATTCAGTCAGGTGCCTTTCCAAATAATAAACAAAATTCAGGTGATTCAAGATTTTCAAATCATCATCCATTTAAAGAAACTAAAGCGAAAAGAAAACAATGGCTCTATTTTGCAATACTAGTTGCAAATAAACTGAAACTGATAACTAAAACTGATAAAATAAAGCTGAAACTGATAAGGTGCTGGAACTGATAAGTTAGCTGTAAATATTTTAACTTATCATTTAAGTCATTTTAACCACCTGAAATTTTATTTTGGGTACTTCCCAAACAATACTATTCATTTTAGCACCTAAAATATTAGCACCTTATTATTTACGGTAACTAAAATGCTTCCTCAAACAGGGCGACTAATCGAAAGAGTTCCAGTCCATTTACTATTGACTCTTGATTTTCCTTTTTCTTTCTAGTTATATGTTGTTACTTGTAAGATAATCTGAATAATTTCTTATGAATCAGTTACCGACATATGGGAGACTTGTCAATTCTGAGCTCGATTTTGAAAGTAATTAAAACTCTACTCATGCACATTAATTAATATTGAGTAAGAACCAAAAGAAAATCAAAATATAGTCTCAACTACAACCCATATTTATTTTGGTTGTTAAAATTAACGTTCGCAACCAATGTATTAGACGTACGGGATGTTTGGCAATTAGAGTTTTGGAGCAAAAAGAGAGTTTTGAACCACTTTTAGAGCTTTGACTAGTCAAAAACTCTAAAAGGGGTGTTTGGTAAAAAAGAGTTTTAGAGAGAGTTTTGGAATAAAAACTCTCAAAATGAAAAAGCTCCTAATAGGAGCTTTTTCTTTAAAAGATTAGGTAAAAATATGTTCAATGACTTTTTTTGCCTCTAGTAATAATATTACACATATGTATTAAAATATTTATAAATGTCATTTCACAAAAACAAATGGCAATAGGCTTTTAGCAATCAGTTAAATGTTACCACACACATTTATAAAAGAAAGTTGTCAAATCAGCAGTCAAATCTGCTGAATAAAAAGTTAAAACTCTAACAACAAACTCTAAACTAACAACAAACTCTAAACTCTAACAACTAAACTCTAAACTCTATTTGCCAAACAGGCTACAGTATTTGTGAAGGTTTTTGTAAATAATGATAGGCCCTGTTCTTTCGGACTGAACTGGGCTGAACTGAACTTAACTGAAATTAACTGGACTGAACTGAAATTAACTAAACTGAACTGAACTGAAATTAACTGAACTGAACTGAAATTAATTGAACGGACCGAAATTAATTGGGAGCGAATCGAATTGCAGAGAGAAATTGAACCGACCGAAATTAATCGAGCCGAGCGAAAATAAGTCCAAAGGACAGGGCCCATAGTCTAAATTTCAATTTCTTTTTTTTTTGGTGTGTGTGTGTGTGTGTGTGTGTGTGTGTGTGGGGAATGGGGTTAAACAAAAAATTTTAGGATTTTTTAAGCTGGAATAATACAAACTTTGGCCCATTCTCTCGCAATAATACAAACTTCTTATTATTTTTTAATAATACAAACTTTAGGCCAAAATTCCTCCAAGTAGGTCAAGTTGAACACGTGTCGCTTTTTTATTGGGCGATTTTGGCCTTACTGGAGGAATTTTGACCTACCTTGGAGGAATTTTGGCCTAAAGTTTGTATTATTAAAAAATAATCGAAGTTTGTATTATTGCGGAGAAACGGGCCAAAGTTTGTATTATTGTAGTTAAAAAATCCAAAATTTTATGCCTTATGCTTAAAGTGCTCCAATATAGTAAGTCCCAAGTTATTCATTTTGTTTTATAGATTTTTCCTTCTTTCTTGTTTCCATGTCTTAAGTGGGAAAAGCATGCAAAGTTCTAAAAGTATAAGTATATGGACAAATTAAGTGGACACAGTTTTTTTTTTTCCCTTTGAGACATTATTTTGGATCATATTCTTCACAAGATGGCCAATACATATATAAGATGATTATTGTATACAACAATTGAACGTGTACGTAAAAGACCTAAGTCACCCCTCGATTATCTTTTTAGATCAATTATTATAAATATAAATTTATAAACATTTTATATGATAATAGATAAAAATCACCCTATATATAATTATATATAGTGAATCAAATGTTTATTTGCATGATAATAGGCAGACAAATCAACCATTGTTGATGAAGCAGTGAACTACATAAAAACCCTACAATCTACCTTCCAAAGGCTTCAAAAACAAAAGTTAGAGAGGCTTCAAGGAGGGCCATCAACCAACTCCCTCCCCTTTGAGCCCTCCATCGCCGCCACCTCGAGACTAGCTATGCTATCTACAAGGGAGACATTCATGGCTGACCAAGTTTCTTCAATGAATAATAATAATAACAACAACAACCATAACAACTCGACGAATAATGCAATGAGAACAAGCACTACGCTCTCAGCTTCGGCTTCTCACCTTCCGGTGGTGATTCAAACTTGGACATCTTCTAATGTGGTGCTTAATATTTGCGGGAATGATGCACAATTTGCAGTTTATGCATCAAAAAGACCTGGTCTCTTTACTACTATTTGCTGTGTTCTTGAGAAGTATAAATTGGAGGTACTTTCAGCTCACATTTCATCGGATGTTGATCGGAGTGTCTACATGATTCAAGCTCATGTAAGTTATTTATATTATATATATCTCTCCTTTTCTCATACAGTACTTCCTTATTAATTATTATTATGGTTCTTATTACTATTAGTGTTTTTTTTTGCCCTAGGCTATATGCATTCTTTATTTTATGAACATTTAACATCTACATCATTCTGTCACACTATAAAGAATACGATCTCACTTATGTCTTATTGTTGGAGCTGTCAAATTGGTCATGTCCGTGTCATTTAGTAATCGTGTCAAAAAGTCTCGGCACTAACCTAACCCGTTTAACTGATCGTGTTGAAACCCCTCGTCTCTAAACTGACCCATTTAATTAACCGGTTACCCGTGTCGACCCATTTAACCTATTTATTCAAAATCCTTAAAAAATTTGACAAAAATTTGATTTTTTATGTCTAATATTTATTGATCCATGTTTATTTAGGTAATAACTTGCTGGTATATTAGAAAATTTTAAGAAATTCATTAATGTTCTGCTAACTTATACCCTAAATGGTGCTAAAATGTTTAAAGTTTCCTATATATTAGAGTTAAATGTGTAAAGTCGTGTCAAAAATGTCAACACTAACCCAACCCATTCACTAAACGATAATACACGTGCTGACCTGTTTATATAAACATGTCGAAAAACTTGACACTAATCCATTTTTTCCGTATCCGGTTCATGTCGTGTTATAAAAACTTATTTATTGTTCATCCAAATTTTCAGCTTTCATTATACTAGCTTCACTAATATATTTGATTTTTCACATGTAACTATCAATGTTTATTGATTTAACATAGAAATTTTTGGGCCTAATACGTACAAAGCCCACGTTGAAGGAGAGTTTGACAACATACAAGTTTGGTAGGGTTCCACCCTAAAATCAATTGATAATAGGTACAGTGGCCCATCAAGCTTATATTTAAGTCAATCTCGCTCTCTCAATTCTATCAATGTGGGATTACATGTGGTTTATCTCCTTAATACATAATATTAGAAAGATTATTAGGAAATGTATAAGAAAATAAAAAGAACGAGAATCTGGATATAGAGTAGTGGTAGGGGGAAAAGTCTTTAATTTGCTGCATTATTTAATTTATACTAGTCACTAATTTTGTTTAATTTATTTATTGATCAGCTAGCAAATGGAGCTAAAGATCAGTTTCCGGAAATGATTACCGTGGAAGAGATATACAAGCAAGCAGCAGGAGAGATAATGTTGTGGGTCTCATCGTAATTAACCAACTAGTTGAATACTACTACATGGTTTTGTATGGATTCATCTTCAACAAAAGAAGAATAAGACATATATACAAGCTAAGCTAAGCTAAGCTAAGGTTTATTAGCTAATGATGAATGCATATAAAATATAGAATGTCTACTAAGCATCCAAAAGAGTTTGGTCTTGATGAAGGTGAGATGAGACAATTATTTACTTAGTTAATGTAGCTGTGAAGTTGCATAAATAATTTTGTTCCTGTCTTGAAACAATGCAACATATAGCTCTTCCATCCAAGTGTATATGGGGTGCATATTCTTTTGAACTTATTTGAACTGATACAGAACTTATCTGGATTTATTTGATCAACTTATCTAAACTTATTGAAGTTTATTTTATAAGGTGTTAGAACTTATCTAAACGTATTAGACCTAAAACTTATTTTTTAAGGCGAAAAAAACACACCCTTATTTCTTGATCAGAAAGATATTATTTTCGTGGTTATAATGTAGAAGTGATCAAGTAGCTCAGTGAAACTTAACACATCAAGAAAAGAAGATATCCTATTCATAAAAAAAATTCCTTTATAAGTTAAAAATACTATATCATTTAAAAATTGAAAATGTTTTACGTTTATATAACATCGTTGAACATATTATCTATTCATTATAGAGAAGGTATTGAGTCAGATTCATCTGTCCGCAACTTATGGTCAGACGAGTATATATTGATTATCTGATAAAATATTGATATCTGATTTGTAACTTTTTTTTTTGCTAAGTAATTAAGTATATTAAAACAAAATCCAAATTTACAACCAAAAGTCAATCAAAAGGAAAACGAACCAACTAGGTTGGACCCTTCCCCCCAAGACAAGCTAAACAACACAGAGACAAACCTCTGCCATCCACCACCAATAACAATTCAACTAACCACCTATTACAATAGACCAAACCAATTTAGGAAATACACCTTCATGAACTCAAATACTCCTAAACCAAAGGTTTATTTTCCTGCTAATCTTAGTAGGTAGCACAGTACCTATTCTCATTTTACACAACCTTTGAATCTGTTTCATTACATATTGAGAACTAGGAATACATTGATTCCAATAACTAGAGTTCCTGCTCTGCCAGATATAGTAAATGACAGCAGCCAATCCAGCAAACATCACTTGTTTCTGAAATTTTGATCTTCTGCCGCATTGTATCCACCTGATAAGTCCTTGAATTGAAACAACATTTGACTGCATCCTTAGCCAGGCTTGCAAGGCTTGTACACACATTTTACTATATTTACACTGAAAAAATAAATGAGCATGAGATTCCACTTCCTCATAGCAAATAAGACATTGATTAGTGTTACTTATTCCATATCTTGCAAACTTTGCAGTTGTCTGTAACCTCCGTTGGACAGAGAGCCAGTTGATGAATCTATAGGAAGACCCATCCTATTCCACACCATCTTATCCTAGTGTACATCCTCTTTTCCACCTTTGATTCTGTCATATGTTGCTTGAATAGAGTAATTTTGAATACTCACAAAATTTGCTTCTCTGTAATATAACTTCAATGTCTCTTTTACTTGACACAGCGTCCTCCAATACCAACTGGCAGTAGCATTGGGTTTATATTCCCACCATTGTGCATCTATCGCATATACAAAATTTACCCACTTAATCCACACATTATCTTTCTTAGTTGCCACAGCCCATATATACTTGCCCAAGCAAGCTATATTCCATGTGATGACATCCCTAAAACAAAGACCACCCTATACCTTGCTCCAGCATAATTGATCCCAAGCTACAAGGCTAGCCTTGGAAGTATAAGCATGACCACTCCACAAGAATGCCCTGCAGATTTGAGTTACCTCTTTCAATAAGCTTCTAGGTAGAATAAAGACCTGAGCCCAGTACCTGTGTATGCTCATCAAAACTGAATTGATAAGTTGAATTCTAGCTTATAAGAGATTTCTCGCTACTCCACACCCTGATTCTTGCTGTCATTTTTTCAATGAGCAACTCACATTGAGCCTTATTAATTCTCTTGGAGCAAATAGGAACTCCAAGGTATCTAAAAGGCATACTGCACTTCATAAAACCAGAAGCAGCTGCAACTCTATTGATCTCCTCCTCAGCCATACCACATGTATAAAATGCTTATTTATATGCATTTGCCTTCAGCCCTGAAGTATCAGAAAAAAGCTTAAAAGCTCTCAATAGAAGATAAATGGAGGAGAATTCCCCTTTGCTACACATGATGAGATCATCTGCAAAGCACAAGTGAGTCATCTTCAATTCTTTACATCTCGGATGAAAATTAAACTGGTCCAAAGAACTCAGCTTAGAGAGTACTCTAGATAAGTATTCCATACACACTACAAACAGCAAAGGTGAGATGGGATCACCTTGCCTCAAGCCTCTCTCAGTTTTAAAATATCCTTCCATATTCCCATTCAGCATTAATGAAAACATAGGTGTGGTGACACAATCCATTACCAATGAAATTAATCTTGTAGGGAAACCCAACTGAAGAAGCATTTCATGTAAAAAAGCCCAATTTACTGTATCATAAGCCTTCTGCAAATCAATCTTGAGCATACAACTAGGCTGCACCTTTTTCCTCCCATAGTGCTTAACCATATCCTGCACAACCATAATGTTATGTACAATGAACCTGCCATGTACAAATCCACCCTGATTTTCCAATATAATGTCAGGCAATACCTGTCTAAGCCTTCCACACAACACCTTAGTAACGCATTTATATAATGTGTTACAACAAGAGATAGGCCTAAATTCAGTTACATTCTTAGGACAAGTTGTTTTAGGAATTAATGTAATTAGTGTGTTGTTTAATTCCTTGAGTACTTTTCCACTATTCAAACTATCAAGAACTGCTGACACCACTTCATCTCCAACTATACTCCAACTGTCCCTATAAAAATGTGAACCAAAACCATCTGGACCAGGAGCCAAGGCTCCTGGAACAGAGAAAAGAGCTTGTTTCACCTCCGCACTAGTATATGGAGCTTCCAAAATAGCTTTATGAACCTCAGTAAGAACTGGTCCTTCCTGAATTATCTCTGGCATCACCTGAGTCCTCTGATCAATATTACTACCCAGCAGCTTCTTATAATATTCCAAGAAAGCACCAGAAACACTTTCAGCAGTATCATGCATGCCAATTTCCTTCCTCATCATAAATGCTATAAACCTGGTTCTGTAATTTTCTACCTTTAATGCTTTGATGCAATAATCTAGTATTTTCATCACCATTTTTATGCCAATCCAACTTTGCTTTTTGGCTTAAAAAATCCACAAATAACTTGTGTTTACTCTTGTAATCTTGTACAACCTGTAACTCTTCTGCTTTCAAGCTATTATCTCCTGGATTCTGGTGCATTTGTTGCTGGATGTCAACCATTCTATGAAGAGCTTGAATCTCTGCAACTTGTAAATCCCTAAACCCATTCTTGTTCAGTTCCTTCAGAGCAGCCTTGACTCTTTTCAATTTCCTCAACACAACATACATCCTAGTCCCTTGAACTGATTCACTCCAAGCCTCCCTCACTATATCATGGAATTGAGGAGAACTCTTCCACATAGTATAGTACTTGAAAGGTCTTTTTCCAGCTCTATCACAAGGATATACTGTAATAAGTGCAGGGGAATGATCGAATTCCCCCTCACTCTGAAAGCAAACTTCAGCAGATTCATAACTAGCCATCCAAGCTTGATTAGCAAGAACTCTATCAAGCTTGGAAAATACTCTTGCATCTCCCTGTTGCTTGTTGTTCTAGGTGAAGAAATTCCCTGAACACTTAATATGTTCCATTTCACAATCTATCATACAAGTTCTAAATTCCAGCAATTCAGCCTCCCTAACCATTGATCCTATTCTCTCATCAGTTTTCAAAACACAATTAAAATCTCAACACATCATCCAAGCTTCCTGTGTCTGTACACTTCTCAAATCATCCCACAATTCTACCCTTTTACTTCTTTCATTAAAAGCATAGACAAAGGTACAGAAAAATCTAGCTAGGCCACTTCTAGGTTGTATATGACAATGCAACATCTGACTAGACCCTTTGATTATATTCACAGAGAAACTACCAGGTTTCCATGCTAATATAACCCTACCTCCATCATGATAACAAGAATTGGATGTGAAGCACCATCCATTGAAAATTCTTTGGTAAAGACTACCCAAATTGGAAGCCTTCACCTTAGTTTCCAAGAGACTAACTATTCCAACAGAAAATCTTTGGATATAATTCCTCACATCATTCTGTTTTTTGACACAATTAACCCCTCGGACATTCCAGCAAAGGATTCTATCCATTTTGGAGAGGAGAGTCCCCCCCCTCCCCACTACATTTAAGGCCTCAGAGACATTCTTATCTCTCACAATTACATCAGGATTCTCACCAACATTATCTTCAGCTAGAAATTGAAAAACATTTCCAGTTAGTGTAGGATTTACCTGAGATACTCTAACCTTAATTGGTTTGAGAGCTCTCTGAAATCCATCAGGATCCAACTCCACTTGTGTGGCTTAAATTGGCATTTGATGTTCTGCATTCACCTCCTTCTGTTGTACTTATGGCTGCTGCTTCTGAACCCATACCTTCTTGATCTTATTAATTCTACAATCCTGTGTTGTATGCCCAACGCAATGACAAGCTTCACATTTAGTTGGCCTCCATTCATACTGAACAGGAACTATAATTTTTTCAGCATATTCATTAGTGAAGGAAATAGCCTCAGGAAGGTCCTGATCTATATTCACTTCCACTAAAATTCTGGCATATTGTAGTTTATCTCTATTGATTGTAGCTTCATCTCGTTTAATTGGATCACCCAATTGAGACACAATCTTATGCAAGGAATTTTCACCCCAATATTTAATGTTCAACTTAAATTGCACCCATATAGGTAAGGTTTTGATCTCCTCCTTTTCAAAATCCATATATGCATTCCATTGTTTCATTATCAATGGTTTTTTATCAAAGAAAAAGTGACCATCCAGTACATGATCTCGTGAATCCATTGCATTAAATCTCACAAGGTAAATCCCCTTCTTGATCAATGCCACTTTATCCACATTATATTTCTTCCAGATCCTACGAATGAAACCCTCCATCACTTGAATTTGAGGATTTGCCCCCAAAACATAGCAGATTAAGGATGAATTCCAGTAGTCAATTTCTTCCTGGATATCTTCAAAATCAATCTTAACACCTTCACCTTCAATCATCAGCAACATTTACAATTCCTATTTCGTCTATTGTTTTCTCAGTTGTATTGCCATCAACATGAAGAATTGGAATTAAAGACATACCTTGCTTCCCCATCAATGGTGATTTGTGCGATTCAACACTACGATGAATCGATTCTAACCACTCATTAAATGTATGCCGAATCTCAGATTGAGCTTGCAATTGACGCAACGAAGATTGTGGAGTATGCACTTCACCAATCCCTAAAACAAAATTTAACGCCTCAACACCCAGAATTTCATCCATTGTTTTTGTGCGTAAAGCTTGTGAATCTGAATCAGGACCTCTCGGTTTATTTTTCTTACCGATTGGAGCTGAACCTTGAGTTTTTTCACTCGCCTTTCTTGCCATGGTGACGGTGCACAGTAGCATGCACTGAGAGAAACTTAGAGAGAAAGTTTCTCAAGGTTCATTAAAATTCTCACGTGTTTCTGATTTGTAACTTTGATTAGCTAATATGGAACTTTGATTATTTGATATTAAACTTTGATTATCTGATATTAAACTTTGAATATCTGACACAATTTTTTATTATATGACTAATGCAATTGAATATCTCATACAAGATATTCAATCTATGCTTCATATATTCAATGTCTTATATCAGATAATGAATGTATGATATCAGAAATTGAATATCTTATATCAGATATTGAATATTTTATATAAGATTAATTTAGTATCTGACATTAAAAATTCATTATGGTCATCTTTGATAATCAATTTGTAGTCTCATTATTCAACATCTAATATCAAATAATTAATTTATAATCTCATATATTCTACATCTAATGTCAGGTAATCAATATTGGATATGTGATTTCTAACTTTGAATATCTGATATAGAAAATTAATTATCTGACAGAATACTTTGATTATCTAATTTTAAACTTTATTAATATGATTTTAAACTTTGATTATTTAATATAAAAATTTCAATATCTGATAGGAAACTGTAGTACCAGATTATCTGATAGAATTGACTAGTATTGTAATTTGAATAGCTGGTATTATAATATCAATAGCTGATATCATTGCCCCATTCATCACCACCACTGTCACCGACCTCCCCAACTTCCATGGCCAAAGCCATAACAACTATCGCACTTCAACAACTTGATGCACTTGGGCAACACCTTCGCAATCTTCAACCTGTGAATTCCTCCACCATTATCTCTCTCTCCTCTTCTGAGTTTTATGGATACCACAGACAACATAGCTGAAGAAATCTCATTTCAAAGCTTTGAAGATGATTGCAGAATTCTTCTTAGCCTCTTATATGACCTTCTTCGTAACCTTTTGTCGCGCCTCCTCTTCTTTCTCCGGCGGCGCTTCCTCGACTCCCCCTTCGTCTTTGTCGAAAAGTCAGAAATTGAAATGGGTTGAACCATCCAAATTCAGAAAGTCGAACGCATTCACTGAGGAGTTTCAAAGTTTGTGGTGGTTGTGGTGGAGGAGGAGGAGCCAAGGAGGTTGATGTTGATAGGTTGTCGTACACCTGTCAAAGATAAATAATCTTAGCAAACCTTCTAACAATATAGTAGGGTAAGTAGGGTCGAATCCACAGGGAGATGGTTATTTTTTAATTCAGCTTTCAAGTTTGGAAAAACTAAACAATGTCACGGATTTGAGATTGAAGGAATTAACTAATAATAACAAGATTATGGTCTAATCAAATAATTAAAAGTCTAGGGCATACGTTCGGTCCACCATGCTTATACCAATCTAAGAATACGAATCAATTCAATAACAAATAAACTAGAGGGTGAGTAATTAAAGAAATGGTTAATCCTTTGGTCGGGTATTAACACTTTCAATTCAACCTATGCAGACATATTCAGAATTGCCAATTGTAATGAAGCCTCTAAGAATATGATCTTTCAATTCTAATTCCTATTAGCAAATTAATTAACTCTTGATATTGGCCAATTACAAGAATCAAACTATTGAAACTTATCAATTGGAATTACTCACAACTTTAATTCATAAATCAATCAACTTCAAAGTATAAACATCATGGTATAAACATGGCTTCCCTCACTTTGCCCTAGAAAAGAGACTACTCACTCATAATTGAAATAACTAGAGCAAAATCAATAATTAACCTAGAATTCATGAATGAGAAGTAATGAAAACAATAATAACAAACAACAATAATAAAGAGGAAGACAATAGCAATTATTAATGAAGAAGAAAACAATGGAAAATACCTCTAGAACTTGTATTAATGGAAGAGAAGCAAAAACTAAGGTTCCAAGGAAAGAGATGAAGAGAGAAATGTAATACTCGAGTTTTCTAGGAATAATAAGCATGAGAGAGAAATAAAAAAAATCTCCCCTTTTATATTTTCCTCTAATCTAATCTCTAAATGAATCCAAGGAAAGAAAATAAGAAAGTAAACTAATAAAAGAAGTTTGATGATTGGACGATAGTAGCGACGACGACCACGAGCTCGCGTCTTGCACTTAGGTGAGTCAAGGCCCGATCATTGGGCGCTCGCTGGCCAGCGAGCCAGGCAGCAATGCATTCGCAATAGAAGAAGCAACCCGTTGGGCGTTGGTTCGCGGGAAGATTCGCAATGTCAACTTTCGAAGGCTGTATCTCGAGTTCTAGGCATCATCTATGGGCATGTACCTATCGTTGCGATGATCTTCAAGTCTAGTTTCCAACGCAACTTGAATCACTTCAATCCAATTTATAGAACTCGAGTTATGATCATGTGTCGGTTTTTATCACTTCGGAACTAATGCATTTCTTCGTTTTCAACTCAAATTCACTCTCGAAAAATATGCCGCGATCCTCATGGAAGCTACTTCACTTAACATGATTATAAGG
This sequence comes from Beta lomatogona, assembly GCA_947646795.1. Taxonomy (NCBI): domain Eukaryota; kingdom Viridiplantae; phylum Streptophyta; class Magnoliopsida; order Caryophyllales; family Amaranthaceae; genus Beta; species Beta lomatogona. Next base: position 1,625,756 of record CANSNZ010000089.1, read on the forward strand.
AACAAGAGAAGCGCCTACGAACATAAATTCATCGATCAAAAGCCGCCATTCATCAACTCCCATTACAAGAATTATCCAATTCATCCAAAGTTGCTTCGAAAGTGTTCAAATAGCTATGAAACTACCTGAAACATTAAGAAAACCACAAATGAAGCGTAATAGAGCACAAAATTGATAATCTATGCTAATGACACTTAAAATGCAACTATATGAACTAATATGCTCTAATAATGCAACCTAAATATGCCTAAAAACTCTATATAAAAATGTTTATCAGATGGGAGGAGAGAAAAAGTGTCCGGAGGAAGCCATCGATGGGAGGAGAGAGAAAGTGAAAGTTCATGAGTGAATTGCATGAGAGAAAGGGAATGAGGTTTGATGGGTCTAAGGGTGGGCAGTCTGACCAAATATTGGGGTCATACGGTCTTACCCAATACTTTCAATATACTTTCAATATGTTTTATGGCTTAGTTATTGTATGTGGGGCTTTCAATGCTGAACAAATATAATTTACAATGAATTCGTTTATCGTGTACTAAAATTATGTGTGGACTAATACTATACGTTGAGGTTGCACTCTTTTATTCGCCCAAAGTCCCGTTATACATATACATAATAATAAATTTGATATATAGAAATGTGGATCTTATTTAAAAGATACTTCGAGTCGAATTCTATGAATTTTTAAATTGTCTACTTATGGTTAATTTATATAATATAAAAATCCTTCATGATTAATTGGTAATCGAACTCCATTTTTTTTATCATGCTTTATATACATCCTTTGCTTTTTAATTGCACCATTTTATTTTTGGCATTATTCATCTATTAACTTTGTTAAACTATGTCACATCATTATGTATAAAAATAACATCGTCAAGTGGGGTCTTGTTAGATTCGTCTTAATGCAAGGATTCCAAATATCAAAATTTTATAATTTTTACTTATACACAATTAGAGAATTTGACGTTCAAAGAAGCGTCTTGACAGACGTGAAAAACAAAATGGTGAATTACAAAATTAGAGGAAGTATTAGTTATAAGATATGATAGGTAGATACTTAGATACTTGCACTAAAGATAATAAGAGATTCTAAAATATACTCCCTCAATCTCATAATATAATGCTCGTTTATCATGTTTCACGAGAATTAAGGAAGTGGAACATACCATAATTTGTATTTAATGCTTTACTTGTATTGGGTAGAGTTCACTCATGGTACACCCAGGGGTATTTTTGTAATAAATTAGAACTTCAGGTGCTCATTTGACGCCAAGTTTGCTCAATTGGGCATTTTGCTCATTTTGCTCATTTTGTAATAAAAGTGTTTGCTCATTTTCTTAAATGAGTAGAATTGTTTGCTCATTTGCTCATTTGCTCATTTGCTCATTTGCTCATTTGCTAGCGTTATTCTTTCAAGAAGGTGGAAACATTTGCTAATGAATTTGACTAATTTAGACTTTGGTGCCTTAGAGACAATAATGCTAAAAAGCAAGCAAAAAAGTGAGTTTTTTTCCAATGGAGAATTCCCTAAGATATGTGAATTGGGTAAATCGAGTAATGTGTTTGAATCATGCTCCATACATCAACAAGTTTAGAGTTTGCATTGCTTTGGGTGTACGTATATCATGCTTATTATGTCGATCAATGGGTTCAATTCGCCATTTCGAGACACGTTAAGGAGCTAGAGCTGGACTTCTCAGTCCATTACCATTTTCTATATGGTGCTACTGCTAATTATTATGAGTTGAAAACCCAAGTTTTGATCAATCATAATCGCAGTGGCCTTAGTTCTCTGACATCACTTTGTTTGAAATTTGTGAACATCGACGAAGTAGTACTTGGTTTAGTGTTTGTTGGAGTTTTTAATATAAACTTTAAGTTTGCTTCAAAAGAATATGAAGAGTCATTTTTTCCTATTGTCCCACATTGAAAGAATATGAGGGAAGAGTAAGGTTTATAACCATTACTCTTTGTCTACCCTTTGAGTAAAGTAGCAATGAGGCTTTTAGTGGGTATGTGGTGAGGTGTGGATACCACACGCGCGCCGCCGCCGCCCGCCCGGACCAGGGCCTTGGGCCTTGGGCGTTGGGCCTTGGGGAATAAACTTAACTTAACTAGAGTTTTGGGTCAGAAATATGTTGGCATTTTATGACCGTTTTTTATCAGTATTAAGTTACCGTTTTTTTCCCTTAATCTCTCTTTTAATGCCGTTTTCTCCCTTAATCATGCTCCTGATTTTCGGCCATGACTCTTCCCATTATGTGACCGTTTTTCCCACGATTTCAGCCACGTTCTGATTTCATCCTGGTATTCTCGAAACACAGAAACACATTCACTTCTCCTCTCTTCCTTCCTTCAATATTCTGGGCAGTATTCAAGAGCGTTTTTAATCTGTTTTTCTGTCAACACCGGAAAGGCAGAAGCCGTGTATCCCTGGAGGTTGATTGCTGTGAGTCCGTGTGTTGTTGCGGGGCAAATTCAACTTTAGGGCAGTGATCTTCTCACGCCACGGTTGTAAGTTAAGTGTGTCAATTTCGTTACCAGTTTTTGTTCCTACAGTGTTATCACTATGCCATTCATTGGAGCGGCTAGTTGTGGAGAACTCGTATAAACTAAAAGGGCTGAAGGTCACAAACTCATTGCCAAGGTTGAAACACTTGGCTTTAAGGAGTTGTGACTCTTTTAATGAGCTAGACATTGATCTTGCATAAGCTACGTCTTTCAAACTTCATTGCTCTAAAATAGGTTATTTGGTTTATAATAGTGCTGCATCACTTGCAAAATTTGTTATGGGCGCAGTTCGCGTCTTGGAGGTGGATTTTGTCAAGAATGGCGACATTGGCAGAGTTGATGATGGTAATACCTTCTTAGTATGGGATGCTGTGGAGGGCCTACCTTGTCATAGCAATATTAGTTTCCTAAATTCTCTTTGTTTGACCTCTGTTTGCAACATAAATGTATCATCACTTGAGTCCCTTATTGGCCGGTTTCATTCATTGGAGAGACTCATTTTGGAAGAAGTGCATGCTTTAGTAAGCATGAAGTTCACAAGCTCATTTTGCAAGTTGAAACTTGTAGAAATTCGATGTTGTCAAAAGTTCGAAAAGCTTGAGATTGATCTTTTAGATGTTGTGTCGCTTAAGGTTGCTTGCAGACACATGTCACTACAGTTGGTGTGTATCAATGATTCATTCATTCTAAATTTTGATGTCTCCTCAGAAAAAATCTTCAATCTGAGTGTGGACATTGATTATGTACAAGAAACTAATCACTATCCATACACTATCAAGCATGATGGTAACACAAAGGGGTTTATCTGTTCTAGTCACAGGATTAATTCATCCTTGCAGTAACTCGATTTTGCATGTGTTAATGTAAGCAGGGAACTACTTGAATTTCTTCTCGACGAGCTCCCACTACTAGAGCAACTATTTGTGAAAAGTTCGGATGATCTAGTAAATTTGAAGGTCACAAAATCATCAAAGAGTTTGAAATACTTGAATATATGCTGTTGTCAAAATATGAAAGTATTTTAATTCTCCCCGCCGCCAAACCCTAAAAACCTCAAGCCTCTACCGCTGCCCCTAGGCTCGCTGGTGTTTGGCTTCTCAGCCTCGCCGGCGAGCCTAGCCCCATAGTATTTTAATCAGTGTCTCTGTAGTTCCCGTCGTCACCGTCGTCCTAGTCGTCCCCCTTCCCGTCGTTCTTGTCATCGCTTCCCCGTCGTCCCAGTCGTCGTAAGGTAGGTAGTTTTTCCTCCTCTGTGTCGAGTCCTACCCCCTCCCCTGTGTCGCGCTATTCCCCCTCCTCTGGTCGCCGTCATCTCCCCTTCCCATCTTCCTCCTCCCCTGCTTCCTTTCTGTTTCCCCTGCTTTTCGCTTTAGGTTTCGACAGTCTGGTTTTTACGGTTGTTTTCGTGGTCCCAGGTTAGTTTTCGTGGTCGAGTCTTCGACTGTTGGTTTAGTTGTTTTCGTCTCCCCTTAGTGTTTCGTGGTCCCAGATTACTTGAGTCAGGCTTCCCTTCCCCTTCCCCAGTTACGTTCGCCGGGCTTCCCTTCCCCTTCCCCCTTGGTTTGTACGTCGGTTTCCCTCCCCCCTCCCCGTTATGTTAATCGGTTGGTTGTTTCTCAATCTTACTGTTTGTGTCTTCCCCTTCCCGCATTTGGTCGAGTTTCCTAGTTTAGGATTCGGTGTTACGAATCTAGGGTTGTGTGTTTTCGTTATGTTACTGTTTGTTTCTTTCAGATCCGATGGCCCTTGCCTTTTTGTGAATGGTTGTGCTGGGGTGTTCGTTAGTGGTGATTGGTGGGCAGTTCAAGGCTCTTGGTTTCCTATGATAATGGAAGATCTAGGCAACCTGATAGGTCGAGCCAATGATCCTGGAGTTAGGCATGGGGTTTTTGCCACTTTAGGAATTCAGGTGTTGGTTAAGATGAGAGGTGGTTCTTTCTTAAGATATGTTGTGCGTCGGTCTTATGGTTTTGGGATTGTCAGTTTGGATCTTAGGATCCGTAAGTGGGGCGAAGTTCATCAATCTAACTCGCCCCAAATTTCAGTGGTGGCTTCAGGTGTCATCACACCTAAAAAACGCATCTTGTGGGAGGCACTCCAACTCGATTTGGGGCACGTCAAGATCTCCACGTCTTTCGAGTTTCAGTCTACAGTGATTGAACTCCGAATACCCTCGCAGCAGGGTCAGAAGTCACCAAAGGACGTGACTTCTTTGTTAGTTGCATCCGGAGAATCCCAGGAAGATCATCAAGGACCTTGGGATTTCGCGCCTAGTAGACAATGGGATCTACTAGCTGTTGTTCGACAGTTTCTTCATGAAGATCGGCAGGGTTTTGCATCTCAATAGATATCCTCTTATATCTAACCTCTTCCACCATCGCTCAAGACAAACTTATTTCGGATTGAACAAAAATTAGTTGGTGTTTTCTTTAAAAATTATGTACGAGTCAATGTAGTTTATGTTTGTGTAGTTGGTTATGTTTGGTTGTATTAGCATTAGGCTGTACTCCAAGCTTTCGTTAATGCACATTTTCTCATTGTCAAAAAAAGAAAAAAAAAATTGAAAGAACTCGAGATTCATGCTCCAAACCTTATGTTCTTGAAATTTGCGTGGAATCATAGATTCGCAAATGTTGTATAATATTTAATTTGGTTTATTATATTATAATATTAATCTTTTTTTTCTTTAATTTTTTAGATTGATATTGTTAGCCTGAGTGTGCCATGTGACGAAGAAGATCACAATTGACAGGTAACTCTCCTAAGCTGCAATTTGTAAATGATGTAATGTAATATTTTGGTTTTCAAGGCTTAGTGGCCTTGTGTAAGATGTCCACCTATTGAACAATTATCTAGATTTTATTTACCATTTAAATAAAGTAGTTTAAGTTTTTTGGGGATTCAATATGTAAGAATATAATTGTAATTTGATAATATTTTTTAATACATGCATCTTTTACGAAAATTTCGTTTTTTGTTAAATATTAGGGGCCCAATTTTTAAGATTAGATCAGGGCTTCTAAAATATTTAAGACGGCCCTGCCTCCATGGTGGTGAGTACATTCTCTAACTGTTCATGTATAATTAAGCCCTTCCTTCCCCTTTTCTTGACCATTTCATTTGTTTTTATCAGGTTCATAAAGACCCAGTTATTCCTACTTTTGATAATGTGAAGCATTTGGAGTTTAGAGTTTCCCTTCGCGATCATCAAAATCTTCTTGCGTTGAGATGCTTTGCTGAGGCTTGTCCACTATTGCATACATTCACTCTACTACTCTAGAGGTATTTTGAGTTCATCATGGCTTATGAAAATTTGAATTATTTCTTGCTGATAAAATTTCATTGCATAATATATTGATTTTGCAGATCAAATGGGATTGTGATTGTGATTGTGAATCGAAATCGTCTTATAAGAGCATTACAGAAGAGGATGAGCTCACTAGTTGCACCCAGCTTCCTCACTTGAGGACATTGGAATTGGCTGGACCTTTCCGTAACAGTAGCCATCTTGTTTATGAGTATTCATTCATATCATACATCATTAAAAATGCCATCAAGCTCGAGAAACTCATATGTAATACTCGTTCTTCATCCGAGCTAAAGTTCCTAGAACGGGCTGACTTATCTAAGGCAGAGCAAATAGGTGCAGCTCTAAAACTCACAAAGATAATTCCATCTACAATTGATGTAGAGATCATATGACAGTAGCATATTTTAACCCTCTAAAAGTTTTAGTTGTGATATGAGTTTTTTTTTCCTATAAATGTGAATGTTCCCAATAAAGTGAAATTAGAAGTTATACTCAGTCAGCCCTGCTACACAGGTCAATGAGTGAGAGTAGGGGATATAAAGGAATACCTGCTCCCAAGCACAAGTAGGTAGTAGGGTTCGAACTTGTGACATTAAAAGTCATAAGGTGAGTTTTCCACCACCTCCACCAAGTAGGCTTGATGTACCAAGGGGTTTGTTTATTTGTTCATGGGTGTACTTAGAATTATGTATATTCGGGCACTCAGATACTCAGATATATATATATATATATGTGTGTATGCGTGTATAATTGATTTTGACATTTTCTAGCAATATTCAGTATTATAGATAGTTGATGTGTAGGCATGTTGAAGTGTGCCTAAGCAATAAGTAATGTGGCAAACTCAAATAATGAGTATATAATTAAATTTTTATTCAAAAATAATCATTTGAAATGTGGCAAACTCAAATTATGATACTATGTAACTGCCACTCAACATCATGTACACAAAATTGAAACTCGGGGTCTTAAAACAGTAATTGTGGTGTATTGGGAGTTTTTGTTTTTTGGAATTATTGTCATTAAAAAATGAAAAAGAATGTGAACATTAAATAGATAGGCATGTGAAAAGAGGACAGGGTAAATATGCATTTTGTTATACCCAACCAATGAGATTGAGAGAGCATTCTAAAAAGTGATGTTCTAAAATGGAAACAAGAGAAATGGGAAGAATATTTTGGGCCACCCAAAATAAAATGCGGGAACTATATTGGGACGTAGGGAGTAGTAATTAAGATTAATGCTTATGAACAACTCGGTAAAGTGGCATAGAATCTAGCTCAACTGATCTTATTATTTCCATGTTGGTAAGAATTTTGTATGAGACGTTCAAGGTACATAGTGAGAATTTTACTAATCCAGCCTATATATTATACCAAAAATTCAAACTTGTAGGAATACGATGAAGCTGAAGAAGTGTGGATCAATGTCTCGCCACATACTGATCTTCTGGAAATTGTGTCTCTTGAAGAGTCGGGCTTTAGTGCAAAGTGGTGTGCGACGTTAATCCAGTACATCTAGAGTTTGATTTATCTAGACAAAGATATCTACAGCATGATATGGAAGTGAACATTGATTTCATACAAAAAACAATGATTAATGATTCTCCTCCTCTCGAATGTAATGTTATTAAAGGGAAGATTATATCTACCCTTGTCCCAAATCATGGTATTACTTACCTAAAATCACTTGAACTATCCTTTCTTGATGTAAGCGGAGAAGTACTTGAATTGCTTTTATCGCGATGCTGGTTCTTGGAGCGAGTATGTGTGTTTTTGTTGGATGATCTAGTAAATTTGAAGGTCATGAGATCAGCAAAGAGTTTGAAGTACTTGGAAATATGTGGTTGTGGAAATATGAAACGACTTGAGATTGATGCACCAAATCTTACCACTTTTGATTTTTCAGGGTGGAATAAAAATCTTAGTGTGGTATATGGAAGTGTTCCTTCACTTGCTAATGTGTTTTTCACTTTCGCAAATATTTCCTAGCTTGCTTGTGAGACTCAAGGAAATTCAAAGCTTCTAACCAAGCTTTCACTTCGCACTCACACAGTATGCATCAATAACATATTACTTTGACTACAATTAGTTGTTATATTATCTCATATCCCTCGTAATTAAGAATATGATAAAATTTAATACATTGTTCGCTCTGGAATAAATGAAACGTTTCTCCCTAAAAGTTCTCACAAAACAAAGAGAAACGTTTCATTCATTTCAGGAGGAAATATACAAAAACAGCTTAATAGTGCTTCTTTTTCTAACATACTTTTGAGCTTTGTAGTTCCAATTTTGACATTTTGTATATTTTTTTTTTATTTGCCAGATTCATAAGGATATAGTTCCTAATACCATACACCATCTCAAGCACTTGGAGTTTACAATTATTATGACTAAATGTCACAAAAATCTTCTTCCATTAAAAAGCTTTGTTGAGGCTTGTCCAGTGTTGCATGAATTTAAACCGAAGGTATCTGAGTACTCTCTATCTAGCTTCTACTTCTATGGTTGTTTTCATTTTTACCATATCGTTCTCCCGACTTTTACTCTTGTGGTCAAAGTTTGAAAACTTTGTTCATTAATAATTTTACAAAGAAAAAATATTATAGTTGTATATGATCTTGCTAGATTTTTCTCAATTTATATTTTCAGAATATTACTTCTTCATAAATTTTAGGAAAAATTGTCAGAAACTACCTTTTAAAGACATTTTCTAATAAGAAACTACCTTATATCAAGTTTATTTTACAAAACTACCTTATAAGTGGAAGACATTTATAAGATATACATCAAATGATTCAAAACCATATATTATATCCTTAACCCTCATCTAATATGTGAAACTAATTAAAACAGATGTAATTATAAGTAACTATGCAAGTCATCCTCCCTTATATCTATCTTAAGTAAATGCTGACAGAGAGCGAAAGATAAAATCTCTCAGTTCTTGTATTGAACAGAATAGGAAAAAGTCAGTTCACATTATTACAGGACTAGCTTCTATACTTGAGTTAGTTGGAGAAATAACTAACTCCTAAAACAGAAATAACAAGACTAGTGTTGTAGGCTAAATAAATCAAAGGCTCACCAGGAGACACGTGGATCAGTAAGGAGCATCCACGTGTCCCATCAAAAGGAGGAAAAAAGTAATGCGTGGATTGTGCTCCCAGTAGCACAATGAGAATGATGCTCCCACAATGCAAAATAGAACATTTACGAAAACGAAAGCGAACATTTTACTGTTGAAGTGGAACATTACAAGAGTTCACTTACGAAAACGGACATTTTACTAGTTGAAGTGGAACATTAACATAATTCAATTACGAAAATGAACATTTTACTGTTGAAGTGAAACATTACCAGAATTCAATTACTTAACATAGAACATATTTTCACGGAAAATAGAACATATTTTTTTGTTGAAAAACAAGCTGTAAACGAACATTTTTAAAATAGAACATTTGCTTATCGAATATAGAACAATTTTCATGGAAAATAGAACATAATTTTATGCTGAAAAATAAGCTTAAAACGAACATTTATTGAAATAGAACATTTGCTTATTGAAAATAGAACAATTTTCATGGAAAATATAACATATTTTTTTTTGCTGAAAAATATGCTCAAAACGAACATTTATTGAAATAGAACATTTGCTTCTTAAAAATAGAACAATTTTCACGGAAAAATATGCTCAAAACGAACATTTAATGAAATAGAACATTTACTTATCGAAAATAGAACAAAATTTACCTGGTGCACCGTGCTCTTGGGAGCACAATAGAATTTTCAGGAAAAAAGGGTAGTCCAAATCCTGGGTTTTTACTGATTAAGGAATAAAAGCGCACTTTTGGCCTCAAGGAATATTCAGGGCCCACATCCCAAAAAACGGCTGCACATGATTGGTTGATGCTCAGCTCCCAATCATTGCCTGCCATGTGTCGAGATCTGATTGCCTGGCCAATCATGTACCCTTATTTTAGGGTGACCTCAAATGACAGCATTCAGACCCCAAACATTATAAATAGTCCCCTTGAAATCGTAAATTAAACTTAGCTTGGGCAGAAGCTCGTCTTATTTACTAAGACTGTCCCATCAAAAGAGAAATATACACAAACAACAAACATAATTGATGAAGAGAAAGTACGATAGCAGTTGAAAAGCCAGACTTACCATGTATGTTTACCTTATTTTCAATCCTTATAAGAAAAAAATAAGTTAAGATCGATCCGCACAAGGTCTAATGAGGAATTGAGGATTAATAAAGGTCTAATAAATTCAAATAAATCCAGTTCAGCAAAAATAAGATTTGACACACTCATTATATAAGGTCTAATAAGTTCAGATAAAATCTAAGAAGGTCTAATAAATTCAGAATAGTTCATATAAATTCAAAGGAAAAATTGATAACAGAGGTCTCAACTTTGGGTGATAATTTTTAAAAGGTCTGAACTATTGATTAACCTGTGTAGGTCCCAACTTTAGGGGGTCTTAACTTTTAGCAGGCCTTAGTGACTTGAAACTGACTTAATAGGTCATCACTTGTAAAATTAACTCCAGAAGGGTTAATTGAGGGAGGGATGTAGGAACTAGGTGTGATTTTTTAAAAAAATCGTCAGTTTTAAGTCACCAAGGCCCGCTAAAAGTTAGGACCCCATAAAGTTGGGACCTACACAGGTTAATCAATAGTTCAGACCTTTTAAAAATTATCACCCAAAGTTGAGACTTATGTTGTCAATTTTTCCAAATTCAAAAAAGCTAAAAAAAGAGTTGAAAAGAACATAAGAGTAATAAATTTTTTAATTGTGTAAAATAGTATAATATTCTACGAGTGTGTTATATTCATTTGATTTTTGCTCACTTAATCTTAAATGAAGTTATCATAACTTTATAGTATGAAATACACACAAAACATCTCTCAAATCTGAAACCTCATTTCTCCCTAAGTTAAACAAATTCGAAAGAAAAATATAATCGACAGTGAAACCCTCTATGGAGATCCCTAATGAAGTTTCCAAGTCTAAAAGATCAAACATTATATCTTTCATTCAATGTTCCTATATTTAATTGACTTTTATCTAATTTTTCTAGTACAAAAAAAAGGTCGGAAATTAGTTCTAAAATTCTCACATTGCCGCGAAACTACAGAAGAACCCATTCAAAATTTCAAACACCCTCAACTCTCTCCCCATTTTTATAAAAAAAAACTTCCTCAACTCTCTCAACTGATCATCCGAGTCACCACTACGGCACTCCGTCAACTCCCTCATCTTCTCATCAATTGCCTACGAAACGACTTTACTTTCATCAATAGCTATTCTTCTCGTCTGTTGAACTGGTAATTCTTCTCCTTACTCATAGATTCACTTTTATTGATTAACTTGTGGTTCCTGATCTTATATATCTGAATTGGTGTTTGTTCATAGCATAGCACTGTAGTGGACGCTTATCTCTAGTCGAAACTCTGTATCTTATACTTAGAAATCGAAATCGTACTTGATAATGTCATTATCCTTCCACACTATCTCTTCCTGTGCATTTGACTTTCATTTATGGTTTCTATATTTCATCTTGCTAACTGAATTGGATATCTATAGAGCTGTCAGTTTGGTTAATGAACTGCTGGTTGAACTGAAATAACTGAAATTTGAACTGAATTAAACTGAACTGGAAGTACCTGTAACTGAAATCAACTGAAAAATGCTGAACTGAAACTGAAATAAACTGTAAATGAAAAACCAAAACTGAACTGCAACTGAACTGAAACAAACTGTAACTGAAAATAACTGTGAAAAACTGAAAAGTTGATCGATCAACTGAACTGAACTGAACTGAATATTTAACTGAATTAACTGAACTGATTCAAACTGAAACTGAAACTGAACTGAACTGAAACCGATTTAAACTGAAATTGTTTTAAATTAATTTTTAACTGTACCCGAACTGAATTTGGATATTACCCAAATTCATGATAGTACTCTAATTTACAAATTTTATCGTGATAATTTTGTATTAGTACTGTCACAAGTAAATTTATCATGATATTTTTATTATTAATATATAAATTTATGACAATATAGCTTTATTTCGTGATAAATTAATATTTTCAAATCCATTAAACTTTTTAAAAAAATATGATATACTATAACTTTATTTCGATGATAAGTTTATTTATTTCAATTATAATTTTGTTTCTTTCATAACTTTTTCTTTAATTCAATGAAAATTTGGCTTGGATTCACATTCCTATACAGATAAAGTATTGATTGGTAATAAATACCCATGACGGGATCTTCTTAAGAACAAGAGGATATTACACATTTTCATGAACACCATGGTTTCTATCTACTACCTCCTAACAAAGCCATAAGTGTATGATATCAACCTTCCCTCTCAACCTCGATAACTTGACATGTATTTATAGGCGCCTTATGATTGCTTAAGCAGTTCTTATACCGTAATATTATGAAACTTTAAAACATGATTAATAACGTAATTAAGAAAGTTAATTTTTCGTTTAATAATTATTTAGTTAAGCAAGTTCAGTTTTGAATTATTTTGAGCTTCTAAATAAACCAAACTATTAATAACTTATATGGTAGGAAATAAGATTAATAAAATTAACAACAAGAAGTGATGAAGTAGTGTAAAGTTTGCAAAATAAAACAAAAAAAACAAAGAAAAAGAAATGTATTTTCCCCTCAAAACTACGGTAGCCCCCTTCCCCCTATTTTCTTCTTTCTTCTCCTCTCTTCTTGGAGATGTTCCCTAAACCATTGATGGCCAAAGACACCTTGCTGCCCAAGGACCCAACCCACCACTCATCTCCTCTTCTTCTCTGACCTTGTTTCCCTGAGTTTGGCTATAAATAGCCATGGAAATCCCTCACAAATTCACAACAAAAATCAAAACTTCATCTTCATTTCTCTGCTCGTAATCGCCACAACACCACTGAACACTACCCGCGCGCCATCAGTGCACCAATTGCACCTGTCGCCGCCGGCCTTCGACCACCAATCGGCCGCCGCAACCTCCCGCCCTGCTTCCTTTGTCCTCTTTCTTCTCTAAAACAAATAAAAACAATTTATTTTACCAAAAGTAGGACAAACAAAAATGAGAAATACAAAAATCTTGAATCAAACCACTCAAATTAGATCCCAAAATCAAAGGAAAACTCAAAAATAACAACCAAAAGTCTCAGATCAAACAAAGAAGTAAAAATAAAAGAGCAGGGCTATGGTAGTGGCACGACTGCGATGGTGGCGCGATGTAGGGGTGCAACGGGAGCAAGAGAGAAAGAGAGCAGCGACATAGGGAAGCGTGCTAGCGGCGAAGGCCTGCGTGGTGGTGGTCGAATTTCGGCGGCGTGAGCCGGAAACGAAGATGGAGGGAGGAGCAATGAGAGAAACAGAGAAAAAGAGTGGGAGTTTTAGTAGGGTTTTGGGTGGGAGATGGGTTTGAAGGAGAGAGGTGGTGAAGAAGGTGAAACTTGAGAGATTAAATGACGATCTAATGGTTCAACTTGTTTTATGGTTTGTATCCAATGGCTAATATCTATGATCCATGTGCTTTGTGTTGTTCTCTTGTGTGCCTTTGATTGTAATGATCTAATGGTTTAGATTTTGTATATTAGTTGGTTTTGGATTTTGCCTTAAGAAGACAAACTATCCTAGTAAATTATTATTAAGACCACTAGGACTATTATTATTATTACTACTTTTTATTATTACTATCACTAATACTGTTACATACTATTGTTATTAATCAAATTAATACATTAATCTATTATAATAACAACTAGTTTCAATTCAACTATAAGTTTTAAATTCTAAAGTGAAGTTAGCTTTATGACAATTAACCTAATTTTTTGTTTATTTCTTTTTATTCTATTAACTTACATTTGATGCGTTGATCTGATCTAATAATATTTTGTTTCAATTCATGTAGATGTTTTGAGTTTCGGATTGAATATAACTTAAACATTATTAGCTTCTTAAATGAAGTATTGTTACCTTACAATAGTCTTTCGAGTTACATTCATACATTCGTTTAATCCAATAATAACTTCTTTCAATTCAAGTAGATGTTTAAAGTTTTGAAATGACTATAGCTTAATGATGATTACCTTAAAGGCTTAAATGGAGTATTGTTATCTCGAATAAGCTTATTACTAATATTGATACGCTGATCTTATGCGAATTACAACTTACTTCAGTTCAATAAGATGTTTTTATTTCCGAAATACACTTCACATAAAGACAAATAACTTAAATTGAATATTATGATCTTGAACCAGCCTATCTGCTTACATTGATACATTTATCTTACGGTTTTTTCACCAGGTACCCCTGTGGTTTTTCAAAATTCATGGGGTACCCCTGCTTTTAAAAAAATGCACAAGGTACCCTTACTCTTTCAAAAAAATTCACGAAATGCCCTTAATGACTAACGGTGTTAAGTTTCTGTTAGTCATTAAGGTTAATTAACCCCTTTAACCCCTCTAACCCTAATTAAGCCCTAATTAATTAACTAAACCCTAACTTCTAACCTAACCCCACCACCACCCAACCACTACCACCTCCCCTCCCCCTCCCCCACCCCGTAGCCCCGCTCCGCACCCCCTCCCACCACCCTCAGCCAGCCCCCCACCCTCCTTAGCAGCCCCCCCTCCCCCTTCCTTTCCTAACTCATAATCAAAATCCCCCTTTTCTCTCCTCTTCCCCGAAGCTCATCAATGGTGCCATAAAGCTCGCCACTCCTCTTCCTCTTCCTCCTGCGCGCAATCCAAAGACAACATCGCCATCAAATGCGTGTCATCGGATGCGCGCGTCTTCTAGTGCGCGAAACCATGCGAATCGGCGCCAATTTGGGAATTCTCCGTCGCAAATTCCACCGACTCAAAAATCAAAATTGTTTAAACGTTTTTGCTTCATTATATTTCTTTTGAATTTCATAATTTTTGAATTTCGTGTTTGTTTTGCTCTGGAATTTTAATTTTGGAGTTATATTTCCACTAATACTAATGAGATTAAATAAACAATATGTTAAGAAAATTCCAAATCGAAGAGCATCATTGAGATCAAAACTAAATTAAATCTACCAAATTACAAGGAGAAGAAACCTCGAGCAAACATCGGTTCCTTCCATTCAGTTCGCGATGCTACCGTTATGAATTTCTTGGTGCTAACTGCTATGCTCGCTGCTACCCTCGATATCTCGTCGGCGTCCGGACGCTGCCGGAGCTACACCCCCACCTTTGCCTCGGCGTTCGATCTCCCTATCTCGCCGCCGCTCTTTTCTCTCTCTTCTTCTCGCGGTTGTCGGTGGGGTTGTGCTACTTCCGTTGTTGTCGGTGTTGTTGATGTCGCGCCGGGGGGGGGGGGAGGGGTGGGGAGGGGTTCCACTGCGGGCTACGAGGTGGGGGAGGGGGAGGGGAGGTGGTGGTGGTGGTTGGGTGGTGGTGGTGGGGTTAGAGTTTGAAGTTAGGGGTTTAAGGTTAGGTTAGGGTTTGAAGTTAGGGGGTTAGGGTTAGGGTTAGGGTAGGGTTAGTTTTAGGGCTAATTAGGGTTTAATTATGGTTACTGGGTTTAATTTTGGTTAATTACTTACGGAAACTTAACACCGTTAGTAATTAAGGGCATTTCGTGAATTTTATTGAAATAGTAGGGGTACCTAGTGCATTTTTTAAAAAGTAGGGGTACCCCATGAATTTTGAAAAACCACAGGGGTACCTGGTTAAAAAAACCGTATATCTTATCTAAAGAAGGAATTGTTTCAGTTCAATTAGATGTTTATTATTTTGAAATGAAATCCACATAGAGAAAATGAACTAAAATAGTGTTTTGAAACGAATTAAACTTAAAGACTATTACTTTAGAGTATTGTTATCTTCAATTAACTTAATTAATTTACATTGATACATTCATTAATCTTATCCAATAACAACTCATTTTAATTCAATTGGATGTTAAGTTTCGAAATGAATACAACGTAATGACAATTATCTTAAAACGAACTTATGTCATCTTGAATTAGCTTATCGACTTAAATTGATACATCGATATAATCCAATATCAACTTCTTTTAGTTCAAATTAGATATTTTGAGTTTCAATATGAATTTAACTTAGAGACGATTAACTTAAGTGGAGCATTGTTACATTGAACCAGTTACATTGTGTTATATTTGTTGCAACTGAATTATATGCTTCCTGTTCTAAACTGAATTCAACTTAAAGATGATTAACTTAAGTACATTGTTGTTATTATATTGAATTAGTTTATCGACTTACATTGATACACTCGTTCTAAAAACAACATATTTCAATTCAAGTAAATCTTTTGTGTTTCAATTACTTTATCGACTTATGTTGATACAATCATCTAATCTAATATCAATTTCTTTCAATTTGGCTCAGATATATGAGTTTCAAATTGAATATAACTTGTTAACGATTAGTTTAAATGGAGTATTGTTATCTTGATTTAACTTTTCGATTCACATAGATACCTTGATCAAATCCAATATTAACTTATTTTACGTCGATTATATGTTTTCAGTTTTCAAATGCATAGAGCTTAATAACTAGTATAGTTATATTAATCCATTGATCTAATATAGTTATAGTAAGACATTGATCTAATCGGCTTTTTAAGAAATGTCTAACTCGTCTTTGTAATATAGTGACTAGTTTAATCTAATTAGTGACAAGTTCAATCCATTTGGTTCTCACATTCTTTAATCGTTGTAGTTCGAGATTCGTTGTAATCCAATATCAATTTGGTTCACTCGAATATTATGTTTTAAAATCAAAATGGATACAACTTAATCTTACTTTAAATTAAGCAAAGTGATTTTCAATTACTTTACTGTCACACATAGATACCTTGATCTGATATAATATTAACTTATTTTACATCGATTATATGTTTTTCAGCCTTAATGACTAGTATCGTTATAGACTTATAGTAAGCCCTTATAGTTAAAGTAAGACATTAATATAATCAACTTTTTTAAAAAGTCTAATTCGTCTTTTGAGGAAGTTTATAATAATTTATATTGATATGAGACGTCCTTTTTAAATCAAATATGATATGATTTGCATACAACTAAAAGTTTGAATATGGACTTATATAAATTTGTCTTATTCCAAATCATATATATCAGTAATAAAATACACTTTTACCAATGTCACTTTCATACACATTTTTATGAAGTACAACTATTTTTTTCGAGGCAATTGCGGAAGTGCCGACAACACTTATTTGTTGCATTAATTTTTAACCGGACCCGAAAAAACATCTGGCCAAAACCCGACATGAAGCTCAATTTTTTCCCAAACAATTACAAGAGTGTGATTAGCTTCTACCCGAACCGATGCGATTATCGCCGAAGTTATGTGGTTTTCGTCAATAACTGAAATTAACCGAAACGAAACTGAAAATAACCGCAATAAATTTTAACTGCTATGGATTCAACCGTTAGTTGGTTTAACTGTTTGGATAAAACTGATTTAAACCGCAATCGAACCGAACCGAAAATGGAAAGGAAAAAAACTGAATTAAACCGACTGAAAAGTTTGTTAACCGAACCGAACTGAACTGTTAATTTTTCCAACTGGTACAAACTGAACTGATATCAACTGAACTGTTTGGTTATAACCATAACTGAACTGTTGAACTGAATTGACACCTCTAGATATCTACACACTAAATTCGTTTTTGGTCTTTTTCATTTTTCTTTTACTTTAGAGTATCAATTATGTATAAATCAAAATTGAACTTTGAGTTTGAAGGTTGGAATGCTAACTCAATTGAAGGTTTTAGAAGAAAACGACAATCTCATGACTATTTTATTGGAGTACTAAATTCCAATTATGCATTTCGGCTTGTGATCTTGGTTATAGAGTATTATAGTGTGAAAGTGAGGAAGCTTGAGATTTTCAGTAAACAACAGTAGCCATTTATACAACCTAGAAGCTTAGAGCATCAACATTCATTAACATCCCCATAATTTCTCTCTCTTCACCTCATTCGTCCACATCACTTTCCACTAACTTTATCACCCACCCTTCCCATTTCATAATTTCATACCTACATTTATTAACCTCCCCATTTACCTTCTCTCTCCTACTTTTCCATACCCCACATACTTTTCTCTCTCCTACTTTCCATACCCCACCAATATTAAAAATAATAAATTGATTCATCACATTAATTTCAGATAATATTAATTAAATCAAAATATGGTAATTATAATTAAATAATTACCTTTTAATTAATCGGATTAATTCATTAATTATTTTACGTTAACAAAAAAGCGTTATTTTAAATTACATTAGTTTACCCGATTTTAACGTTAATTATAACAACAATTAAATACGAAAAAAAAAAACCGTAAATTCATTGAAAAAAAACATAGATGAAATTAAACAAAGTACCATACAATTAATTTTAAATAAAATATTGCAATAACTAAAACCGCTTAAAGTGTTGTTGAATTCATCCAAGCTTGTTGCAACACCATTTAATTTGTTTTGGGCTTTCATTTTCTTCCAACCGTCGGGACGCACACTAGTTCCGGCTTCGTCGCTTGATCTCTTAGAACTCCCTTCACTCACAACGGTTGAATCTTTACCAGACATCCATCTTGGAAGGTGTTGCATTGCTACCCAACAATGGTAAAACTCGAAAGGTTTATCCTTTTTTTGTCTATAAAGATCATGTGTTTTAGCCTCTAAGTCGTTAATAACCTCACCACTAGCTTGCATACGCTCAACTGCCGCAAGTTGTGCTACCCATAAAGTAACACCTTCATTGATTTGACTCCAACGCCTTTTAATTGCTCTCATGGTTCTGTTGTGCATGACATTCGGTCTTTTAGCAACTGCTGCGTCGTAGGCCACTTTGATTTCACGCCATAACGCTCCCTTTTCCCGATCTGTTCCTTTCTCAGCATCACCGGAACAATTACGGTAAGCGGACACCAAGTGTTTATCTTCTTCTGCAATCCACCTATCTTTCGGGTCCTTCCCTTGCTTACCTGTAGTTACTTCCGGTTGTGGAATTTGAACTACATCTTCATCATCACCAAGCGATTGCGTTGGAAATTGGTTTTCAACTCGCATTCTATTGCTACTCCCGTCTCCTCCCGGAGTTGTGGGATATGGATCTACGTGTTGAGATGTTGGATGAAGTGTGCCAGGTGACGAATTTTGAGGATTATTTTGGTTTACAAAGGCTTGGAACATAGCAAGGAATTGAGGATTGTTTAGCATGTTTGGATCAAAAGGAGTATTTGAAATTGGTTGGGAATTTGCATTTTGTTGGTAATTTGGATTTTGTTGGGAATTTGGATGTTGTTGGTAATTGGAATTTTGTTGGGAATTTGGATGTTGTTGGTAATTTGCATTTTCTTGATATATATTTCTATAATTAGGATGATTTGGATCCATAATGACTAAATAAGATTTAAGAAGTACTTAATGAGAAATAATGAATTTTTTGAAGTGTTGAAAATATATCAAGTTTGGTCTCTATTTTTAGAGGATAAAAAAATATGACCATTGGTATAATTTTTTTATTTTAATTCATTATATATAAAAAGTTATGTTAGTTTTAATAAACGGTAATATTACCGTTGTAAAGGTTAAATCAGCGACACATGGCGTGTCGTGGTTCGTCCGTGCGCCGGTGCTTGCAGCGTGTGACAAATGCCACCCTATTAGTGGCCTGTTGCTTTTTTTTTTTTCAAACAAAAATATCACATGTTGGCTGGGAGTTTACTTCACGCGGGATTTTCATCCCAACTCCTTGACACGTGGCGACGTGCCATTCGCCTCCATTATGGGATGGTTACCTCTTTATTGGTGTTCCCTATTATTGGGTAACCAATCTACATTCATGGGAAGGTCTCCTTTTTGCATTTTTTTGCAATGGGGAACCTAAGAACCCATGAATGTAGGTGCTCTTAGAGATAAGTACACCTAAAGTATGAGTAACTAAAAAAGATAATTACGTTGACTGAAATACATATCTTTAGTATAACAAACTAAGATAGAAAAGTATCTTCAGCTAGAGAATATGGATTATAAGAATAAGAAGATACGTAAAACCATCGATATCTTCAATACATTGCAGCATTTGTTCATTAAAAAAAGAAATATAAAAGAAGGAATTTTTGCTATCTATGCAATATCTTGGTTATAGAGTGTCATTGCAGCTTTTGTTGGTTATGAAGTATCATAGCAGGATAAAGATTTACTTTGTATAAGATGCATTTTGGATCATGATCTTGGTAGCAATTCTATTTGAGCTTCTTGTTGTCTTATGTTTTATCTGAGTGTGTGAGATAAAGTTCAACATGTGTGCTAGCATCACCTGCTTAATTTTATTTGTATCTATTTTTTATTTAATTTATTGCCTAACACTGTGGGTTTACTCTTTTAGTTAAGGGACCCTTATATTTATTCTAAATGAAAATTAAATTTTGAAGTGAATGTGTAGTATCATGAGGGTAAGGGCGAATCGAGAATAGATGTATAAAAGGTAAGAGGGAAACTTCCTTAGCCCAACATTTGCTAACAAGGTTGATGAATTCATTACATATGCTACCACCTAAGATGATGTTATAAATGATATGATGAAATGTCCATGTGCCAAGTGTTGAAATATTCTATATGAAAACGATTTAGTGATCGTTAAGGTGAGTGCTTTTGTAATATAATGTAGTGATAGTTTCTTTAAGAACAGAATAGTGTTGAGTTTTATTTACATATCTTCACCCTTTGTTAGGATAATTTTTCAGAACAAGAAATCAGCTAGCTTGGACAACGAGAATCGTAAAACAGAGGAATAGTTACTTTTAGAAGCTTTGGATGGATGGTAAACTGGAAAGGCATGTCGTCTTGGGAGTGTTGTTCACAACTACTATGTGAAAACGCATAACGAGCCATGTTCGAAGAAAGAGCGAAATGAGCTAGACTTCCAAAAATTTGAAGCAAACAAAGGAGTTTGAATAGACAAAAACAGCTCGATGAAAGAACAAAAATGCTCATGAGACAAGTGCTATGAAGACTACACAAGATCAAGTTCTTTACCCGACTTTATTTAGGTTCCTAGAGTAAACTTTGATGTATACTATATAATTTTGATGGGATAAAACTTGTTTTTTAGAATATTAATCAACTTTCAATGAAAGTTTTCATTATTTGTTATGATTATTGTACTAAATTTTTTTATTTTGATTTTTATTTTGTGTTTGAGAATCTAAGATTGGCGGAAAAAAGCAGGTAAAAATGTAAACAAAAAAAAACCAATGCTTTACAAATTTCGTTGCTAGATTTGGCAACCTAACAAAGTATTTGTTGCATATTTTAACGGTGGATTTAGGAACTAAAATAAATAACTGTTGCCACTTTTTGCAACCGAAATATATAATTTGTTGCCACTATTAGAAACTAAAATAAGTATTTCATTCCCGTTTTCAGAAAACGTATTGCAACCATTAACAACAATTTGTTGCCACTGTTAGCAACCATTGTTAGAAATTTGTTGCTATTTCAGCAACCAATATTAATAAGTTATTGATATTATTAGCAACCAATGTGAATAATTTGTTCTTAATTTTAGAAACCAAACCTATAATTTGTTGCCACTTTCAGCAACAACTATTTATAATTTGTTGCTAGAGCTGGCAACGGATGCACCCAACACAGCAACCAATATGGCTACCATATTTGAATTGATGCAAGACGGCAACACAATTGTTTTGAATTTAGTAGCCAAACTCACATGGAAACAAGCCTTTTAGAAACTACTAGTTTTTGTTTCCAATTTGTTGCTACCTCTAGTTAGCAACGAATTTCTTGCAAATAGCAACAAATTTCGACTGTTGCAGGTTTGGGAACGGAGTTCAGGTTCGGGTTACAAGATTTGGACATCGTTGCACAAGTCTCCATTGAAGAACATTTTGAAGGATAAGAGGTTACTTGTCAGCCAAGGAGACCAAACAACTAGCTTATTACAACAGCTTATACAGTGGCGCGTATCCAACTAAACCCCAAAATCCAAAAATATTGTACAATTTATAATTCTTGCTCAAATATGCGTGAGACACAAAGTTAAAAACTTGAAACTAAACTGAAATTACCTAAATCTTTATCTTTCAGTCTTCAAACAAAATCGAAGAAGATAAAATTGATGTTGGAAATACGAAATTGTGCGATAATTCGTTGAAATTTTTGGATAGAAATCTGGAACGGATTAATCTAGAGAGAAAGTGTGGTAAATCTGGTAAAACATAGATCTTCACTCGTTCACCATGCACATTTCCTCCTAATCACCCCCAACAGCCCAAAACAACTCGTAACACAAAGCTGGTAACACAGATAGACAAAAAGACCCGAAAAGAAGAAGGCAGGAAGCAAGGTTTTTCAGCGATGGCGTTCCAACCAGTACGCGATGTAGCATGAAAGATGTAAATCGTACATTCAGCAGCAAACAACACGAGACAAGAGCCCACATAGGCAAAAAAGAACCCCCGAAATTTTTTTTCTCCACTCTTGATTTCCTCCACCGTCCGTCCAGCATTGTTCGCCGCCACTTGATTCGGCACCACCTCCTCTCCAATTTCACCATTGGAAAGTCCAGCATTGTTCGCGGCCACTTCATTCGGCACCGCCTCCTCTACAATTTCACCATTAGAACGTCCAGCATTGTTCGCCGTCACTTGATTCGGCATCGCCTCCTCTCCAATTTCACCATTAGAGCGTCCAGCATTGTTCGCCGCCACTTCATTCGGCACCGCCTCCTCTACAATTTCACCATTAGAACGTCCAGCATTGTTCGCCGCCACTTGATTCGGCACCGCCTCCACTCCAATTTCACCATTAGAACGTCCAACATTGTTCGTCGGCACTTCATTCGACACCGCCTCATCTCCAATTTCACCATTAGAACGTCCAGCATTGTTCGCCGCCACTTGATTCGGCACCGCCTCCTCTACAATTTCACCATTAGAACGTCCAGCATTGTTCGCCGCCAGTTCATTCGGCACCGCCTCCTCTCCAATTTCACCATTAGAAGGCCCCTCCACCATTTCACTATTTATCACCTCCATTTTAGTTGTAGAAGAAAAATATGGAGATTTCTTGAAAAGAAACAAAATTTCAGATTTCGAGAGAGAGACAAAGAGAGAGAGAGAGAGATTGGAAAAGAATAGTATAGAGTCGGGATTTGGTATTACGTCGGTCCTTTTAAAGTGGATTGCCTCGGTCCTTTTAAAGTGGATTGCTGAACCGAGAAATATGGAGGATTTTATTTGTTAGTAACTTAGTAGTATGACATAGGATGATGAGGTGTTATGGTTATAGGAGAGGTTCTCTCTATAGAATTTTTATTCCAAAAGCTCAAGTTGTAGAGGAAAAGTTTTTGCTAGCTCTTTGCTCGTTCTTCCTCAATCCAATTTTCAAATCTTCACTACTTCGTCTGATTAATCTGTTATATAAACTTTATCCATAGTCCTTATTGTCTTGAATTATCAAATCTCTTCTCTTTTAAGGCCTCAGCTTCTCTCTTATTAATCATAATTTCCGACAGAAAGATGATGTCAGGGGCATAATAAAGACTCCAGCGTCGAAGCGGGCAAACTGACCAAGGGTTGCCCATCCCTCGGCAGTTCCAGCACATGGTATTCATAATGCTTGGCGGGGTTGGTCACCACTAACCTCCGCCTCAATCATAGTGTTCATATCAGTAGGGGTACTTGACTTTGGACGCTTCATCATACCCGAAACTTCACCAACCTCCATGTCATCAGTTTCCAAGTTACGTGTCATAGACGAGTCATTAAAATCATTATCCATAAGTTGACAGTCACCTTCCTCTTCCATTGGCTCACAAGCCAATCTCTTCTAAGCTTTTTTTTTTTTATCAATCCAGGGTCTTGTGATTTTTTGCAGCTTGAAAAAACAAAAGGCTCAGCTTGCACATCACACGAAAGCTGTTGGGATTCACTCGAAAAAGGCCCAACAATCTGGGGGGTATTCGTTGTGACACAGTGACAGGCTAAAGTCGTATCACCTTATCAAAAATAACCTAAGGTCCACTAACAAGTAGTCAGGGAAGTCAGGATCGAATCCACAGGGAGAAAGTTATAGTATTGTATCTGAACTCTAATATTATACTAACTAAATCAGTTGAAAAGGGGTGTGTGACTACACTAATAGGCAGATGACAAAACTAAATATGAAGGTAAGAATCAATTAATAAAGAACTAGGACTATGGATCACTATGCATACAATTCAGGAAATCAGAGACGAATAATAACTACCCAATAAGCCAATTTATCTAGGGCACATGTAATTTCTCTCGAACATTACCTCCCTCAAAGATCACCTAGCCGCTCTCGCATGGTCAAGGATCACTATGCCCAATGATTGAAAGCCTATACGAAATCTCTCCTCTCGAAGTAGATTCAATATTGCGATAATAGAAATATAAATCAGGCCTAATTCATAAATCTAGCATGAACGATTCAATCACAGGAGACAATTGAAATAAAGGGTAATTATACTAATCTATCAATCCCTCATTGCATACATAGATCCCCACAATCCTAGAAATAAAACTACTCACTCATGCTTAAGAAAACAATAACAAATTTCATATAAAAATCCATGCTTTGAACTATTGCAAATAACTAAGAAACTAATCTAATCAATAATAGAGAAAGCAAATAAATATGAAGAGAATAAAGAAGAAGATTACCAAATTAATGAACTATATTAAACTTGTGAATAATCCAAAGGTTCAATCTTGAATCACAATGAAGAGTAGTAGAAACTAGGGTTCTTGAATAACTCTCTAGAGAAAACTATGAAAAATAAGGGCTAAAAACAAAGATCCATAAAAGATGCAATGATTTTCCTATTTATACTAAGTAGCCCGACATTCATTAAATGAGCGCGTGGAACAGTCGCCCGATCGGGCCAAGTCAGCCCGATCAAATCGGGCTCAATAAACGCATCAGCGCCCAAAATGACCATCGCCCGATGCAATCGGGCGGACACGCCCGATCCAATCGGGCGAGATCCTTTATCTCTTGTTTTCAACTCTAGAACGCCACCAGGTCAATTTGTTCTCGGGCCCGATCGGGCTGAGCCGCCCGATCCTATCGGGCGAGAAAACTGCTACTTTGCGTCAACTTCCGAAGGCTGTATCTCTCAAACCAGAAGTCCGTTTGAGACGTGTGACCTATCATTGGAAAGATCTTTAAGTCTAGTTTCCAACCCAACTGGAATTTCTTGATTATCAATTTTGTATCAAAAGTTATGATCAAAATGGTGAACAAGTGTCAGTTTTGGCACTTCTTTCACTAACTCTTTGCTTCATTCCAACTCGAAATTGTCCCAAACGGATGCATTGTGATCCTTGTGCAAGCTATCTCCATCCTCAATGATTAAAAGGCTTGATCTTAGATAATCATAATCAATTTGCATCAAAATAACCTGAAAATCACCGAAACACGCAAACGGGGAGTAGTAGAGCAAAACTTGAGTAAATCATGCAAATATGCACCTAAATGATCTAATATGAACTAGAAATGCAACCTAAATGCACCTAAATATCTATATAAAACCATATCATCAAACTCCCCCAAGCTATACCTTTGCTTGTCCTCAAGCAATAAGACATAGACATTAGAAAAGAAAGACAACCTACAATAAAGGACTACAATATGGCCATAGACTCAACTGAAAACACAAGAGATATAATCACTACACAAACCAAGAATCGAAACAATCTCGAACAAAGCCGCATAGCATGTCATGTATCACAATCGAACTCTCCAATCATACCACAGACCATCTCTCCCAAGCTGGATTTAACCAAACCTAGCAGACCTCACTATAGTTATGCGCGCTCAAGTCTCTCATGTGTTTAAAGGATAAATGATGACACTCAACCTAATCAAGTCGACTCAGATGAAACATGTACTCTTTAACTTTGACTCTTTGACTCACTTAATACTCAAAATAC
Organism: Beta lomatogona; assembly: GCA_947646795.1. Taxonomy (NCBI): domain Eukaryota; kingdom Viridiplantae; phylum Streptophyta; class Magnoliopsida; order Caryophyllales; family Amaranthaceae; genus Beta; species Beta lomatogona. Next base: position 1,651,622 of record CANSNZ010000089.1, read on the forward strand.
AATACATAACGATCAAGAGGACTTTTAAGGGTTGTAATGGGGCTGAGGTTAAAGGTATGGAGAATAATTTGGGAATTGTGGTGGAAAAACCAATGAGGGGGAGCATCATATAACTGAAAACATGACCATGAAAAGTCACAACAACTCCACGCAACAACCAACAAACTCCAAAAAATATAACCAACACTTTTTCCATTCATCAAGAAATTCAATAATAACCCTTTATATTTTACTTTATTCTCATCTCTTTTTTTTTCACTTTTTTATCATTTCATTTTCATTTTTTTTTTTCTTTTTGTTTTTTTTTTCTTTCAAACTTTCAATTCAATTTCAAAGCTCACTAAACATATTTTCCATCCATCTAAACCACAAATAGAGCACTTCAATTCAATACAAACCAAACCAAAACTAATACTCGCTCCCCCAAGCTAGGCTTAGGACAAGAATCAAATGAGACTAATGGCTTGTAATATAGGTAAATAATCAAGCATAGTTAGGAAGGCTCAACGGGGCTAGAGAAAGGATAATATGAAAAAAAAGAATAACTCGGGAGCTAAGATCATGAAATGAAACGCCTCAATCATATCAAAATGTATGCAGTATCAAATATCAAGGAGTACCAAGTCAAAGTCAAGATCAATGCGACAACTAAGGAACTAATCACACATGAAAGAACATAACCGACACTGTATACGTCGGTTTATAGGCACGTAAGCTCACTTAGATTAGGGTGTCTCGCATAGTAAAGTTAAATCGAGCCAGAGAGAGATCAAACAATCTTACCACAAACGATCAATTGCAAAACAATAGTGCTATGAAGAATCATGAACAAGATGGATGACACTTAGGAAGTGTAGTGAAATATCAACAAGGTTCTCAAAAAAGTGCTAGCAATAGTCCCATAGATGCAAACTAAAATGATATGAAATCTAATATGGAAAAAAAAAAAATTTCTAATGCAACTAAGAAAGCAAGACATTTTTTTTCGTTACATGTAAACTCCCACCCCTAATGAGCGGTACAAACCACGTAACAATCCTACTAAAGCAATAAATCTAATTCTAATATGCAACTAACATGCACGAAGTGACATCCTTCCCCAATCCGAACTTTACATTGTCCTCAATGTGAACACCAAGAAGAACAACGAAGCAAAAAAAAAAAGGGAAGGGGACAACTCACGTAAAAGGTGGGCTATGAACATATAGTGTGCCAAATAGTATTGACACTTCCACCACAACCAAGAGCACGCCACCGGAACACACATTAGCAAAGTAGTCATAAAGTAGAAATAAAGATAACAACTAAAGGTTAGAAAGTCGGGTTGCCTCCCGATAAGCGCTGGTTTTTTAGGGTCCCGCACGACCGAAATACGTTTTACATTATGAAGAATCCAATGCCTTCAAGTAACTTATCAAATTCCCCGCAAACATGTTATTGAACACTCGATATGGCTTGACAAAGCAAGCATAATTATATTCACTAATAGGGGGTTAGAGGTACCACAAGACAAAGAATCATAAGAAAAAGAAAAAAATATACAACTATCTTGCAATTCCTCAGGTTTCACAGGATGAACATGAATATTTACTTGGTCAAAATTATCATGCGACAATAGATCTTTAAGAAAACAAGGAGGATATAACACAGGGGATGAAGGTATAAGATCAAGCTTCCGTGAAAACGGGATATGAGTGCTATGTAGGTTAGGCTCAACATCGAATTTTTGTATGCTTTCAACATATTCAAACTCTTTACCTAAAACTTCACTCTCATCAATATGCTTGTCAACAAAGGAGTTTTCATTCAAAAGTTCAATAACAAATGGTTTTTCAATCATTGATTCTATAACTAATGATTTTTCCTCCTCAAAAACATCCATTATATCCATATTTTCCTTATTTAAACTACCACCAAGAGTCAAATGATAACCTTCTTCTAATGAACTAGCATTCTCAACCAACACATCATCATAATACAAATGTTACTCAATAGGTTGGCTAATAGATTTTAGTCTAGATGCTATTGATCTTTGACTTTCTGCAATTTTTGCTGGTTGCAACATGTAATCCTCCTGAACCTTATTTAATTCATTCATGAAATCATAAAGAAAATCTTTGAGATTATTAGATTCAGATGGAGCATTAGACAAATTAAACTCAGGGATAGGGTTATTGACATGCATATATGACTCATTATGTGGACAAAGAGAAATATCATGATCATAAGAGTGACAACAAGAACAAAAATCAGATGGAGAGGTAAGAGTTTGAGAATCATAGATAGATGAATTTTCTAGGGTTGGAGTAACAAATCTTGTCATCTCCCGCTCAAAGGTTTCCCTAGCTAATTGCTCAAACAAATTACAACCCACTTCAGGTGTCATATCCATGAATTTACCATCACTCATGGAATCTACAACTACCCTCGTATCATCATTCAAACCCTCATAGATCACTAAACCAATTTCCCATTGTTCAAATAAATGGTCGGGACCAAGAAAGTTCTCAAATCTAAGCTTATATCTCCAAAACACTTCATGTTCAAATTGGGGAAAAGAGATAGACGTCATTAAAAAAAAAATATTTACAAAATAATATATACAGTTAGTCTAATATTTGACAGTTCAGATATAATAGTAATAAACCGTCTCCCCGGCAACGGCGCCAAACTTTGACAAGCTAAAGTCGTATCACCTTATCAAACATAACCTAAGGTCCACTAACAAGTAGTCAGGGAAGTCAGGATCGAATCCACAGGGAGAAAGTTATAGTATTGTATCTGAACTCTAATATTATACTAACTAAATCAGTTGAAAAGGGGTGTGTGACTACACTAATAGGCAGATGACAAAACTAAATATGAAGGTAAGAATCAATTAATAAAGAACTAGGACTATGGATCACTATGCATACAATTCAGGAAATCAGAGACGAATAATAACTACCCAATAAGCCAATTTATCTAGGGCACATGTAATTTCTCTCGAACATTACCTCCCTCAAAGATCACCTAGCCGCTCTCGCATGGTCAAGGATCACTATGCCCAATGATTGAAAGCCTATACGAAATCTCTCCTCTCGAAGTAGATTCAATATTGCGATAATAGAAATATAAATCAGGCCTAATTCATAAATCTAGCATGAACGATTCAATCACAGGAGACAATTGAAATAAAGGGTAATTATACTAATCTATCAATCCCTCATTGCATACATAGATCCCCACAATCCTAGAAATGAAACTACTCACTCATGCTTAAGAAAACAATAACAAATTTCATATAAAAATCCATGCTTTGAACTATTGCAAATAACTAAGAAACTAATCTAATCAATAATAGAGAAAGCAAATAAATATGAAGAGAATAAAGAAGAAGATTACCAAATTAATGAACTATATTAAACTTGTGAATAATCCAAAGGATCAATCTTGAATCACAATGAAGAGTAGTAGAAACTAGGGTTCTTGAATAACTCTCTAGAGAAAACTATGAAAAATAAGGGCTAAAAACAAAGATCCATAAAAGATGCAATGATTTTCCTATTTATACTAAGTAGCCCGACATTCATTAAATGAGCGCGTGGAACAGTCGCCCGATCGGGCCAAGTCAGCCCGATCAAATCGGGCTCAATAAACGCATCAGCGCCCAAAATGACCATCGCCCGATGCAATCGGGCGGACACGCCCGATCCAATCGGGCGAGATCCTTTATCTCTTGTTTTCAACTCTAGAACGCCACCAGGTCAATTTGTTCTCGGGCCCGATCGGGCTGAGCCGCCCGATCCTATCGGGCGAGAAAACTGCTACTTTGCGTCAACTTCCGAAGGCTGTATCTCTCAAACCAGAAGTCCGTTTGAGACGTGTGACCTATCATTGGAAAGATATTTAAGTCTAGTTTCCAACCCAACTGGAATTTCTTGATTATCAATTTTGTATCAAAAGTTATGATCAAAATGGTGAACAAGTGTCAGTTTTGGCACTTCTTTCACTAACTCTTTGCTTCATTCCAACTCGAAATTGTCCCAAACGGATGCATTGTGATCCTTGTGCAAGCTATCTCCATCCTCAATGATTAAAAGGCTTGATCTTAGATAATCATAATTAATTTGCATCAAAATAACCTGAAAATCACCGAAACACGCAAACGGGGAGTAGTAGAGCAAAACTTGAGTAAATCATGCAAATATGCACTTAAATGATCTAATATAACTAGAAATGCAACCTAAATGCACCTAAATATCTATATAAAACCATATCATCACACAGCCCTCCTCCGCACTAACTTTCACAACCAATTTTTTATTCCCAGCACTAACTACATCCAGATGAATTTTCTAACAAACTAACAGAAGGTGCATGTTCAATGATTGGTGTCCGAGCAGCAGGACAAGATGGGAACAACACCTTTTTACTAGACCTAAACTTCTCGTTTTCTTCCATCTCCTTCAATCTACCCTTTCGAGGCGTCGCCTTTAACTCCGAACTCAACCCTAATTTTTCCTGTTTCTCTTCCTCAGGAACCATATGGCAATTTCTTTCGGAATGACCAATGATTCCACAAGCAAAAGCAGAAATATGGGAGCCTTTCATAGGCAAAATCCACCTGAATTTCTCTACCTCGTTTGTCCTTCAATTTTCTATATCTATGCAAAGGTTTTGTAACATCGAGCATAACTTTCATTCTCCTATACCTACCAATCCCTAAAACATCTTCTTCCACATCCAATATATCCCCCATATTACCCACAAGAGCCTTAACTATTTCATCAGATCGACAGTTAAATAGCATATTTTTCATGCGAACCCTAAATAGTGAATGATTAAGCGTTACCTTATTCATATCTCTCCAATGGAAGAATTGGAAAGCATAAAAAACAGGGCTTAAAACTCGGATGACCAAACCGTGGGAAGGAGCCCAAACTGCAGTTATCGTGCGCTTGAACGCATCGATATTATACGTTCGTTCAGTAAGTAACCGTCCAAAGAGAACCAAAGCAGGTTTATTCTCCGCGCTAGGGTTTAGGGATTCAAGTTCGAGGACAACGTCCTCTTCATCATCATTCTTGAGATTCGAAACAATGCCTGTGATCTCCTCATCCATGGCTAAGAAGGAATACAGCCGCAGCGGGGGCGACTAAAGTGGTAGGGTTTTCCACCGGGGCAGAGAGAGTCCTTTCTTTCAAGGGAGGGTCAAGTATTGGTCTATTATTTAAATTTTAGGTATTTAACTTTATGAGTTTATGACCTTTCACTAGTGGAAAAATAAGGAAGGGTTGCGATCAAAACAGCCCTAAGGGCTGCGTTTTTGGCCAGCAGCCCTTTCCGTAGCAGCCCTTCAATAGAAACGAAGGGCCGCAACCCTTCACAACGAAGGGCTGCGGTTGAGGCCAAAAACAACCGCAGCCCTTCTTTAAGTGAAGGGTTGCGGTTTAGGCCTAAAACCGCAACCTTTCGTATTCGCTATGTTTTTTCTAAAAAAATAAATCTGCCCCTACCAGCCTCGCATGCCCACCCCCGCACTCCCCCCCCGCACGCCCATCCGTGAACTCCTCCCCCACCCCAGCCCCCACGCCTACCCCCCGCACCCCCCGACCACCCCACCCCCGCCCACCCCCCCACACCCACCCCACCCCCGCAACCCCCTCCACCCCCCGCACACCCGCCCCCACCCCCCGCCCACCTGCGCCCCACCCCCCGCCCACCCCCGCACTCCCCCCACCCCCGCACTCCCACCCAAGCCCACCCCCTTCACTCCCCGCACCCCACCCCAGCCCACCCACTACCAGCCCTCCACCCACCGCCGCCCTATCTCATCACCCCACCCACCTAGCCCTACCCCCAAGAGCCCACCATGGCGGCCCCCCCCCACCCGCCGCGCCCCCCCCAACCCCCGCCCAAAGATCCCCACCCCCTCCCCACCCCCGCCCAAAGATCCCCCACCCCTTGCCCAGCCTCCCCAGCCCCTTCCCCACCCTCTCGGCCAGCACCCCCACCCCCTACCCACCCTCCCAAGCCCTCCCCCACCCCCTCGCACAACATCCCCACCCCCGTCCAGCCTCCCCCAGCCCCTTCCCCACCCCTCGCTTCAACACCCCCCACCCTTACCCACCCTCCCCAAGCCCTCCCCACCCCCCTACAATCACATTTTACAACACAAAATAGAAGAGAATTGAAATAAAACAAATTAATTAGAGAAATGAAAAAGAGGAGAGAGAGAGTGAGAGGGGAATTTCCGACAATGCAGTAGTGGTGGTGGTGGTGGTGGTGGCGTCAAGGTGCGCTGAGAGAAGAGAAGAAGAAGGAGCTCAGGCGATGGTGCGTTGCTCAGGCAACGTTTCCGGCGTCAGTGCGTCAATGACGGTGCTCCGGCGATGGGTCGGTGCTTCGGCAATGTGTTGGTGCTCCGGTGATGGGCGTTAGGGCTGTGCGAGTGAGTGTGAGGGAGAGGGGTGGGGGAAAATTTTTCCAAGGGAGCGAGGGAAATTTGGGATGCATGTGTGTACTTTGTGTTGCACGCAAAACTAAAGGCTTGGGCGGGATGTGAAGGGTTGCGTAATTCCCAGAAAACGCAGCCCTTCGTGTATGAAGGGATGCAGTTTCTAGGCTAACCGCAGCCCTACATTAATAGGGCTGCGGTTAGCCTTAAAACCGCGACCCTTCATACAGTTTGAAGGGCTGCGTTTTCTAGGTAACCGCAGCCCTTCACTAAAAGGGCTGCGGTTCCCTTGAAAATCGTAGCCCTTCATACACGAAGGGTTGCGTTTTCCAAAAAACGTAACCCTTCCAGCGTAGCCCTTCCTTTTTTCCCCTAGTGTTTGTTGTCTTCTGATTCATGCATGGGATATTTGTGAAATTATAAGTTGGAATTTGGTAAACAATAGATTTTCTAGTATCACTGGTATATGAGTTTCCTAGTATGGTTTTTTTTATTCTATAGATTTATGCTCCTATCACTTTTGTCTGGATTTAATTTCAACATTGCTAGAAGGACCTTACTATAATACAATGTTGTGAATGTGACAATTAGATGTAATATGTTAGGAAAACTAGGAGCGTGAGTGCGTGATCATTTATCCTCCGTTCTCTTTCTCTTTTCAAATAATAAATTTCGGAAAAGAAAAAAAAAACAAGTTCAGATAACATCTTACAAAATAATAGGTATGTGTTTCAATATTTTGTTATAAGTTCCGTTAAAAAAAGTGATTTAAAAGGATGTAACCAGTACAGTGGTTTGCAATTTTGAGGTTAACTTCTCATTTTCTCATGCACTCCCAAAAACCTTGTTTAAATTCTTAATTGCAATCAAATATGAGCATATGAAAGTGTTGCTTTGTTCTGAATTTAAACCCCTTGATAGCTTCTTAGAGAACTAGTCAAACAACCTTACTGTTGGATAAGGGCCAAAAGAACTTGCTTAGCACACCCATAATTTATGATAAATATAATATATATTGTTGACTTGCTCCCAAACATATAGACTATAGACATGATCTGGAGTTCAGAACATGCAAATTCAAGCTTATAATAATATAACCACCATAGGGTGATTAATTTATTTTCAAAGTCAACCTCTTGGAAATTTATGCTACCCAACTATATAATTTCAGGATAAAGTTAATTAGGAAATATTAAGACAATCTGACAAGTAATTCTGAAATTTAACACAAGATATCTTTATAAAAATATGTATATTGTTAATTCTGAAATATTTGAGACAATTTGACAATTTGTCGACGCTCTACATGCTGACAAGTTATTAGACGGATCAATGCTCTCACTTGATCAGATAATGTCAGGAAACAATAGACTTGTACACATACTTTTCTAAAAATTAGATAACACTTCATCATGAATCCATGATCAACATTTTTCACACAAGTTCAAAACGATTTTCAAAGGCAGGGACAGAGAAGAGAGCTTTTACATTCACTAAGAATTAGCAATGAAACCGGAGGTGTACAAAGCAGCAGTAAGAGGAGATGTGAGCATCGTAAAAGGCAGTGCTGCGGCCTCTGAAAGCGAATTGCAGTCTCTGACATCCAGCAACAACAACATCATACACATAGCAGCAAAACATGGGCAAGCAGAATTCATAGAAGAAGCACTAAAGAAGTGTTCGTGGGCGAATATGATCAACCTGAAGGAGTATGTCCTTAGACATCCCGGCAATTACTAAATATAAATAGGAATTATATTATGAAGATAATAAAGTTACTTATTTTAGTAATCGTATTTACTTGCTAGAGAATAAATATGATTAATAGGACAATATTGATTGGGCCTATAACTAAAATAGATTAATCCTATGAGGTCACACATTGTAGCACAAGTTGGACAAAGCAATCCTAATCCTAATATTATATCCTATATATAATAGAAGAGTCATAGGCTATTAGGAGAACTAATTCTCCTCCTATTCCCCTTTGGACCGGCCCAATCCTAATCCATCAAAAGCAAGAGATTTTCTTATCTTCCGTTCTAGCAGACGTTGGTGTTCAACTTGTGCTCGTGGACTGATTAGAGGAGCAACACTTGGGGCTCTCGGATCTTCAAAGTTTGCATACAACAGGGAAATCACGATACAAAGGTTTGGTATTTAATCCTTATTGAATGATTCATAATGTTTGATTATGTTTGCGATCCTATGATAGATGTTAGGAAATTATTTCCTGAAATTCCGCTATATGCATCTATATATTCCTACACAATCAACAGAACATCAATGGTGATACACCTCTTCATGTAGCAGTAAGGCATGGGGAAAAGGTTGCTACATAGTTACTAGCAGCTGATAATCCAGGCAACCTGTTAATAGCTCAAAATGAAGATGGGGATACCCCACTTCACATTGCTCTAAAGTACGGCTACATAGATTTGGCTCGTGATCTTTCTGAAAGGCCTGAAAGTCTCTCATTGATCAATCGTTCTAAGGAGAGTCCTCTGCATTTGCTTATTAGATGCATGCTTAGTAAGTCCCTCTAATGTACCTAAGTGTTTTCTTCTGGATTGATATATTTTCTTCGAGGACAAGCTCTTTGAATAATGTCAAATTAGAAGATTAAATCAGAAAATGTCACAATGCTTGATTTTCTCTTTTGACGATTTATAGTACATGATGATTTTCTTACAGGTTGCAATCCATAACAATTTTCAAAAAGAATGCATAAGTTGCATTAGCTTTAAATTGTAACTATTGAATGTGTGCACTAGGTAGAATTTGGCCATGTAAGTTTGGGTTCAGTTAGGATGGGTTGTTCTTGAGACGAATCAAATAACCTCATATAGATTCTTTTAGGAATATCTAAAATGAGGAAAACTGTATAATGATATACTTCATATCACTAAAAAAACTGTATATTGCTTAAAATTAATGAACTTTGACAAAGTGATTGTAAAGTTAATTTTGGGGTGGCACACAAAGATAAATTTCTCCCCATTAGTCTTTGTTTTGTTTTGTAAGCCGTTGTAAAAGTTGTAGTAGAACAGCCAACCTCGTCATTGCAAATGGGGATGCTAAACTCCAATGGTGTATCTTCCTTTCCGAGCTCATATTTCATAGACAACACGTTAGAGAGCTTACTGAGGCACTTCCTATCATCGTATCAGGATGCTGCGTGCTTGCGTGATGTAGAGGGCCTTACCCCATTACTAAGAGCAGCTCATTATGGTTATTTCACGGCTGTGGAAGTCATGCTACAACTTTGTCCTGAATCTGTGGACGTCTATGACCCCAAAGGACATACTGTGTTACATTATGTGCATTCCGCGGCGTTTATGATTCTCCAAGATCTGTTCAAGATTCCAGAAATTGATTCTCTTAAGAATGTTAAAGACTGTGAAGGGAGCACACCATCTCACCTTGCTGTGTTTAATTGAGACCTGTTACTTATAAAAGTCTTACATCAATCCATGGCGGACTTCTCTCTTAAAAACAACGAGAATATATCAGTTGAAGAGCTGATTGAATCCCATGAAGGCTTTTTTAGTAAAATGGTATGTAAACTAGCTATTTCTTGGTGAATTGCTTCAATTAATGAAATTCTACATTATATTTATGCATGCTTGTTTTAGGAGCCTTTATCTCTATAAATTTGACTAGCTAGGATGATATGCAAGCCCATCTGAAAAAGTTGGGATGAGAGGGCATAATCAGACATTCCCTAACATAATCAAAACATTCTATAATCAATAATGTACTATAATCAGACACTATGTGATGAGAGATAAGTGATTGGTTTTACTGTTGCTTTTAGATTATTTGGGGGATTCCACTTTTGGAGCCCTGTGGTGTGTGTTGCTTTTAACATCTTATGAGACGGTGGATCATGTAAATGAAGTAAATCTTTTATGTTTTTCCTCAAATCCAGGAGGAAGCAATGTTTAATTCCTATACTGGTATAAGGATAGAGAAGGAGCTGCATGAAGCAGCTGTAGTGAAGGGGGATGTAACGTTATTCGATAGATTGGAGACAACTACAAACATATCTGGTGGAGAATTCAGATATGATGTTGCCATGCTCTTATCTCGAACAACAAATGGAAGCACCATCCTTCATTTAGCCACACAAAATGGTAATTCTGCATTTGTAAAGGAAATTCTGAAGCATTTCCCCACTCTACTTCTCTCAAGAAATTACTATGGCGATACTGTTTACCATATTGTTGCTCGGCTTAAGGACCCTGCAGCTGAAGTCATGGTGAGTTGGTTTAATGATTGTTATCGCCTACTTAAGGTAATGAAATCAGAGCCTGAGGACGTTATATGTTACACACCACCATGGATAACCAAGAATTCCAAAGGCAACACAGCTATTCATGAAGCAATGCGCGCATGCAATTATAATATTGCTGTAGAGTTGTTACATATGGCTTCTTCTTTATCCGCAGACACAAATAATGCAGGAGAAACAGCTCTTCATGTATATGCAAGATATGCCACATACACCGATAATATGTTCTTTTAGTTAAAACCCCTTAGTATATTACTGTTGAAGTGAACTTGTTTTTCAGCTGGAATAAACATTAGGCATGCCTTTTATATCTTTAGCTTTAAAAGATGTAAAATGAAGTTTAAAATTTATGACTTGGAAGGGTTCTTTATAATTCATTATCTTTCAAATATTTCTATTTCTTGTTCACACTTGGTTACATTGAAAATCACATATTTGGGAACTTGTTCGGGTGCTTTCTCTTCACATGAATGTATTTCAACTAAACTTATTGGACTTTATTGGATCTAAACATCCCTGATTTCACCTCTTGTTTACACATGGTTGAACTTAATTATTCCTGCTTAGACTTGATTGGTTCATCCCTAATTAAGCCTGATCGAATCATCCCTGGTTTAAACCTGATTGGATCATCCTTAATTTACTTTTCAAGGTAAAGAAAATGCACCACAAGACTGAAGCAATATACTTAATTTTTAGGATGTCCATAAAGATCTTTCCTAGAGGATTGGAATGACATCAGTATAATGAATCATTAAACCATGTCATTTCTTTGATTACAAAAAGTTGAGAGTTAAGACGGTGTAACAAACTAATTCCGAACAGGATGAATATAACAATAACATCAATGCTTAAGATACAAAATGAATACTCTTTATAACTTCTCATGAAGTGTTTCTTCACTAACATGAACCCCAAATAAATGGTGCAGTTGAAGATAAGCTAGAAACTATGGTCCGTAGGCTGATGTTTCGTAGTAATGCTCCGGCCTACCAGAAGGATGTGGATGGCATGACCCCTGTTATGAGAGCAGTCCAATTAATCTGGTCGAATTCGACTTGCATTACATGTACTTGATGTATGTCCCAAGTCCATGGAAATTCTTGACTCCCAGGGTAGAACATTTCTGCATCATCTAAACATTAGGCATCTCGAGCTTGTTGACGGGTCTGGGGACCCAGCTAACCTGTGTCAGGAAATTCTTGATATCATTCCTGGAGTGGATAGGTTCAGAACTGCACAAGATGAAGATGGAAACACAGCCTTGCATTTAGCTATTAAATCTGGTAAGTTGGTTACTGCAAAATTCTTGATGCAGAGATGCCTTAAATCTGAAGCTCAGGAGGAACTAACCATCATTAACAATGATGGTTGCTCGATTTTCGACTTACTTGCATCACAACCACATGTATGTTCTCTCTACTAAAGTCCCCATTCCCATAAGTTTGGATTAGCTATGATATGATACCTCCTCATTTCTCTTTAGAAAATCTGATAGGAAATAAAACAAAAATACTCTATTATTTTCGGAATAATCCCAACTTTGATGTGTCAATTGTCCATCTCTTTAAGCCCTAGAGAACGCCTTTCTGTCCATCCCCTACACACCATTGCATCAGGATTTATGTGATAAAGATATAACAGAGATATTAATTATATGTATTATTAGTTCATCCATGTGACAACATAGTGACCTTAAGATTGTTGGAGTTCAGCAAAACCTGGGATTCAAAAAATTTATCTTTTCTTTTCCAGTTACTTTGAAGAACAAAACAAAAAAGTAAAGACTACATATTTATGATGGAAATACATTTTTACAGAATTACATGTAGCAACATTTGCTTTTAAGGCTATTTTCAGTTCAACTGAAGTGATTTAATTAAATTTTTTTGATTCATGTAGGATTTTAAAGAGATAGCAATATTGAGCCAAAAGTATGTGAAAGAAATAGTCAATGTGAAATAGAAAATGGACAAAGAGCTCTATACGGCAGCACTGCAGGGGGATGTGGATCTATTCAACAAGGTAGAGGATCATGCAGAACATGAAGTTTCTAGTAGATATAACCGATCCTATTTCCTCACTCAAACACCGGATGGAAGCAATATAATTCATATAGCTCTTCGACCTGGGAAATTAGATACAACAACATTTATCGACGAAGCTTTAAACCGCTTTCCATCTCTCATCTTTGAAACAGACGCCAATGGAGATACCCCATTACACATTGTTGCAAAGTGGCACTGCCCTGCTTCAGTAAATTTACTATGGAACATATCAGATTATTGCCAGAAAGCTTGGGAGGAGAAGAGTCGATATGTTTTTGTACCTCCATGGAGAACTAAAAATCTAAAGGGTAATATGGTTATACATGAAGCATTGTGCACCAAGCAACTGTTTAAGTTCCCAGAATTAGAAGTCCTAAGAACTGTACAAGATTGTGATGGCAACTCGCCTTTACAGTATGCCACAAAGACAGGGAACTTCATTACATCAAGAATATTAGCAGAAAATTTTTTTGAAACAGTGGAAAGGTCTAAACTAGAACGACCGTCTAATAGGTTTGAAGTGACCCATAGCACAAGAACCCTGAAAGTAAACGGCCCCAAGTTTTCCAAACAGTCCAAGGTGAAAACCGAAACTCAGTTACTTTTTTCTCTCATCTCAGACGATATGCTTAGTGTTTATTAATCTTGATTATTGAAATTACTTACATCAATTACATCATGGAATATAATTATCTTGAAATTGTGATTTTTAACCTTTAAATGTAATGAAACAGATTGTAAGGCTGCTTCAGAAGTTCTTTCGAAACATCAGAACCTCCTGATTCTCCTACAAGGAGTGCATCTATTGTTTTTCTTGTGTGGCTCTATGATTGTCCTTTTATCACCTACTCTGGGTGATAGCTGCTGGGAGAACTATGATTCCCTCATATTAGACTTCTCGCATTTCATGACAAGAAAGTGTACATATGTGGCTACTGCAAACAAGAATTCTTGGTTTCCCATGTTGTATGTGCTGTCTATTTAGATTAATAATAGAGACGTACTTGTACAAGTGATGAATATGAATTATGGTAAACCTTGAACAGTTAACCTTTGCACTATATATATATAGATGATATATTACAGTCCTAAACTATGAAAAGTCCCTTCTATCCTTGTATATATACAATTACACTAATAGTACTAATCATGTAGTGAAATTGATGAGAATACAGGTGAACTGGTGAAGTGGTACAAGGCGAAAAATTGTTACGACCTCGTGCCCTCCTATGTTGTATGGTAGTATGGTACAACTCACTAACCTGAACTTTTTGCCTCTTGATACATACACCCCTGAAATCTTTGCATTATTCTTATTAGTTATTACCATTGCAAAGTGGGAAAAAAGATGTAAGTTGGAGTAAAGAAATCCTCAATTTGTACCTTGACGGCATGTTTGGTTAATGGTTAGTGGTACTGAATTGTGGTAATGGTAATGCTTTTTAGTGCAAGTTTGTAAAGGCATTCCAATGTTAACATCCATGGTAATGAAACTTGATGTCAAAATATGTGTTTCCTTCATTGGATGGTAATGAGATTTTTGGAAGAAAATAGTTTTTTTGGGATAAAGTAGCATTACTATGGATGTTGACATTTGAATGCCTTCACAAATTTGCACTAGAAAACCATCATCATTACCACCATTTAGTACTGCTAACCAAACGGGCCGTGAAAGTCACAAAGTTTTTGAAAGTATTAAGCGTGCGATCTAGCATGTCATGTATTAAAACATAAGGATATCAAAGGATGGATATTGCAATATTTGAAATTAATAACATAAGATTAGCTCGTTTATGAGTAAACCCCTACAAACTTTATAATTAGATAATTTCATTAGTGCATAACCTGAAAGTAGCCCTAGTAATGCTTATTTTAGTAACCCTATTTACGGATATTTGGGAACTCAATTTAGGTATTTCTCGGTAACCCACGTCACACTATGTATAAAATTATTTATTTTATGCTACGTCACACTATATATAAAAGACATTAAGACATTTGTATCAACGGAATATGCAGTTGAAGATGTGTAGCAATGGTGGAAAGTGAGAAGGGTAGTTCCATCTACGGTTATGTATTGAAATGCAGCAAGAAAAATAAATATAAAAAATAAATCATGTGTGCGTGAATCACATGTTTAAATATGGAGGAAATAAGGGAAGATCAACGAAAAGTTGGCGATATGGTATGTGTTTGAATAAAGTATGTCCGTATCATATAAAGTATGTGTTTGTGTCATATAAGGTATTTAGTGTCATATAAGGTATTTTCTTACAAAAATATATAAAAGTACTTTATTAAATTTGCTTGTCAAACTTTTACAAAATTTTTTACTTTTATTTTTATATTCTTAGTATAACTAGTAAAGTTTTTGTTTCACAACTTTTAATGAGATTGATTTCAGTCCATGAATCCATCTCGCACAACAATTGCTTCAAACTTCAAAGGACACGCCATTGCAAACATCAATATGCAAATCGTAGTGTTTATTTTTCTGCTTTCACATTATAGTTGCTGGTCAAGGTCTTTTGAAATATAAGTCGTCACCAATCTTAAAGCTTAATCTATACAAATATATTAGAAGGTGTGCATAACAACGTCTATGTTCCACGTGGCACCCTCCTTCTGCCACTAGAATTTTGCCACGTGTCTATTAATCAACAATAAGTCAGGTGATCATTATTTTAAAAAAATATATATGCTAAAGCTTGGGCTCGAACCCCTGACCTCAGGTAAGGATTTCCAAAGACTCACCATCTCATCTAACATCTTTTAGTGATTCATATTTCCACAAAATTATAGATATGTGTTGTAATTAGTAATGTGGCAATAAATTCCTACCTCCAGCCAGAAAGTTTATTTTTCTTATTTTATTTCTTTTTTGCAGTCATCCCCTTGCTCTATCTCCCCTTTCGAAATTCACCATGAATGTGAGAGTCCTCTACTTTGTAACTAATGGGGTAGTTTTTCAAATTATTCTTGATGCAAATCAAATCTTATTGTTGTTGTTTAAG
This sequence comes from Beta lomatogona, assembly GCA_947646795.1. NCBI lineage: Eukaryota > Viridiplantae > Streptophyta > Magnoliopsida > Caryophyllales > Amaranthaceae > Beta > Beta lomatogona. The sequence goes on from CANSNZ010000089.1 coordinate 1,667,417, forward strand.
AATACGAATCAGGAGATGGACTTTAAATGTCAGAGGGCAACTCCCATAAAAAAGGTTAGTGAAATTGTTAATCATAGCACAAATTCCTTGATTTCTAATATAATTTATTTCAGGTGTGCTTTTATGTGCCATGTGGAACCTTTCCTCTTGCACTAGAATTTTATCGCGTGTGCAATGAACTAACAGTAGATTGGTCATCATTTTTTCGGAAAAAATATAACGATATCTTGAATCGACCCCATGAATTATTAATAAGTATTAAGATACATTTACCGCTACACCAAGTGATATATGGTGTAATTATTTTAAAATTAAATTATTAATAGATGAAAAATATAAGTACCTGGGGCATAGCCCGGGCCTAAAAACTAGTTAATGAATTATTTTCGTGAAATCAAAGTGGAGATAAATTAAAGGGGCACCTTAGCTAGGCAGAGAGAGATTTCTCTTCCCCCTAAAAAACCCTTATCGCCAAAAGCCAAACAACAACCCGCCCTCGTGGCAGATTGTGAGCAGAGCAGCTGTAGTCTCCCACTACAAAGCACTAAGGTTCAAGCAAATGCCGAGGTACATCATGTTCGGGGTCCCCGACCCCCCTCTCCTCATCCCCCTCCCGCCCCCTCCCCCCCCCCGCTCTGCTCCCGTAGGTAGGTCGTTTAAAGATGTTGTCTCCATTCAACCTGGTAATATGGGCCAGCAGATTTTGGAGAATATCCCCATTGAAGCGCCTCCTTTTCCCTTTGCAACCTCTCGCTTAGAGATGTGTAGGAAGGATGAAATTTCTATCCCCATCTTTGAGAGCCAATGCGAGGATCTTGTTAAACCAGGGTCAGATGCGGTGATATGCAAAATAGTAAGGAGGTCTTTTTCTTAAGAATATCCAAAGAAGGAATTACAAAAACTTTGGGCTTGGGAAGGGACTGTTGAGCTAGTCTCCTTGGGAAGGGGATTCTATAGCGTCAAATGTCCGTCGGTGAAGGAGAGATCATGGATCTTGGCGGATTGACCATGGTTTGTTCTCGGAGCCCTTGTTTGGATCCAAGCGTGGCAGCCGGGGTTCAAGCCCTCTCATGCATGTATTACCCAGTTTCCTATTTAGGTGAACTTGCCGAGTTGCCCCTTGAGTTTTTTAGGAGGGATATTTTGGAAACAATTGGGAACTCCTTAGGAAACATCATTAAAATTGATGCCCACTCTCTTCAGGGAGATCGACGAAGCTTTGCAGTGATATGTGCTCTTATGAAGGCTAATCAAGTCTCGTTGGGGAAGGTATGGATAGGGCGGACGTGCCAGGAGTTGGTGTTCTCGGAAAATCCTTGGTTGTGTAATAGTTGCCGGAAAACGTCAAAAATTGTCCGCTGAAAACTGAAGAGAAGGTGGCCAGTGCTGATCCCCAAAATCACACAGTGGTGGTTGACTCCCAAAAAAAAAGTGGGGAGGAAAAGGAGTGGGCCTAGGTCTGACAGAATAAATCCAAAAGTGTTGACCTGTAGTTGAGGAAAAATAAGAGACATGGGTCCCAGCCCAGATGGATCCTCAAGAAGAAAGAAGAGAAAACAAAAGAAAATGCGGCGTTGCAGGTCCATGCAGCTGAAATCTCAAAAGCTGATTTTAAAAATCCGCCAAAAGATCCTACTAGGCCCGAGGTCATTTCAAAATCCCTTGGTAATAATCAGAATTCGTTTGATGTGCTTTCCCAGATGGATGAGATCGTTCCTTTATCCCCTAAACCCTCTCATAGGATGAAACATGGAGTTACCCTTGTTTATCTCGTCACTTCAGCAACCCTTCCTTGCACCCCTACTCACCCACATCCCAGTTCCCCAACCCCAATACACGCTATCCGAAATCCTCCCATGTCTCCCACAAAAAACCCCGCCAATATGGCTTTGTACCCAACTCCAGTATTTAAACCCTCAAAGCCCATCCTTCAGCTCACAGAAAAAATCGAGCACCCTATTCTCACTTCTCAAAAAACCTTCCCTCACCATAATGATGCCTCATGTGCCGGAAGTTCTCGACCAGTCAGAATCGTTCTCCCCTCCACCTCCATCCCCCCTCCTAGTTCACCTCCGGACCCGAGGGTAGTCACGGTGTCAGCTCTCGACCCGATATTCTTCAACAGACCAGTGAGGTCTCTCAAGCCGGAGTTGAACTTGGAAGCAGTCGAGTTTTATCTGTCGGACAGCTTCGAGGACCCGAACGAATTCCCACAGATGTTCCATGGAACGAGGTGAAGGCCCTTATTGCAAACCCGTACCTTCACTCGGAAAAATCAGGTCATCTAATGATGTATTCCAACTCTCAATTTCTCCCAGCTCACGTGCCACAAGTTCTAGACGCCGATCACCTTCCCCCGACCATGAGAATTTTTGTGAGGTGGTTTCAAAAAGAGAAGTAGAAATAGAGAGTAAAGAAAGACAGATGTTAGCCAGCTTGGGACCGTGCGTGGATCCACGCCCTATCCTCCCACTTGTCCGCATTATTATTGCATTCAAACAAAAGGATGTTCGGATGATAGCACTAAGCAACACCAATGCCTTGATTCTGGCACGCCTACATCTTCCCTTGAAGCAGTTGGGCATCACGATGACTTTGGAAGCAAAAGGCAGGAAAAACCCGCGAGAAGTCGAGATAGTTCTATGGCCTCACAGGAAGATGTGGACATGCCCTCAAACCGGAGTCGAGATGCTCCTAGACAAAACTCCACTTCATAAGGGAATAAGTGTGCTATTTTGGAATGTGAGAGGGTTAGGGAAACCCTCCTTTAAGACAAACTTTCGACTTCTCATACAATAGCACCACTATCCATCATTGGTTGTTTTAGCTGAAACTTGGGTGGGCCGTGAGAAAAAGGCTGCTATTATTCGGGACCTGGTGTAATATCCCGAAAATTTGCCTAAGTTAAATAATAAAAATTAGTAGTTAAACTTTTCCTCTATTTAAAAAGTATGATAAAAGCTTGTTTGCACCACATTTAATTAAGAATACCATATGTTTAGTTTTGTTTAAATAATTTTATAAATTGGACAATTGACAAAGAGTAGAATATTTATTGAGTATTAGATTTAATAATAACAAGTGAATGTTAGATTAAATAATAATATTAGTAAAATTAAGAAGAGAAATAAGAATAAACAAAGCAATTACTAAAGCTCTACAAAGTACTTCTAATGTTGTATCAAAATATTGGTGTTAATAAAAAGGAAAATAAAAGGAGGAAAAGAAAGAAAAATAAAATAAAAATAAAAACTTAGAATCACTGAATTGTTTTTCCAACCCCATCTCCAAATTTTCCCTCACAAAAAAAAACCCAACAAGGAATTTTTAATCCAAGATCAATTTTTCCTCATTAAAAACCCATCAAGGAAATTTTAATCCAAAGATGGATCTTGATACACACAAAAAAACTCAAATTCAATTACAAACTCCAATTCAAACCAAACCCACCCTCAAAATCCAATTTTTATCACTTGAGCAATCCAAATTCTGAAAAAAAATTTAGAGTTTGAAGAATCAACTATGGCTATAAATAGCCATCCTTCCTCCCTCAAACCACCACATCACACGAAAGCTGTTGGGATTCACTCGAAAAAGGCCCAACAATCTGGGGGGTATTCGTTGTGACACTGCCCTCCTCCGCACTAACTTTCACAACCGATTTTTTTATTCCCAGCATTAACTACATCCAGATGAATTTTCCAACAAACTAACAGAAGGTGCAGGTTCAATGATTGGTGTCCGAGCAGCAGGATAAGATGGGAACAACACCTTTTTACTAGACCTAAACTTCTCGTTTTCTTCCATCTCCTTCAATCTACCCTTTCGAGGCTTCGCCTTTAACTCCGAACTCAACCCTAATTTTTCCTGTTTCTCTTCCTCAGGAACCATATGGCAATTTCTTTCGGAATGACCCATGATTCCACAAGCAAAAGCAGAAAAATGGGAGCCTTTCATAGGCAAAATCCACCTGAATTTCTCTACCTCGTTTGTCCTTCAATTTTCTATATCTATGCAAAGGTTTTGTAACATCGAGCATAACTTTCATTCTCCTATACCTACCAATCCCTAAACCATCTTCTTCCACATCCAATATATCCCCCATATTACCCACAAGAGCCTTAACTATTTCATCAGATCGACAGTTAAATAGCAGATTTTTCATACGAACCCTAAATAGTGAATGATTAAGCGTTACCTTATTCATATCTCTCCAATGGAAGAATTGGAAAGCACAAAAAATAGGGCTTAAAACTCGGATGACCAAACCGTGGGAAGGAGCCCAAACTGCAGTTATCGTGCGCTTGAACGCATCGATATTATACGTTCGTTCAGTAAGTAACCGTCCAAAGAGAACCAAAGCAGGTTTATTCTCCGCGCTAGGGTTTAGGGATTCAAGTTCGAGGACAACATCCTCTTCATCATCATTCTTGAGATTCGAAACAATGCGTGTGATCTCGTCAGCCATGGCTAAGTATTGGTCTATTATTTAAATTTTAGGTATTTAGCTTTATGAGTTTATGACCTTTCACTAGTGGAAAAATAAGGAAGGGTTGCGATCAAAACAGCCCTAAGGGGTGCGTTTTTGGCCAGCAGCCCTTCAATAGAAAAGAAGGGCTGCGGTTTTTAACCGCAGCCCTTCACAACGAAGGGCCGCGGTTGAGGCTAAAAACGCAGCCCTTCTTATTCACTAATTTTTTTTTTTAAAAATAAATCGACCCCGCTACCCCGCACTCTCCCCGGCCCCGCACGCCCACCCGTGAACTCCCCCCACCCCGGCCCCCCACGCCTACCCCTGCACTCCCCCGCCCACCCCACCCCCCGCCCACCCCCCCGCACCCCCCTGACCCCCGCCCACCCGCCCCCCACCCCCGCCCACCCCTGCACTCCCCCCAACCCCGCACTCCCACCTTTGACCCACCCCCTTCACTCCCCCGCACCCCCTTTGACCCACCCTCTACCAGCCCCTCCACCCACCTTTGCCCTGACCACCTCAGACCCCACCACCCACCTAGCCCAGCCCGCAAAGAAACCCACCATGGCGACCCGCTTCTCCACCCGCCCCCCTCCCCCCCACCCCCGCCAGCCCTCCCCCACCCCCTCGCCCAAAGATCCCCCACCCTTTGCCCGGCCTCCCCGGCCCTTCCCCACCCCGCCGCGCCCCCCACCCCCTATCCACCCTCCCCAAGCCCTTCCCCACCCCCTACAATCACATTTTACAACACAAAATAGAAGATAAATGAAATAAAACAAATTAATTAGAGAAATGAAAAAGACGAGAGAGAGTGAGGGGAATTACCGACAATGCAGTAGTGGTGGTGGTGGTGGTGGTGGTGGCGTCAAGGTGTCTTCGAGAGAAGAGAAGAAGAAGGAGCTCGGGGCGATGGTGCGTTGCTCAGGCAACGTTTCCGGCGTCGGTGCGTCAATGACGGTGCTCCGGCGATGGGTCGGTGCTTCGACAATGTGTCGGTGCTCCGGTGATGGGCGTTAGGGCTGTGCGAGTGAGTGTGAGGGAGAGGGGTGGGGGAAAATTTTTTCCAAGGGAGCGAGGGAAATTTGGGATGCATGTGTGTACTTTGTGTTGCGCGCAAAACTAAAGGCTTGGGCGAGATGTGAAGGGTTGCGGTGATCCCAGAAAACACAGCCCTTCGTGTATGAAGGGCTGTGGTTTCTAGGCTAACCGCAGCCCTTCATTAATAGGGCTGCGGTTAGCCTTAAACCGCAACCCTTCATACAGTTTGAAGGGCTGCGTTTTCTAGGTAACCGCAGCCCTTCACTAAAAGGGCTGCGGTTCCCTTGAAAACCGCAGCCCTTCATACACGAAGGGTTGCGTTTTCCAAAAAACGTAACCCTTCCAGCGTAGCCCTTCCTTTTTTTCCTCTAGTGTTTGTTGTCTTCTGATTCATGCATGGGATATTTGTGAAATTATAAGTTGGAATTTGGTAAACAATAGATTTTCTAGTATCACTGGTATATGAGTTTCCTAGTATTGTTTGTTTTATTCTATAGATTTATGCTCCTATCACTTTTGTCTGGATTTATTTTCAACATTGCTAGAAGGACCTTACTATAATACAATGTTGTGAATGTGACAATTAGATGTAATATGTTAGGAAAACTAGGAGCGTGAGTGCGTGATCATTTATCCTCCGTTCTCTTTCTCTTTTGAAATAATAAATTTCGGAAAAGAAAAAAAAAACAAGTTCAGATAACATCTTACAAAATAATAGGTATGTGTTTCAATATTTTGTTATAAGTTCCGTTAAAAAAAGTGATTTAAAAGGATGTAACCAGTACAGTGGTTTGCAATTTTGAGGTTAACTTCTCATTTTCTCATGCACTCCCAAAAACCTTGTTTAAATTCTTAATTGCAATCAAATATGAGCATATGAAAGTGTTGCTTTGTTCTGAATTTAAACCCCTTGATAGCTTCTTAGAGAACTAGTCAAACAACCTTACTGTTGGATAAGGGCCAAAAGAACTTGCTTAGCACACCCATAATTTATGATAAATATAATATATATTGTTGACTTGCTCCCAAACATATAGACTATAGACATGATCTGGAGTTCAGAACATGCAAATTCAAGCTTATAATAATATAACCACCATAGGGTGATTAATTTATTTACAAAGTCAACCTCTTGGAAATTTATGCTACCCAACTATATATTTTCAGGATAAAGTTAATTAGGAAATATTAAGACAATCTGACAAGTAATTCTGAAATTTAACACAAGATATCTTTATAAAAACATGTATGTTGTTAATTCTGAAATATTTGAGACAATTTGACAATTTGTCGACGCTCTACATGCTGACAAGTTATTAAACGGATCAATGCTCTCACTTGATCAGATAATGTCAGGAAACAATAGACTTGTACACATACTTTTCTAAAAATTAGATAACACTTCATCATGAATCCATGATCAACATTTTTCACACAAGTTCATAACGATTTTCAAAGTCAGGGACAGAGAAGAGAGCTTTTACATTCACTAAGAATTAGCAATGAAACCGGAGGTGTACAAAGCAGCAGTAAGAGGAGATGTGAGCATCGTAAAAGGCAGTGCTGCGGCCTCTGAAAGCGAATTGCAGTCTCTGACATCCAGCAACAACAACATCATACACATAGCAGCAAAACATGGGCAAGCAGAATTCATAGAAGAAGCACTAAAGAAGTTTTCGTGGGCGAATATGATCAACCTGAAGGAGTATGTCCTTAGACATCCCAGCAATTACTAAATATAAATAGGAATTATATTATGAAGATAATAAAGTTACTTATTTTAGTAATCGTATTTACTTGCTAGAGAATAAATATGATTAATAGGACAATATTGATTGGGCCTATAACTAAAATAGATTAATCCTATGAGGTCACACATTGTAGCACAAGTTGGACAAAGCAATCCTAATCCTAATATTATATCCTATATATAATAGAAGAGTCATAGGCTAGTTAGGAGAACTAATTCTCCTCCTATTCCCCTTTGGACCGGCCCAATCCTAATCCATCAAAAGCAAGAGATTTTCTTCTCTTCCGTTCTAGCAGACGTTGGTGTTCAACTGGTGCTCGTGGACTGATTAGAGGAGCAACACTTGGGGCTCTCGGATCTTCAAAGTTTGCATACAACAGGGAAATCACGATACAAAGGTTTGGTATTTAATCCTTATTGAATGATTCATATGTTTGATTATGTTTGCGATCCTATGATAGATGTTAGGAAATTATTTCCTGAAATTCCGCTATATGCATCTATATATTCCTACACAACCAACAGAACATCAATGGTGATACACCTCTTCATGTAGCAGTAAGGCATGGGGAAAAGGTTGCTACAAAGTTACTAGCAGCTGATAATCCAGGCAACCTGTTAATAGCTCAAAATGAAGATGGGGATACCCCACTTCACATTGCTCTAAAGTACGGCTACATAGATTTGGCTCGTGATCTTTCTGAAAGGCCTGAAAGTCTCTCATTGATCAATCGTTCTAAGGAGAGTCCTCTGCATTTGCTTATTAGATGCATGCTTAGTAAGTCCCTCTAATGTACCTAAGTGTTTTCTTCTGGATTGATATATTTTCTTCGAGGACAAGCTTTTTGAATAATGTCAAATCAGAAAATGTCACAATGCTTGATTTTCTCTTTTGACGATTTATAGTACATGATGATTTTCTTACAGGTTGCAATCCATAACAATTTTCGAAAAGAATGCATAAGTTGCATTAGCTTTAAATTGTAACTATTGAATGTGTGCACTAGGTAGAATTTTGCCATGTAAGTTTGGGTTAAGTTAGGATGGGTTGTTCTTGAGACGAATCAAATAACCTCATATAGACTCTTTTAGGGATATCTAAAATGAGGAAAACTGTATAATGATATACTTCATATCACTAAAAAAAACTGTATATTGCTTAAAATTAATGAACTTTGACAAAGTGATTGTAAAGTTAATTTTGGGGTGGCACACAAAGATAAATTTCTCCCCATTAGTCTTTGTTTTGTTTTGTAAGCCGTTGTAAAAGTTGTAGTAGAACAGCCAACCTCGTCATTGCAAATGGGGATGCTAAACTCCAATGGTGTATCTTCCTTTCCGAGCTCATATTTCATAGACAACACGTTAGAGAGCTTATTGAGGCACTTCCTATCATCGTATCAGGATGCTGCGTGCTTGCGTGATGTAGAGGGCCTTACCCCATTACTAAGAGCAGCTCATTATGGTTATTTCACGGCTGTGGAAGTCATGCTACAACTTTGTCCTGAATCTGTGGACGTCTATGACCCCAAAGGACAGACTGTGTTACATTATGTGCATTCCGCGGTGTTTATGATTCTCCAAGATCTGTTCAAGATTCCAGAAATTGATTCTCTTAAGAATGTTAAAGACTATGAAGGGAGCACACCAGCTCACCTTGCTGTGTTTAATTGAGACCTGTTACTTATAAAAGTCTTACATCAATCCATGGCGGACTTCTCTCTTAAGAACAACGAGAATATATCAGCTGAAGAGCTGATTGAATCCCATGAAGGCTTTTTTAGTAAAATGGTATGTAAAATAGCTATTTCTTGGTGAATTGCTTCAATTTATGAAATTCTACATTATATTTATGCATGCTTGTTTTAGGAGCCTTTATCTCTATGAATTTGACTAGCTAGGATGATAAGCAAGCCCATCTGAAAAAGTTGGGATGAGAGAGCATAATCAGACATTCCCTAACATAATCAAAACATTCTATAATCAATAATGTACTCTAATTAGACACTATGTGATGAGAGATAAGTGATTGGTTTTACTGTTGCTTTTGGACTATCTATTTAGATTATTTGGGGCACTCCACTTTTGGAGCCCTGTGGTGTGTGTTGCTTTTAACATCTTATGAGACGGTGGATCATGTAAATGAAGTAAATCTTTTATGTTTTTCCTCAAATCCAGGAGGAAGCAATGTTTAATTCCTATACTGGTATAAGGATAGAGAAGGAGCTGCATGAAGCAGCTGTAGTGAAGGGGGATGTAACGTTATTCGATAGATTGGAGACAACTACAAACATATCTGGTGGAGAATTCAGATATGATGTTGCCATGCTCTTATCTCGAACAACAAATGGAAGCACCATCCTTCATTTAGCCACACAAAATGGTAATTCTGCATTTGTAAAGGAAATTCTGAAGCATTTCCCCACTCTACTTCTCTCAAGAAATTACTATGGCGATACTGTTTACCATATTGCTGCTCGGCTTAAGGACCCTGCAGCTGAAGTCATGGTGAGTTGGTTTAATGATTGTTATCGCCTACTTAAGGTAATGAAATCAGAGCCTGAGGACGTTATATGCTATACGCCACCATGGATAACCAAGATTTCCAAAGGCAACACAGCTATTCATGAAGCAATGCGTGCATGCAATTATAATATTGCTGTAGAGTTGTTACATATGGCTTCTTCTTTATCCATAGACACAAATAATGCAGGAGAAACAGCTCTTCATGTATATGCAAGATATGCCACATACACCGGTAATATGTTCTTTTAATTAAAACCCCTTGGTATATTACTGTTGAAATGAACTTGTTTTTCAGCCGGAATAAACATTAGGCATGCCTTTTATATCTTTAACTTTAAAAGATGTAGAATGAAGTTTAAAATTTATGACTTGGAAGGGTTCTTTATAATTCATTATCTTTCAAATATTTCTATTTCTTGTTCACACTTGGTTACATTGAAAATCACATATTTGGGAACTTGTTCGGGTGCTTTCTCATCACATGAATTTATTTCAACTAAACTTATTGGACTTTATTGGATCTAAACATCCCTGATTTCACCTCTTGTTTACACATGGTTGAACTTAATTATTCCTGCTTAGACCTGATTGGTTCATCCCTAATTAAGCCTGATCGAATCATCCCTGATTTAAACCTGATTGGATCATCCTTTATTTACTTTTCAAGGTAAAGAAAAAGCACCACAAGACTGAAGCAATATACTTAATTTTTAGGATGTCCATAAAGATCTTTCCTAGAGGATTGGAATAACATCAGTATAAAGAATCATTAAATCATGTCATTTCTTTGATTACAAAAAGTTGAGAGTTAAGACGGTGTAACAAACTAATTCCGAACAGGATGAATATAACAATAACATCAATGCTTAAGATACAAAATGAATACTCTTTATAACTTCTCATGAAGTGTTTCTTCACTGACATGAACCCCAAATAAATGGTGCAGTTGAAGATAAGCTAGAAACTATGGTCCGTAGGCTGATGTTTCGTAGTAATGCTCCGGCCTACCAGAAGGATATGGATGGTATGACCCATGTTATGAGAGCAGTCCAATCTGGTCGAATTCGACTTGCATTACATGTACTTCATGTATGTCCCAAGTCCATGGAAATTCTTGACTCCCAGGGTAGAACATTTCTGCATCATCCAAACATTAGGCATCTCGAGCTTGTTGATGGGTCTGGGGACCCAGCTAACCTGTGTCTGGAAATTCTTGATATCTTTTCTGGAGTGGATAGGTTCAGAACTGCACAAGATGAAGATGGAAACACACCCTTGCATTTAGCTGTTAAATCTGGTAAGTTGGTTACTGCAAAATTCTTGATGCAGAGATGCCTTAAATCTGAAGCTCAGGAGGAACTAACCATCATTAACATTGATGGTTGCTCGATTTTCGACTTACTTGCATCACAACCACCTGTATGTTCTCTCTACTAAAGTCCCCATTCCCATAAGTTTGGATTAGCTATGATATGATACCTCCTCATTTCTCTTTAGAAAATCTGATAGGAAATAAAACAAAAATACTCTATTATTTTCGGAATAATCCCAACTTTGATGTGTCAATTGTCCATCTCTTTAAGCCCTAGAGAACGCCTTTCTGTCCATCCCCTACACACCATTGCATCAGGATTTATGTGATAAAGATATAACAGAGATATTAATTATGTCTATTATTAGTTCATCCATGTGACAACATAGTGACCTTAGGATTGTTGGAGTTCAGCAAAACCTGGGATTCAAAAAACTTATCTTTTGTTTTCCAGTTACTTTGAAGAACAAAACAAAAATACAAAGACTACATATTTATGATGGAAATACATTTTTACAGAATTACATGTAGCAACATTTGCTTTTAAGGAAATTTTCAGTTCAACTGAAGTGATTTAATTAAATTTTTTTGATTCATGTAGGATTTTAAAGAGATAGCATTATTGAGCCAAAAGTATGTGAAAGAAATAGTCAATGTGAAATAGATAATGGACAAAGAGCTCTATATGGCAGCACTGCAGGGGGATGTGGATCTATTCAACAAGGTAGAGGATCATGTAGAACATGAAGTTTCTAGTAGATATAACTGATCCTATTTCCTCACTCAAACACCGGATGGAAGCAATATAATTCATATAGCTCTTCGACCTGGGAAATTAGATACAACAGTATTTATCGACGAAGCTTTAAACCGCTTTCCATCTCTCAACTTTGAAACATACGCCAATGGAGATACCCCATTACACATTGCTGCAAAGTGGCACTGCCATGCTTTAGTAAATTTACTATGGAACATATCAGATTATTGCCAGAAAGCTTGGGAGGAGAAGAGTCGATATGTTTTTGTGCCTCCATGGAAAACTAAAAATCTAAAGGGTAATATGGTTATACATGAAGCATTGTGCACCAACAATATGTATGCTGCTAATTTTTCTTTATATGAGGATCCTGATCTTGGAGCTTTATATGTTAATGATGCCGGAGAGACCCCACTTCAAGTATTTGCTAGGTGCAGCAACACAGGTTAGTTTCTTGAATTACTCTTTTGGATTCTTTTTCAACTAATTTAAACTGATCAAATTATTTATTGGGGAATGGTGATTCCAAGGCAATAGGGGCGAAACTCAGTTTTCGATTTTGATTTCGTACAACTCCAATCGATTTTAATCTCACAAGCCATAATTTATCATAGCAACAAAAATATAGTTAATTGGACAATATAGGCTAAATCAAAATTGCTTTAATTTAGCAACAGTAACTATTGTCTTTGGGAGAATCATCACCTTACTTTGTTCATATTGTTAACTGAACTGACCTGCCTGGATGCAGATGCAAATTCAGCCTCGGATAATTTGGATTTCTTGGAAATCTTGATTCCAAATAACATTTCAGTTGTATATATGCGTGACAACGAGGGTCTCACGCCTTTATTAAGGGCTGCAAAGGCTGGTAGGATTCAGGTTGCTCTGTCTATACTGGAACACTGTCCTCAATCAGCACAACCCCGTGATCCAAGTGGCAGGACTTTTTTGCATCTCCTGTGTTTCGACTTAGAATATTCTGAGCCTTTTAGTGACAATGTCTTGAAATCTATAACCAAGCAACTGTTTAAGTTCTCAGAATTAGAAGTCCTAAGAACTGTACAAGATTGTGATGGCAACTCGCGTTTACAGTATGCCACAAAGACAAGGAACTCCATTACATCAAGAATATTAGCACAAATTAGAACGACCGTCTAATAGGTTTGAAGTGACCCATAGCACAAGAACCCTGAAAGTAAACCGCCCCAAGTTTTCCAAACAGTCCAAGGTGAAAACCGAAACTCAGTTACTTTTTTCTCTCATCTCAGACGATATGCTTAGTGTTTATTAATCTTGATTATTGAAATTACTTACATCAATTACATCATGGAATATAATTATCTTGAAATTGTGATTTTTAACCTTTAAATGTAATGAAACAGATTGTAAGGCTGCTTCAGAAGTTCTTTCGAAACATCAGAACCTCCTGATTCTCCTACAAGGAGTGCATCTATTGTTTTTCTTGTGTGGCTCTATGATTGTCCTTTTATCACCTACTCTGGGTGATGGCTGCTGGGAGAACTATGATTCCTTCATATTAGACTTCTCGTATTTCATGACAAGAAAGTGTACATATGTGGCTACTGCAAACAAGAATTCTTGGTTTCCCATGTTGTATGTGCTGTCTATTTAGATTAATAATAGAGACGTACTTGTACAAATGATGAATATGAATTTTGGTAAACCTTGAACAGTTAACCTTTGCACTATATATATAGATGATATATTACAGTCCTAAACTATAAAAAGTCCCTTCTATCCTTGTATATATACAATTACCTAATAGTACTAATCATGTAGTGAAATTGATGAGAATACAGGTGAACTGGTGAAGTGGTACAAGGCGGAAAATTGTTACGACCTCGTGCCCTCCTATGTTATATGGTAGTATGGTACAACTCACTAACCTGAACTTCTTGCCTCTTGATACATACACCCCTGAAATCTTTGCATTATTCTTATTAGTTATTACCATTGCAAAGTGGGAAAAAAGATGTAAGTTGGAGTAGAGAAATCCTCAATTTGTACCTTGACGGCATGTTTGGTTAATGGTTAGTGGTACTGAATTGTGGTAATGGTAATGCTTTTTAGTGCAAGTTTGTAAAGGCATTCCAATGTTAACATCCATGGTAATGAAACTTGATGTCAAAATATGTGTTTCCTTCATTGGATGGTAATGAGATTTTAGGAAGAAAGTAGTTTTTTTGGGATAAAGTAGCATTACTATGGATGTTGACATTTGAATGCCTTCACAAATTTGCACTAGAAAACCATAATCATTACCACCATTTAGTACCGCTAACCAAACGGGCCGTGAAAGTCACAAAGTTTTTGAAAGTATTAAGCGTGCGATCTAGCATGTCATGTATTAAAACATAAGGATATCAAAGGATGGATATTGCAATATTTGAAATTAATAACATAAGATTAGCTCGTTTATGAGTAAACCCCTACAAACTTTATAATTAGATAATTCTATTAGTGCATAACCTGAAAGTAGCCCTAGTAATGCTTATTTTAGTAACCCTATTTACGGATATTTGGGAACTCAATTTAGGTATTTCTCGGTAACCCACGTCACACTATGTATAAAATTATTTATTTTATGCTACGTCACACTATATATAAAAGACATTAAGACATTTGTATCAACGGAATATGCAGTTGAAGATGTGTAGCAGTGGTGGAAAGTGAGAAGGGTAGTTCCATCTACGGTTATGTATTGAAATGCAGCAAGAAAAATAAATATAAAAAATAAATCATGTGTGCGTGAATCACATGTTTAAATATGGAGGAAATAAGGGAAGATCAACGAAAAGTTGGCGATATGGTATGTGTTTGAATAAAGTATGTCCGTATCATATAAAGTATGTGTTTGTGTCATATAAGGTATTTAGTGTCATATAAGGTATTTTCTTACAAAAATATATAAAAGTACTTTATTAAATTTGCTTGTCAAACTTTTACAAAATTTTTTACTTTTATTTTTATATTCTTAGTATAACTAGTAAAGTTTTTGTTTCACAACTTTTAATGAGATTGATTTCAGTCCATGAATCCATCTCACACAACAATTGCTTCAAACTTCAAAGGACACGCCATTGCAAACATCAATATGCAAATCGTAGTGTTTATTTTTCTGCTTTCACACATTATAGTTGTTGGTCAAGGTCTTTTGAAATATAAGTCGACACCAATCTTAAAGCTTAATCTATACAAATATA